>KN832870.1:4386375-4870691 GCA_000827325.1 Oidiodendron maius Zn | reverse complement strand
GGGGGGGGGGAAATCAAAGCAATCCCCTAATTTCGCAAAGGAATATAATACGGTTAATATTAACTTTGCCTACACCAGAATTATGGAGAGGCATTATGACTACGTTCATGAATGGGTACTGAAAACGCCCCTATATTAATTGGTCTCCAAAATCTCCTGCGCAACACGCTCTCCAGACCGAATAGCTCCATCCATATAGCCCGTCCAATAAGGAGCAGTCTCAGTCCCGGCAAAGTGTATCCCACCCACAGGCTGCTTAAGAGCCGGTCCAAACCGAGTAAGGAGTGTAGGTGGCCCGTAAGCCACAGGTCCTCCACGAGAGAATTGCTCATTGTCCCAGCGCTGAAGAACAAATTCTGTTATGTTATTGGCTTCCGGACCAAAATACTTGACGTAATCTTGCAGGACAGCCGCCTTAACTGCATCCTCAGATTGTGCGTCAAACTGGCGCATCTCATCTGCTTCGATAAATCCCATGAGCGCACCGAAAGATGCGTCACTTGGAGAGTTATCAAACGTGGCTCGGACTATGCCGTCGTCACTAAGGGCCTGGCCAGTTAAATTTTGGCTGCGCCAGAAGGGAGTCTCGTAGATTGCAATTGCCTTTCCAATTGAACCCATCGGCATTCTCTGTGTGAGTTGATCACGAGAGGCCGGAAGAATCGGGTAATATTCGATTCTTGACGCGAGCGGCGGAGACATTGCTACCACAACTTGCTTGGCACTGACGGGATAGTTTCCTCCAATGTCATAGCCGTCTGAGGTCTTCGTAATGCTGCGTACTTGGGCATTAAACTTAATGTTCTCTAGTCCAAGGCTCTCCGCAAGCTTGATGGCTATCAATTGAGTACCACCTTCCACTCTCTGAGCTTGCGCGGCATCTTGAGTATTGATCAGTCTCTCCACGGTTCCGACAAGAGTTTCATTTCCTGCGGATGCTATGTAACTGAGCACGTAGAGGAACGACAACTCCTCTGACTCCGCTGAGAAGACACTGGTGGAAAATAGATCAAGCAGAAAACGAGCCGGTGACAAGGAGATGGTTGAATTGAGCCAATAGCCGAAAGTCATGCCATCCCAATCTAACGCCGATGGGTGCGTCCAAGGAGCAGAGACGTCGATAGTGGCTGCCATGCTATCGAGGGCCTCCTCGACGGCTGCTGCTTGTAGAAGACTTGGAACATCGAGGGGCGGAATACCACTAGCCCCTGCGAAGTACGTTCCGCGGGTATTGTTGTGCCAAAGAACATCATTCCCAACATTGTAGGTATCATAAGTCTTAAGCCCAAGAGTCGAGATCATATTCAGAACTCGGTCTTGTGTTGGACCTACAAACTCGGCGCCTAGCTCCGTGATACCTCCATTCGCCAGATGAGCATTAAGCACTCGCCCCCCGACTCGGTCTCGTGCTTCCAAAACAACAACAGATTTGCCTGCATTAATTAGGTCCCGCGCCGCCGTCAGTCCCGACAGCCCTGCCCCGACGACTGCGACATCAAATGGCTGCGAGCATTCTGATCCTGCGAGAGCCGACGCTATCAGAGTCTGAAAGACGTACGCCAATCGAAAGATTGATGCTCTGTGACTTGAATACATTTAACGTAGATGTGAACTTGCGATCCCGAAAGAACAACCTATGTAACATGTATCAAGAAGAATTATTGAAGGAGCATACGGATGGATAAAAATATCAGACCACTTAGCCAAGATTCTTTAGGGGCGTCTGTCCCCATAGTTATAGCTCGTGCTCGCGGCGGCCTGGAGCACAGACCACCGGTAAGCACGGGATCTTGGGCTGAAGTCGTTCTGTACTACTTCGTACTCAGCGAAATGAAAGCAATTTCCAGTGGCCATATACGTAACTGGGCGCTGCGCTAAGAAATCCACAATCTCGACCCCGCACTTACCTGGAACAGACAAAATCGTGCGGGGAGAGCAGCAAAACTCAGCCTTATTGACCCTATCCGAACTTGATATCTTTAAAGATGAGAGTATTTCGCTGCCAATCTTCATGGCTGCCTATCTGCTGACATGCGCCTCGTACGAACGATGCTAACAAGTCTTAATACTGTCGGCAAGAGGAATAATATACCATCAGTCGTGAAATTTCGGAACGACGAGAGCTCAGTCATATTGCGTTGTAACTAATAATTAAAATTCAAACATCGATTATTTTGGCCGGCTTTGATCCCGAACTGCTAGCTTAAACTAGGCTTTCATGCCAGTGAACACAATTCCCTTGGTATTTGTATACCGCCCTTTGCCTTTAGCACTATACCACGCCGCCTAGGCATACTCTTCAGACACAACTCAATTATAGGGTCGTCGATTGCTCTCAAGCCAAGGTTAGAGCATGTTCTGAGCCTCCATTAGTTTCTTCGCCATTCTCTAATTGAGTAAGCTCACGGTATAATCCCAAGACCTTTCAAGGCTGACATCCAATTTGCGCCCAGTCAACCGTGTCAGCCCAGGAACCAATCCGTCAAGTCTTAAGTAAGAGTGCAATAGGGTTAATAATACCTGGGTACATACATTTCTTGTACCAGATATGGGTTGCACACTTGACTGACATCTTTGTTCCTCAGCGCCATTGCTCGAATATTGCACACAATGCTTCTCCATCTCATAAACTAGTGTGTTAAAGACAAAAAGCTGAAAACGCGGTAGTTTTATTCAGTCACAAATCACTCAATCTAATAACCGGCGGTAATTCACAGCTTTGTGCCACGCATATAAGTTTTATTACGAATTCTATATCGAAGTCCGAATCTACAAGTCTGAAATACGTCGACACTCGAGCGTCTGATTCTGGAGAGCCCGTCTGTCCAGCACAAGCCCAGACCACCCCCACTCCCTCATTTCCCCCCTTGACATGTAAGTATGTAAAGATGCCCAAATTTGATATTAGCTGACGTGTTCCTCGGGCTTGGCGAAAGCGGCGTAGCCGGCAATACAAACACCAAAGAGTATCAGAAATGCTTCTACGAAAGCAAACTACAAGACACCCAAGGACCTACTCCAATACACGATCACAGGCACTCTGATACGCATACTGATGTGTATACTCCAACGCATATTGTCTTGTATGCTTGACAGCCCCCACGCTTGGCTGTTGTTGCGATGGATAATTATGTACAGAGAACATAGCATAAGCACTAACAAAACAACATCCAGTGCCAAGCGTCTACACCCGCATCTTAATTTTGAGCTTATATCAGGCTCATGGCAAGAGAGGACACATTGCGGTGGAAGAAATTAGTCTAATTTCTAGCACTACGACTTGATATACCTGCCAAATTAAATAGAAACAAATCGGAGAAGTGATTTGTATATCATTAGAGCGAAGGCTTAATAGAGCTTACTCCAACCACTACTTTACCAGGCATGCAGCCTTGGCCGGCTGGCAGTTCTTCGGCGCAAGCTTGTCGGCGTCTCCTCGATAAAGGAATTGATAAGCTGGCCTACCTTGTTGCAGGACTTTATCCACACTGCAGGAATATCTTCTGCAGAAACAATGGCAACGGTAGGTGTGCCATTTCTGCCAATTGGAATGGAGAGTTCGTGACATAGGATGTCCAGCAGGGTTCGGGGCCATGCGAAGAACCTGAACTAGGCCCGGATATGACAAAGAACCATTCTCTTACCACACTCGGCAGTCATGACACTATCTTATAAAGACAATTATTTATAGAGTGGGACTAACAACGCTCTATAGCACCCCCTTTTAGGAATTCCCCAGCGAAAACTTGCACAGAGTTATGTTCGATGGCAGGAGCGGTGAACTAGTGCCAGGTGCATACCAGGGGCCATGAAAAAGCCAGTGCAGGTTTTGTATTGACATGCCTGCGAATGAAGGAGAGAATGGTGCAGATTGCAAGAGGCTCGAAAATAGGTATGGAATCAACACTTTTTGCTTCATATTTTTCTAGACCATCCTTTGACCCTACCTTAATACTATCTTCAAAAATTCCTCTCAATAAGAAGATTACGAAATAATATAGAGAAGTCGAGCTTCCACCTATCTCAAATATAAATACTTTTGGAGCTAAGCAAACCTGTAATTAGCTACTTGCCAAGACAACATTTAACTCTTCTTCGCAATTTCTTAAAGCGGAAAATTTACTTCTTGCGTATAAAGCAAGCTGCATGCCTTTATGTAATGGACTATTCCCGATTACCATTTCCCACATGTACCGGATAAGAAGCAGCGAAGAATGGGTGTGGAGTTGCTTAGCTGTCAGGAGGATCATTATACGACCGCGAACTCACTAGTGGCGAGCAATTGACCTGACTTGGATACGGAGCATTCTGGACATAAGCAGCCATAAGCAGCCTCATAGAACTGGATTCATGGAATACACAGTTATGTTGATACTTATTTTGCGGCTCATGAAAGTACTATTGGATGAGGAACGGCTTCTGTTGTGGCTCACATTGCATCTGCATGCAGCATTCCTTATGTTCCTCTCGGGAACTGCTAAAACAGGTCTAGGAGATCTTTAACCGGAGAGGAATACGATAGTGTGCGGCCAAAGGCTGACTTGGGCCGAGTTCTGCATTTATTCAATGTTCAACTCAAAGTTGAAGTATATAAAGGTTGCTTCTCGTCCCTTATGTTGTCGTCATCAACCAAGTTGTACCGACTGAATCAAGATCCCAATATAAATTCTAATATTTCAAATAAAGACTTTCCAAACCAACCTTGCCGTTAATCCCTTAATCGATAAAATGAAGGTCACATTCGCCACCATTGCACTTTTCATCGGCCTGTCTGTTGCAGCTGGCCCAGTACGAAGAACCCTTCCAGCCGAGGTAAACCCTATATAATGTAATCTATATTCAGCAATGTACTGATAACTCGTAGTGCGACCAAGTCCTGACCCAGTGCGAGGAGATCGTGAGTTTACCCCATTCTGCTTAAACAAGACTGTTGCAAGTCTCTGCGATGTTAATCAACATTTAATAGTTCGCTTCTCCATCAAACCCATACCAGTGTCTTGTAAGTAATTTGCATGGACACTCCTCAAGATCAACCTTGCACTTAAGATAAATTCCTTACTAAGACAAAATGTTCTTAATTAGTCCGACTGCTTCGACGGATTTCAGGTTCCTGATTGCATCGACAACATTCAGAACTTCTGCGAGGACTGAAGGAGAGCGAGAAGTAACGACTGGTAGGAAGATTCCCCGGTGGATTCTTCTGTCGTAGCTAGCTATATTCAACAACTGTGAGCTAAATACCATATTCCACACAAGCACTTGATACCAGCTTTGATCTGATGTCGGATATTATAACCCTAACGTCTTCCGTCCCTACCGAGGAAGTTATGAGATGTAAATATGACCATTATGAGTATATTCATTATCAAATTGTGGTTAAGCTTCGCCATAGGATATCATATTTTCCCCATATAAATTCACTTTTAAGGAGTCAAAGGCTAAGTTCAAATTATATTTTCTCCATTTTTCCTCCAACTGAGCCGCAAGTCGTACTCAAGCGCAGACGCAATTGCAAATCCCGTATTCTTGATCTTCTGAAGAAATCTGAGGACCCGGGAGCGGTCTTCTACAGACGATAATTCAACTCCTACAACTGAGGAGATAGGGGCATAGAAAATGGCTCCGAGGTGGCCCTTCTCGACGATCTTCTCTGCATAAATGAGAGCCGTCAGGTTTTGATCCTTCATTAGTGTTTCGTGCATAACTGGTAATTTCCATCCCAGGGAGACCCATGCTGGCTTCGAAAACATGCGGCATAAGCCGGCGAGAATCCAATGGTAAAAAGGTACCATGTAGTCCCTGACCAGATCATCGGAATCGGGATTCTCCTTCCTACTGATAAAGATGGCCGCAATAACTTCTTGCTGAAATCTGCATGCTTGATCGACTATCTCCAGTCCTTCTTGTACCTGGCTGGAAGAGAGTTTTGCTGGGCTCAAATCGGATGCTGGTAACTCTGCGATGCTTCGGCTCCACTCGAGCGACCTTGTAGTAATGAGAACGTTGGAAGGATAGACACGAGAGTAATAATGCTTACCGAATTTTTAACTCAGCCCAAAAATCTATCATCCGTGTCAGGCTCTCGGTTTTCTCAGCTGGAGTCGTTGGATATTGTTTCTGGGGTCCAGCCAACACCGGAATATTGCGTCTAGCTTTCATAAAACCAGCAAGGGACGTGACATGCTCATAGAACATTAGGTCCCGAAAAGCAAGGCACAAGCGGATGAAGCTAAAAAATGAAGATTTGACTCCCTCGGACACGTCCAACGTACATTTCTGTGACGCGAAAGTGTGTAGCAGCAGTTGAAAAAGTTCGGCCCACCTGACAGGAGTCTTATCTATCATAAGCTGCAACCGGTCAGCCAGCTCTATAGACTTCTGAGGATGCACAAACCTCCAATATCACCAGAACTTGAATGCATAGGAGGAGAGAAGTATCCTGAAGGGCATATGGCTTCTGAATCCTTGCTCTAATGTGCTGGCGGAACGTAGAACAGAATTTGCGGAGAGCAGTCAATCTGTCTGGAGAGAGACGAAGATCTGCGCTGGATTGGTTTCCATAGAGTGCACCGACGGTGGCAACTGCGTCGAATACCGGTCCTCCATCTTGAATAAATTGGCCAATCTCTTCAAAACCGAAGGCAGAGAGCAGCATCACATCCGACGAGCTAACGGCATCGAAGAATATGCGAACATATAGCCACGAATCGTCTTTGAGGATGCGACCGATTGACTCGTAGGAAACAGGCCGAGCATATTCAATCAGCGTAATATCGCCTTCACGTGATAATGGCTCTTCACATTTCAGATTACGACGCTTGCAAGGTGCGCAAGGCCGTTGACGGTCACACTGGGAGTTGTCAGGCCGGCCAATCGTCGAGCCAGAGGGACTGGCTCAGGAGAGTGGACCAAGTCAGACGTACCTTGCTGTGATGCAGTCGGCAGTGCAGACACCTGAAGCTCTGGCGACGTTGGTCGCGATATCCGCATGGCATCGTCCCCAGAACAGCTCGGTCACATCCTGAGGTGCAGATGACAAAGAGGGGCAATTAGATTGATCCCCAGCCACCCCCAGACCTGGGCGCTCTAGGTTGTCGAATCGTTTCCCTACAGGTTACTGACGAGCGTACCAGAAGGAATTTGTATCAATCTATGAGCTCTCTGTGCCATGGCTTTAGTTGGACAGAATACTAAATCTTGCCCCGCCGTTTGGATATCTCTTGGATGTGAGGAGAAGGGAGTTAGCCGGTACCCCGAGAACTTGTATAAACCTCGCGTGATTTTATCCAATTCCAGTTAGACAAGCACATGCTCGACACGCTCGACATCTCGTCCCTGAATTCCTCCATGCTCATTATACTCTATCAGAAATCCATATCCTTGGGACCGGATAGTTATCTTATCAAGCAGAAACCTATTTTTGGATTTGTTTGGCATCCTTTAGGACCGTTTTCACGTTTCCTCCCCCAAGTTTAGCCTCGGCTTGTTTCCAGAACGACAGGAATCCCTAAACCGTCGTTAGGGTCGGCTTAGGACAAAATACCGGAGCCATCCGGTAGTCTAGATCCACTCATCGATAAGCCATAGGGGCCCAAGCGTAAGATACTTTCTGGGGGATTGGAAGATAGCTAGCCTGGGGTGGACGGGAATGCAAGATATATAATCACGTGACACGGGTCAACCCGATCTCTGTGTTGCAATACTCGATCTGGAGTTGCCGACTTGAATTGCCACTACAGTGGGAGAAGCCTATTAAATACATAAGCAGTACCAAATGTACTGTATGCCTGCGTATATTGAGTCCTTCGGCACTCCAACACTCTGGACAGCAGCAATGAGATGCAACCCAACGATGTTATCTTAAGCATCAACCCCAAATACCATTATTTCATTTAAAAGCTTCGTTATAAAACATTCCACACAAATACTCTATGTGCGCCATGGTATCTTAATGCCGCCACAATCCCACCCAGATGATCCCAATCGAATTGCCAGTCTCAACGCCAGATCCCACGGCTGGCAACGAGGTGCCATATATTAAAACTACATTAACTGTTAATGCGAAAACCATAGAGAGATATCAATCACACATACCAGCTTTAAAGAGGTTCTATTCAATCCTCTCGTAAAATTCCGCATCGCTCGCTGCTTATTCGGACGAGATTGCAGCCTTCGGAACGCTTCTTGTATGTGACGGCTTTCAACCGGAGTCCGCCCCTCGGATGGAGGGTCGAAGAGGCCCTGGAGCTTGCGCTTTTTGCCTTGCTGCTCCCCACCAGAGTTTGCTTTACCTAGGTCTTCTTGCTCTTTGATCTTAAGTGCCTCCTCGGTTAGGGTCTGGACGATCTCAAATGTCAAGAAACCAAGAATATCAACAATATCGTCGTTGGGTTTCGAATCGGTTACAACGCCAAATCCTGCCCATTCCTTGAAGCGCTTCCCTTTGCGAAACGTGAAGGAGGCCTGCCGATATTCTGACCACGTGACGTACTCTTCTTTAGTCATGGCTTTTGTGCGCTCGTCGGCCTTCTTAAGTCTCTGTAGGGTAGCGTAGTTCATCTCCTCTTCATCTTCGTCCTCTTCATCTTCACGCTCAGGAACCTCTTGGTTATATAGAGACGGTACTTCCCACGGCAGGCCGACCTTGGCCTTCTTGTTCTTCTTGGCCGTGTCGACAACAGGACCAGCTGCTGCACCACCAGGCTCGTCACCAGTTCCAAGGTCGGCATCGCCTCCTTTGTCATCAGAGTCCTTAACATTCTTCCTTACATCTTTCCAGGAAAGGAATGTACGTAGACGCGACACCTTTGCTGCGTCATGACGAATGAGGAAGATCAAATCGTCAGTAGAAATAGATCTGCTGCCACGACGAGAAGCTTGCTCGGTGCATTGTCGGAGCTAAAAAGTCTTAGAGCTAGCATGAATGTGCGAATTAATTAGATACTACATACCATTTCGATGACCTGCTGACGAACGATCTCCTCAATCATGCCAGTGGTCTCGGCTGAAGCCTCGGCAGTCTCTCCAGAGACGTACATCATCTGTGGAAACGTTAGGGTCAACTTCAGCGTCCGATCGACTCGATTCATTTTGACGAATGTATTTCCATCGCAGTCCACGCTTGTGGAGCGCCATCTCAATCGACAAGTTGCTGGAAAGTTCAAGCCAACTAACCTGCTGGATCTCTGTCCGGTACTTTGCCGTCTTGTCCGCCATCTTGACAGCCTCAACTCTACTTCTCCCCACACTCGAAGATCCTCTAGTAAATTCTATCGCTTATGAGTCAAACTCCGTTCGATGGAGACTACGAATGCTTGATATGAATGATGATACAAGTGAGCAGAATCCGTAGCTACCGATATACGCGAAATGCGCTTTTCTTCTTTGGGATATTCTGCCAGGCGGTCAGTTCTAAGTTTATTGACAGCCAGTTCACCTGGAAAGTACTCTTTGCTTAAACCTCCATCTTCTGGCACTTGATTCAAAAAACCTGGACTTATTTACATCTAGATACACTTCTACGTGTGAAAGGTTTCTTTGTTCGATAGAATTTCGTCGTTTTGTCAATCACGTGATACAATTGATGCCCGAGAAAGCCGAGATGAACTGCTGATGTTCTGAAAGACCCAAAGAAAGAGAGTGTATGATTTCAGTTGCACCTTCATGACCAGAGTTGGGTATGCGCTTGAATGCAATACTCGTAAGAAATGGAAAATGGCGACGCAGGACGACGAGCGCCTCGTTATGAGGGTGAAGATACCAGCGAGACGACGGAGCAGGAGCTTCGCGGCTGGTACCTCTATGGGCTTGCCGCCGAGGTCTTCGCTGTGTGTGGAGTAGGCTCTTTCTTGCCTGTCACCTTGGAGCAGCTTGCGAAGGAGAATGCAGTTCTCTGGTCTGATAAGACGACGAGTTGCAAGACGAAGCCTCCGGGAGAGGACACCAATGCCTCCACCGTGATGCGGCTGTTTGCGAGAGCAGGCGAGAGGGATGATACCCAGTGTGTTATTCATTTATTCGGAGCGGAGATTACTACGTCGAGTTTTGCTATGTATACATTCTCCTTGGCGGTCTTTATCCAGGCCCTGGCGCTCGTGTCGTTCAGTTCTGTTGCGGATCATGGTAAGTGTCGCGCGAGCATCTCGGCATCTAGGAACTAACAAGATCAGGTCATTATCGGAAGAAGCTCTTAACCGCATTTGGTTTTACAGGGGCAATTGCCTCAATGCTATTTATACTCATTGTCCCAAAAGTCTACCTCTTAGGCCCTCTTCTGGTTGTTATAGGCGTCACGTGTCTGGGTTCCTCTTTCGTCCTCCTGAACTCCTTCCTGCCAGTACTTGTTGCAAACCATCCATCAATTCGGAATCGTGTGAGTCGATTCAATAATGAATCTTCATCTATCCCCTTGGAGTCTTTATCAGGAAACCTAGAGTCGGCAGAAAACGGGCCATTTGCTCCAGCGACGACCCAAGTCAAATCTACAATGGCAGAGCTTCAACTCTCAGCAAAGATATCGTCCAAAGGCGTAGGCATTGGTTACTGCGCCGCCGTCTTCGTCCAAGTTCTCAGCATCATCCTCCTTTGGGGTCTCTCTAAAACGAAAGCCTCATCCACCCTACCACTCCGTCTCGTACTCTTCATTGTCGGCCTGTGGTGGTTTGTGTTCACCATCCCCACAGCCCTATACCTACGTCCTCGACCAGGACCACCCCTAACTACCTCCTCAAAGCCCGGGAGGCTGCGCGCCCTCTTCACCTACCTCTCCTTCGCCTGGATCTCGCTCTTCCGTACCATCAAGCTCGCCTTCCAGCTACGGCAGATGGTCATCTTTCTCGTTGCGTGGTTCCTGCTCTCCGATGCCGTCGCTACCGTCTCCGGCACCGCAATCCTCTTCGCCCGCACAGAGTTGCACATGGGCACCGTCTCCATTGCTCTGCTCTCTATCACTGCCACGGGATCGGGCATTGCGGGTGCATTCCTCTGGCCCATCCTCTCAAGCCGATTTCGTCTCCCAACGAACCAGACTATTGTGGCATGCATACTCCTCATGGAGATTATTCCTCTGTATGGCTTGCTGGGGTATATTCCATTCATTCAGTCTTGGGGCGTTGGAGGGATGCAAAAGGCCTGGGAGCTTTACCCACTGGGGTTCGTCCATGGGTTTGTCATGGGTGGATTGTCGTCGTATTGTAGATCGTTCTTTGGACTGCTCATCCCTCCTGGTAGCGAGGCTGCGTTTTATGCGCTGTATGCGATTACCGATAAGGGATCTTCTGCAGTAGGACCTGCGGTGGTGGGTGTCATTGTGGATAGGGTCGGGAGTATTCGACCAGCCTTCATATTCCTAGCAATACTGATTGCATTGCCGGCGCCGATGATATGGATAGTGGATGTTAAGAAAGGGCAGGGAGACGCGTTAAGGATGGCAGGGCTGATTGGAAAGGCTGGAGATACGGATACGGATGTAGATGATTTGGCCGATGGCATTCATGAGAGTGAGGGACTGATGAGAGATCACGATTGATAAGACTAGAGTAGACATTATTTGCTAGACCTAGTTGTGTAATACCTACGTTACAATCTACATCGAGTCCACGCGTCCCCAACAGGGGTTTGATTGATAGCGAGGAGCTTTCACTCAGCAGATTGGTTGAGCTGGTGAGCATTTTTCGTCAACAGTAGGTCGCCATGACAGACAAGTATACCAGTCCTATTATTGAAGACTTAATAAAACTTTGCAAGCTTCATTTTATCCTCACTAGAGGTTTCATCCAGTCGTCCCAGCGGCCCGTCCATCCCCAGGAAACGGCATAATGCCTGGCCAGCATTTGCCATTCCTCAATCTCATCAAGCCCCTCCAAGCTATCCACGCGTGCTCTCTCCTCGTCCGTCACCCAGGTCTGCCAGATATGCTCGACACTCACCGCATCATTTCCACCGCCGCCCTCTTCCTCTCGGAAGCCCAGTTCTGCCAGCCTCTCTTTCTGAAGAGTTATGGACTTATAACGTTGCACTGTGGGCATTGTGATGCCTCTTGCAGCAAGATTGTCAGTCATCATCTGCCCAAAGGCATCGTCCGGTCCGACGGGCTCATAGAGCACAATCCCCACCTCGGCGATCTTTTCTACAAACCATTTTATTACGGCGGTCGCGTCGGTAACATCCAAGTAGCAGAGACAGCATTCCGATATAATAAGAGTGGGTATGTCGGTCTGTAAGCCTCGTATCGAGGTGGTAGACTCTAGGGATGGAAGTCGTCGGAGATCCAGAGGGTGGCAGATATAACGCAGATCTGGTTCTACATTCACAGAGGAGAGGAGACTCCATTGTGGTTCTCCATTACCAAGTACTGCCTCCCCACTCTCAAGAACCAGGCTCTCTCCATCCAGGGCGGGTATATCCGCTTCTACTATTCGGTATTTGGCCGCGCAGACCGAGGGATAATCAAACTCGTGGTAAATAAGATTATGATGTCGGTTCTGTGCCCGCAGGCGGAAGTATCGCGTATCCGTTCCAGCGCCGAGGGATATTATTTGTTTTTTACGACTTGATGATTCGGGCAGAGAGAGAAAGGCTTCGACGAGGGCGTCGATGGCCGTGGTGCGAGCGTACGTTCCTGCCGGGATGAGCTGTTAGATGTGACGGCACGGGAGGGTACCTAATACGCACCGCGATTTATGATGGGCAATCTCCGGGTACCTGCGCCATGGACAAAATATTGGGCATAGGGATCATCAAGATAGCCCAGGGCCACCGCACTCAGCCGAGACACCGCGGCATCGGTGTCCGTTGCCTGGATGGTTTGGTCGCGGCGACTCGATGCGCTGGCGCCAACGTGGTCGTGGCCGCGACCTTGACCTCGCCCCCCTCCTCGCCCTCGCAGACGTGGCCCGCGCCGAGAGGTGAGCAGATTGGGGATGTGGGAGGAAGACATGGTGATACCACATGGAGGTCTGTGGATGGATGGATGCGGGATGAGGAGAACTCCCCCACCAGGAACAACGCATTTTATCTCATAAGGCTGCAAGGTAAGGCTGCATTTATGCCTTATATATAAGGCTTAAAGACAGTTTGCTCCACCCCATTCGCTCGGGTCGGATCTTCGTTGCCGCGCCAGAAATAGACCCCTGAGCACTGATGATTGGCCGATTTTGCTGAATCAGCCATTCTCCACCACCATAACGTACTTCATAAGCGAGCTGCGCATATATGCGAGCTGCGCACCTGATTTTACACCAATATTATCAAAATTGCACATTTATATATCAACAACAGCAGAACCTATTACTTACATAATATACCCATATATTAATCTATAGTCTAGAAATATCAGGTTTAATTTATAGGCAATAAAAATAGATAAATTGCTTACAAAGTTAGAAAATCTCTAAAAATGCCGCTTTTTAACCCCTAATTTTAAGATATAAGTATTTCTAGCTATTTAAGATCTTAAAACTTAGCTTATGATTATTATAGTAGATAAAAAGCTTCAAATCTCAGTTTTGAAGCCTATATGTATTGTTGTTGTTAATATTATAGAAGTCAATTTTCGATGATTTTGGTGTAAAATCGCGGTGCGCAGCTCGCTTATGAAGTACGTTAAATTGAATCTCCCGGAAATCGTTAGAGCCCAATAAAGCTAGGTACGCGGATGATCCCATTGGCTGGGGGAGAGTCAAGTCGCGTGTTTATTGGACGCCTGCATCGGGACAGCGAAATTGGGGGAGATGAGATGCAACAGGGGGGCAATGAAGACCTTTTCAACCTTTGATTTCCTCAGCATCTTGACAACTTCAATAGCTTCATCCACGTTCGTTCTGCCTTCTATCAACGGCCCCACGCTCTTTAACAATATCCTTCGCCGCTTTCCGTTCTCACATTCTCTTAACGAACACGCGCCCTTCGGAGCATATATACTGATATCGCCATCGCGTCAATCTCAATCTGAGTCGATTTGCCTCTGCCGTGACTGAGAGCATAATCCTTCAACGACCGGTTCGTCCTGCGCGTGTGGAACCCTTCTCAACTCTCGACCCACCGCCAGAAGATATATCCCTCTCTATTCAAAATGAAGACCATGCAATTGCGTACCGCCCTTGGCGCTGCTGCCATCCTCTTCCCGTCTTTATGCTTTGCGAAGCATGGCCACAGTCATAACTTGGAACATCTCGCCTACAAGAGGCACAATCACAACCACCTCCATGTCGAACACACTCAAGAAGCTGTGGAGAGACGAGCCGCCACTTGTGCGTTCCCTACCGATGCCGGTTTGGTTCCTATCACTCCCGATATGTCGAATGGGGGATGGGCCATGAGCCCTGATCAACAATGTCTGCCTGGTAACTTCTGCCCCTTTGCCTGCCCGTCTGGCCAGGTAATGGCCCAGTGGAATCCTGCCGCCACGTCCTATATCTATCCATTGTCTATGGTAGGCCACACATTGAGATTTGGCACCTCGTTGGATGTACTGACCTCTGTAGGATGGCGGATTGTTCTGTGGTCTTGGCGGCCAAGTCAGCAAACCGTTCCCCAATAAGCCCTATTGTGTGGACGGAACCAACACAGTTGGAGCCGAGAACCTGTGCTCTGGGGTCGTGTCGTTCTGCCAGACGGTCCTGCCCGGCAACGAGGCCATGTTGATCCCAACTGCCGTTGAGAGTTGGGCCCAGTTAGCCGTCCCAGCTGTCACTTATTGGGCCGAAACCGCTGCACAGTATGTCCTGATTTTTGGCCCATTTCCTCAGTACTAATCTGCAATAGTTACTATGTCAACTCCCCTGGACTTACTGTTGATGAAGCTTGTGTCTGGGGTGATGGATCTAAGGCTCTTGGAAACTGGGCGGCGTACGTTGCCGGAGCCAACACCGATGCCAGCGGCAACACTTTTGTAAAGCTTGGATGGAACCCAATCTTCACCGGCTCCCCGCTCAGCAGCACTCCACCCAATTTTGGTCTCAAGATTGAGTGCTCTGGATCTGGTTGCAATGGCCTCCCGTGTTCTATCGATCCTTCCGTGAACGGTGTAGGTGGCGTCACAAGTTCGGACCAATCCTCTGGTGCTGGTGGTGCCAACTTCTGCGTCGTTACCGTCCCTGAAGGCCTGACGGCAAATATTGTTGTGTTCCCCGCTGGGGATTCAAGTGGCGGCTCGGGCTCTCCCGGTTCCGCTAGCTCTTCAGAAGCTGCCCCAACACCAACGCCCACGCCTACTCCCACGCCAACTCCACCTTCAACTTCAACTTCGACTACGTCGACATCGACGTCCACATCGACATCCGCTAGCACATCCACGACTGCTCCTTCGGCCGTGATATCGGACTCGTCAAGAGCAACCGACGCAAGCTCTGCCACGTCAGATGCGCCTCATATACTCTTCCAGTCAGGGAACAGTACCACCAGCACGGCTCTATCCACTGGCACCGGCACTGCTACTGGTACAACAATCCCGACAACTTCCAATGCTTTAACTAGCCCGATTGCTACACAGACACACCCTAGCGCTGCTAGTGGAAACTTGGTCTCGAGCGGCGCCCTCTGCTTGACTGGCGCGATCGCCGCGATCGCCGCGTTGCTTTGAACATAGCCCATAACCCATTATTCCTGTGGAATTTTTATCTCCTTCCCCTTGTTTATATTTGACGAGATGGTCGAGCACCGCTCTGCATTCTCGCACCACCGAGCATAGTTTTGTTATCTTGGCTCTCGGCTTATATACATACACCACATATACCCTTCTCGCGCGTCTGGATCTACGAAATTTTCTAGGGAGCCGCATTCTTGCAACACTTTTATACACATATACCCCAGCTTTTGGATATTTTGGGAGTTGGATATTTCTGGACTTGTTTTCCCTTCTGCATGCGGATGGGTCTACTCGCGATGTTTTATCCCGATACCCAGTCCCTCGCCTATCCGGCTTTACATTTTCAACAATAAGGCGTGAAAAGGATCTCACCAAGATAGTTCATCTGGTAACTGAAATGGGAGACATTGCATATACCTCTTTTGTCTATAGGGCTTGGAACAGGATTGGGAGCATGGAAACTGGATTATGGGAGGAGCACAGAACATGGCCGGGCGGAATTACAAAAAGAAAATTCGAACCTGCTGTTTTGTCTTTCTCTCCACTTGCTTCACCTCAGGCTCATTTTGAAGCCACTTTCTTCACGATGTCAATGATTTCTTCTTTGCGTAATGATCATCAGGTACCGTGATGACTTGCGCGCGCGCACTCTGACCGGGGTTGGGAAACCCTTTTGCGTGTGGTGCATTAGGTTGGATGGATGGACATATTGAATTATGATGGTTATGAGACCACTTTATTTAGTGTTTGTACACCATTCAGGAACCTGGCCAAAGCCACATCAGGAGTTGGTTACTTAGAAATATTGTCTATAGTAATACAAACTAGTGCAAACAATTTTTATCACTACTTGGCCTGTGATCTCGCGTTACTGGCGTTTATAAAGCTGGTAGCTCTCTAAAATTTTTACCAGATCTATCATATTGAACAATATCGAGACCTTCCTTCTTGCACTATACACGGCTCCGCAGTATAGAGAGAGGTTTTTTAGGTCTCATCGCACTATACTTCAAGCTGTACCATATTGTAGCAGTAACAGCTAAAACAAAGATTCCACAGCCAACAATACCGAATCCGAATTGCCAGAAAATTGAGAAAAGTAATAGGCTAAAAAGCGGAACCTGCAGATTAGCAAGGCCTGCAAATTGTGGCTCCATTGTCTTAATTCTCTCATCAGTCCAAAAACAAGCATAAGACCACACTTCATGAATCCATGAATCATTAGTGCGATGCCAATTAGCCAAATTATAATTCTTATCCTTCGCAGCCTCTTGGCATTTCCAGTCCCAAAAGTCGCGAAGTTCGCCATAGGGAGTATAGGGTTCTCGCTCAATAACCCATCTCCGCCAATTCTCGACGACTTGCAGCGCTTTATCTTTATCAATCTCAAACCACTCGTTATGGCTCACAGGGTTATCCTGTTTGTTCGAGTTTAACTTACGACCGGTTCCACATTCCTTGCATTTGAATATCCGTCTATAGTTGCCCAATTCGATGTGTACAAGCTTCTCTACCAGGTCATAATGCCGAAACTTCGTATACCCGGGATCCTTGATGTACATGCACCCAATTTCACATTTCTCCAATTTTTTCATGCGTTTTCGAATTGGATTTTTTGTCTGTCCAATCTTGACATATCCATTATATATAGTCGATTCAAAGACGTAGACAAAACCGGCATCTTTCTTTGGATCTTTAGACAGGACCCCAGAAGCCTTCGTTGAGTGGCCACGTATTTCATCTAAAATTTCATTCTTTATCGTGTTGTCACACTTGGTCTCGTTGCAGAATCTTTCTAGCGGACGATCTCCCACGTCCGGATCATTTTGCAAATCTGATGGTGTTTGAGGCACCCAATTAGGAGAATGTTCATCCTCGGTTATTGACCAGTCCGTCACTCGAGGTGGAGTAGTAATGGGTTCTGTTTCTTGCTGAACGCGACTTGAAGGCAGGTCTGATATGGTATGGGATTCCGCAATCTGATCTGTGGTGTTATTTTCCACATGAGTTGAGGAGGATAGCATCGCATTCGAAGACCCTCGCTCCCCCTCCTTAGATGATGACGATAATGGCCGGAGTATAGGCCTCTCAACTCCACTAGACCGCTTTCTGCCCCGCTTAGTTACTGCGCGAACTCCCGTATGTGATTGGTTTTGAGGAGGTGATTTGGAAATATTCATAGCATTTTTCGGACATGTCGAAGTCGCTGAGCTCGCTCTGCTCGAGGATGATCCCGCTACATCGTTGGATTCATTCAAGCCTGGTATACCCGAAGCTGGAGAGGTAGTGGTATCTTCAGGCAGATCTTTTCTTTCATCTCTAATCGCATCGTTCTTCTTTGTCTCCATAAGTTTCCCGAACTCTTCAGAGGAATTATTCTCTGCATAATCAGACATAGATACGTCGCCATCGTGGTCCATGGCAGGATCTTGGTCTTGTATCACACGCCTTGGAAAATTCTTGGTCATAGGCACGTCTGATAATTCGATTTCTTCGCCAGATTCCGCATCATCGCTTTCAACGTGTAAAGACTGTGTCTGCTCAGTAATAGAATCTACGGCCAACAAAATGCTGGCTGGATTTGACTGCAGGCCGACAGATTCCAGTAATGAAGATATGCTACTTTTCGACGAAATCACCCCATTCGGAGAATTTGGCTCTGAGTTTTCTGGGGAGGAAGAGCATGATACTAAGTTTGGTTGAATTCGAGTTGCTAAAGGACTGATACGGAAATAGCTGTTATTATTTCGTGATCGCTTATTCTTTGTGGGTTGCTTAGATGAACTTTCGTCACTCTCGGCGCTTGACACTGGTGTAAGCGGAGTTCCAGTATTGTTCGAGTATTCTGAAAAGCTAGACATTCGTGAAGATGAGCCGGTGCTGGTTGGAGATGGGGATCGCCATTTCTGTCTCGGCGGGGTCGATGGAAATCCACCAATTTCCGGGTTGGCAACTGGCGACTGCTTCATTGTAATCCTCAGAGACCTGCGACGGGGTTCTGCGGCTTTACTTTTAGAAGGCGTGTCTTGCAGCGCTGAAGGATGTTCAACGACCTCAGATCGTCTCTCTGCTCCAAAGTCCCGGCTCACAGTCAATGACTGCTTCATCATTGCAATCCTCGGAGAACTACGACAGGTTTCAGTAAGCATTATCTCGAAGGCTTATCTTGAACAGAGACACTCACTTGTATGAGGATGTAGGCTCAGGTGCGGGCGTTTACTGAGTCGTATTATATGCACCAAAGGTCGCTGGGCTATAGATATCCATATACCTAGAGCGCGTAAAGGTCTTGTAGGCAGCCCGACCCCGGATCCCCAGCCACTCTGTTTAAAAGAGGCATCCCAACATGCGGGTTGCGCAGTTCACGCATTTCAACTTGGGCCTCCCTGCTTGTGTAACTCGACACTCAGGGGTAGAGCACCACCTCATTTAAGCACTTTAACGTCCGACAACTCTCGATTGTGACCCCATAGTGCAGACTCATATTTTGTAACACTAGAAATCAATGTTCAAATAGATGCAGGGCATTCAATGAACATTACAACTCCGACATTCATCTAAACGTCGTTGCTGTTGTAAACTCGTAGCCGAATGATTGTCACCCCATGTCGGCTCAGCCATCCCCACTCTTCCTCTCTGGGAGTGTACTTGCAGGATAGGCGAGCTTTCCAAGCTCTGTAAGAGGAAGGCGCTCCATACATAAAATACAGTAGCTCGCAGTAAAGACGGGGTTTTAACGAAGAAAAGAGAAAAGAGGAGGCTTGGGGTCAGGGTCAAGTGCCTATGGCGTAGATGAAACACCAACACGATGTTCGCTCAGCCCCAGCCAGGATGGACGAGTTTCGGTGGTTCCGAAGTAGAAGACGTGCTCAGCTGTCCATATTTATAAGCCTGGCGGGCTCATGACCTGCATCATGGTCACGTACAACCACCAGGGCGTTCATCAAGGCTGATAGCGAGGACACCCTACAGACGACTCAAACTAAATTGTCGCCTCCCCATAACGCAGCTGCACAGACTACTACCCACTGTGGCCTGCCCATTATTATGCTCTAATGCCAGTATATATGATATGTCCACTTAGGCTGTGTTTTTAATCTGTACCATAAATGCCACGATGAACTTGACTACACTTAAATAACAGCTGTTCTGCTTAGAATGGCCTGACATTGGAAGGAGACTGCTAGCTCTGGCAGTCCTACTATGAGTAAATTCAGTTCCGAATTTTTTGCTTCGTTTAAGCGATATTAAAGATCGGAGGCGGCGAGGCGCGTAAAGTATACTGAATCATGTTAACTTATCCAACTTATGATACAAAGCAAACGGATGTTGTCGGCTTTGGAAGCTCTCGCCTGGTAGCTTATACCTCGCGTCTAGCGGACAGCTTCCGCATACTCCGAGAAACGGAGCCCGCCAAGTAGATCGTTTACACCACTTTTGGTACGTCTACCTAAAAGAGTGGTATGAGCTAGAGCTTGCGCCAGAAAATATCAAATGAGTTGGAGCAGAACCCCGTCATCATATGTCATTCTTCAGTCCTCTATAAGAAAATTCGTTCTTCTCTAGTTGAGTCTTTGTCCTCGTATGAGCCATGTCTTTACCTCCAAATCCGGTTGTGGCACCTCCTCATGTCCTTAGTCTTTTGGACCGCCTTCACGATGAGTCAATTAAGCAAGAATCTGTGCTTGGATCATATCTCAGCTCCGCAGATGGCTTCGGTGATCTGATGCGCGACAAGTTCATTGCTCTGGACAAAGACAAGTGTCACTTTGTCTATCAGCTTGCTCGCGCTATCGATGCCCGAAATATTGTAGAGGTAGGCACGAGCTTTGGTGTCAGTACAATATATCTTGCTTTGGCGCTCGGCAGCAACCTGGAGAGGAGTGGCGGCAAGGGAAAAGTCATCGCTACTGAGAAAGAGAGTACGAAAGCAGCGAAGGCACTTCAGCACTGGAGAGAGGCGGGGGATGAGCTAGTGACTCGTCACATTGATCTGAGAGAAGGCAATCTTCTCGAGACTCTTAAAGAGAGTGTTCCGACCTTGGATCTTTTATTGATTGACAGTAGGCTCTAGAATTTCAAGAAGACGAGCCTAACTAACGTTTTCAAGTTTGGGCACCAGTGGCCCTCCCCGCACTAAAGCTCCTCGAACCGAGAATGAGGCCAGGGGCCGTTGTTATAGTTGATAATAGTATCTCCTCGGCTTCAAGGTATGCGGACCTACTGGCCCATCTCAGGTCGCCCACCAATGGCTATATAAATCTCACGCTCCCATATTCCAATGGGCTTGAGATGAGTATCAAATTCTGATCATTGAGCACGGACGGCAGTTTCGTGGCTTAAGAATCTATTTGTAATGAAAGAAACGTATCTGTCAGGTTATCCTCATATCTTAACTAGTATTCTGCATAGGATTAAACCAAACCCCACACTATTATCTGGCGAGGTTGATGATACTCATTATGTTAGGCTTGAGAACGGAAACCTTTTCGCGCCTGGAATGAGAGTATTTAACTCTCTAGGAGGTAAAAACGCCTAGAGATGAGTGGATGAACCTTAGGTATTTTTATTCCAAAAAATGGTTAAAGGTTATAGTACCTATTCATGCATATAATAGCGCCCTTATACCTTAAAAGGATGGTTTTAGTAGTTTACTACCTCTTTATATATTTTAAGGCAATAAGAAGTAACGTGCAAGGTTATAAGCCTTAATGAGACTATTAAATTCTAGGGTATCTAAATAGATATTGGCTTAGCGTTAATTAAGTTAGAACTTAAATACCAAAACAGGACGTTTTACAATAATATTAGTATTTAAAAGTTAATTTAAATAGAGGAATACAGCCATCGTAATATATTCTTAGTTGGCTCTTATATTACGGGCCTTTAAAGGCTCTTGCTGTCACAGCACAGAGGAGTCGGGACGCAACAGGGCAGAACACTCATGTATTGACGAAGGATACAAGATATAGGACTAAGGGGGTGAGGGCTGTAAGGGATTATATCCTCGGTGCGCACGGACCTTAACCCCTGAAACTGGAAATGACGCAGGGCCGGCACACTTGCTTGATGATTTATAGTATCTAATAAGATAAGGGGTACAAGTAACTTAGTAGTATACTATCAAAACGAAAGGACTTAGCTTAGACCTACTATCTCCTAGACTTTAATATTTAGAGTTAGCTTAAGGCATGTTTTTAATGGTAGCTATAGAAATACTACGATAACCTTAAATTAAAGCTAGGTTCTATAGCTCTACTGCTATCTACATCTATACAAGTACTAGTATAGATGTTACTGTTGCGTACTAAAGGCACTATCGCTAATTTCTTGCATTTTTGCCGACCTTGAACCTAGAAACAACACTGCAGGAAGCCTAGTTTGTTATGCGCATACGTGTGATGCACTTATTGATCAGGGTTAGAGTACTGCTAAAAATACTTGCTGCCAGGGGCCGCACCACCTAGCTCTGAAGGGGATGTTAGGGTTAGATATTCAATAGAAAGACTGACAAGGCTTCAACAGCACAAAATATACTAATGAACAAAATACATATCATCATGAATGCTAAATGAGTTTACTAGTAAAATTGTATATATTATGTATAAGTTATATACTGTACGTTGACTATATTAAGAGTTAAAACGTGCGATAGTCCCCTACTGCTAGATTATCCATTTTGGTATAGAGGTAGTCATCATCACAATTAGTGTAACTGCAGTCTTAGCCTCTAGCATAAACGAATATACTATGCCAGTATAGCGATACCCGTATGAACGATCTGATGGACTCAGTGTGCGGGTGCTCTATTGGTATGGTATCTCCCTCCCGGGAGAGAAACCGAAGCGATTAGGATCCGAAGTACACATTTCACTCAGCCTCGCTACTCTTATTGGCACCTGGAGAAACCACTTGACCCTACCTCCCTCCTGAGAATTGCTCCCGTCTCAGGGTGCCACTTATCCCTCTACGCTCGACCAGATCACTAGACGAACCCGAGCTGCCATCTAGACATGTCTGCTCCAAGAACCGCCATACAATATTTATGAAGCCCCTGCCTGACGTGAAAACCCTTTAAAGCTGGTCGGTACGAAGCCCCTCGGCCCAGACCCATCAGGCTGGAGACTCCTGACAAGACTTGTCCGTGCAGAATATATATACAACACAACGACATCCCTTGATATATCCCCAGCATGCCTACCTACCTCGTCCATGGCTTCCGCTGGCAGCGGGCCAACATCCGAATCCACATCATCCTCCAAGACCTCGAGGACGCCGCAGCTGAATGGGTTGTAGCGCCGGCGACCTCCCTCACCCTTCTCAACTCCTTCTATCGCATGTACGACTTCCTTCCTCCCAGTCACCCTCCCAAACCGACATATCCGGCGCCCGTACCCATCCCCGCGAACTTTCCTCCCCCTCCCCCTATCCCTGACGATGACATAAATGCGCGCGACGACTTCGCACAGCCTCGGAAGACTCTGTCGAAGAAGAACACCCGGTCTATGGTATCCCTTCGGTCCCTCGCCCGTAGGCAGAAACCACAGAACGAGCCAGTACCTCCGCTCCCAAATCACGCATCGGAACTGCCTCGCCCGCCGACTGCTCCTCGGCCTGCGACGGCACGTCAGGCGCCTCCAACAAGACACTCGAACTCCATCCGGGTTAAGAAGAGGCCTGCCTTCAATGACTGGAGCGCCATAAAATTGCTAGAGCAGTACGATCCGGCAGATATGCACTCTGTGAGCCAGCCGTTCGCGTACGTGGCAGACCACGTCGTCGAGGTTACCCTCGGCGCATCTCTCGCAGAGGAGATCAGTAAATACGAGACGAAGATGAGAAGCGAGGAGATGCCGGATAGCCCCGTGAGCGCAGACCCTCAAGATATGGTCATGCCTAACGGGAATGGGCACACTTCTGACTCTAGGATAAACGGGACCGGCTCTGGACGTAAGGCAGCCCAGGCCAACTGGTTTGAGAAGCTGAGAGATGGGCTGCAGAAGGGCTGTGATATTGGGTGGTTTGTGGTTGTGTGCGGGGACGAAGAGAGAGTCCCTCCATCGCCAGAGATGATCCGGGGGAGGTTCGGCAGGCCAAGTATGACAAGTGATGGTAGCTCGGTGAAGACACAAAGGAATGGCGGGTTTAGGGGTCTCTTCAGGAGGAAGGTTGTCTCGGAGACGGACGAGTGAGTAAAATGTCTTGTAACTGTTTTAATACTTAGGCCCTTGCGATTTAGCGTGGCGTTGGAGGATATACCTGTATATGAGTGACTGGCGCATCAAAAGTCGACGGGAGGAGTCGATGGTCTGATTGGTATATGAATAGCAATAGTGCAACTTCATTCGTAATTCTTATATTAGTCTATTGTTTCCCTTCATAATCTCTCTTCCAGATAGTGTCCCAGACTTGCTTGTCAACAGCAAATTCCCGTACATAGTCACTCTCCAACTCGTGAGTTCTCCGACCCATTAACACCAGGCTATGCAATGGTCCACCCAGCTCTTCATCCATCTTGCACAATTGTTTTAATGTGCCACTGATGAACTTCTCTGTCTTTCCACCTACTCTAGCGCACCCAACCGCAAGACTCTCTTCGCTATATACTCCATCCTTCCCCTCCCCTTCTTCTTTCTTAATCTGTTCAATCTCCAGCATCTGGCTTGCGCACTGGCCTACCGTCATATACCGCGGAGGCTCATATATTTTCCTCCCTCGCGCCATGTTCTCCAAACTCTGCTCTTTTACCTTGATGTCCAGCAACACCAGTGTATGTAATCCAATATCTCGATTCTCACGAATCCTGTCATAGAAGGAAGCCGGCTTCCATGTGTCGGTGAAGAATACCATTGATACCGTCTGTCCAAAATTATATAACTGGAGTCCTGTCGCGCCGATGGCGGACATGATCGAGGCATTGGGGACTGTGGAGATGGGAATCTGAAGATCTCGTGCTCTTAGCACGAGGTCTGTGTGTGTAGTAGCTCTGAAAGTAATTAGCATCATATTCTTGTCTAGTTTGATGTCACGTACCCGAATGGATCGCCCACAACTAGGAATGCTACGTCCACATTCTGCGCATTATTCAAGATCTCGTCGCTGCCAGACTCGACCAGCTCACGGTCTGCAATAATAACTTCTCGGCCATAGTACTTCTCCTACTATGCATCAGCGTCAGCTCGAGTTATGGGACTTGGCGCGCCGGGACATACGAGGACGACTTTATCAACCAGAAGTATACTGGTGTAGGCTTCGAGGTAAACACGAGACGCTTTGCGCACAATCTCTAGTCCTTTGACAGTAATATCAGTTTCATCGGAGAGACCTAGCCCTACTAAATACAGCATTTTGTGTTGTGGAAGGACACTGGCTACATCTTGAAGAGGAATAAATTCGAGGTGGTGGGCAGTAAATCCTGCCCCGCGTGCAAACAGAGCAAACATCACGCCAAATTTCCTGAGCTCCTCAAGCTTATAACTTGCCACCCACACCCATCCCACCACAACGAAAAGAATCACTCCTCTACCTCGTACACAAATCCCTCCTTTTCCAAATCGCAATCATGGCGACCAAAAAAGGCGCCTACGAAACTACTGCCTCTGACACCGATTTCCGCAGGAAATATGACCGCGATGAGTATGCCAAACAGGCCAAAGAGCGGGAAGCCAAAGAGAAAGAAGAAGGGCGGCTCCGCTACGAGGCCAAACTCGCCGGGAAGAAATACTATGCTCCGCTCACGGGCGAAGAGACGCTCACGCAGGCGCGGGCCTCGCGGCTCGACGTCTCGAGCAACATTGGCAAGGTGATGCTGATGCCGGCAGGTGCTGCGACGGGCAAGCGGGGGCGTGGAGCGGGATTCTACTGCGCGCACTGCGACCTCACCTTCAAAGACAACTTGCAGTGGGTAGAGCACGAGAATAGCATGCAGCATCTGCGGGCGATCGGGCAGACAGGAGAAGTAAAGCGCGCCACGGCGGAGGAGGTGCGGGCGCGGATCGACAGGGTTTGGGAACGGCTACAAGAGGAGAAGAAGGGGGATGTCAAAACTCTTGGGGAAAGGTTGGAGGTGAGGAGGGAGGAGGAAGAGAAAGAGAGGGAGGAGAGGAGACAGAAGAGGAGGGAGCAGATGGAGAAGAGGAGGATGGAGAAGGAGCAGGAGATCAAGATCAAGACGGAGTATGGGGAGGATGTGAGGATTGAGGGCGAGCATGATGAAGACGATATGATGGCTAGTATGGGCATTACTGGGTTCGGGTCTTCGAAAAAGTGATCTTGGAAGTCCTCATATGTATTAGCGATGGCGTTTGGTGCATCTGTGAGCATACACTGGGATATATCTAGGGCCCACTCATTGCAGAATTTAGGCGCCTGATTATTTCAAATAGTCGCCTTTGGGTTTACTTGAGTATTTTATTTTTCTAGCGGCTACGAGCCTCTCATATCATAAATGTGGCGCACTTGGTGGCTGTGGCCGGCGAATGGCCTGCCTTGAATTATCTAGCTGTGCACAATAGAATCCTTGTATTAGATTGTCTCAGTATTTGCAAGAAAGTGATAATTCAGATGTCGTATTAGTAGCTATAATGAAGTGCATGAGACCGCTCTGCATTTATTCATTTTGAGGATCGGGATGTCAGTGACACTAGTTAGAGCAATATCCGACCAAATATCTTCCCACATTAAAAGTAGCCCAAAAACTTTCAGAGAACTAATTCAAGACTGATGAAGAAAAGGTCTTGTAAACTGGCAAAATACGATGGATTGTTTGGCTCCTGTGAAATAAGGTTGCCAAATTAAGCACCATTGAGTGAGTAAACAGAGTCATTCCATTTCAAATAGATATACACTAACACCTAGGCATCCGAAAGCGTAATGGATTCCCCATGCCTTGTGGACGAGCTAATCACGAGGCGGAGATTGGATGAGCAGTTCTCCGCCTTGCACCAAGGCTGAAGTGGCGGAAATCTGCTGACTCAGAGCCCCTCCAACGAGGCTCCGATTTCGACTCCTTGCTCCAAAAAATTGTCAACTTCCATCCGCAAGCATTGAACAGTGCAGCCAACAAATATGGCCACAAAGAAAGTTCCTTTCAATCTACAGACGTGTGCTCGGCCCAATATCTTGGTTTTAGAGCCATACAGATGTGCACGAGAGTAAGCATCACAAAATCCATCTCAAAAGAGCATTGACTCATGCCCTCTCTTAGCGACTACAAAGACGACGGGACAAATATCCTTCTCGATGCCAATGAAAATGCCTACGGGCCAGCCTTATCTATCAACGGCTCTTTAGCAGCGTCTCCAGACCCGAATGATCCGTCAGTTGATTTCTTGGGTCTGAATCGATATCCTGACCCCCACCAGCACGAACTGAAGCAACTCCTCTGCAATCTCCGGAATACTCACGTTCACACGCAGAAGAACATTACTCCTGCGAATTTATTTGTAGGAGTGGGCAGTGATGAAGCAATAGATGCTCTGCTGCGATGTTTCTGTATTCCAGGACGTGATAAAATCTTGGTTTGCCCGCCTACCTATGGCATGTATGCAGTGTCTGCCCAAGTAAACGATGTGGGATTGGTGAAAGTTCCATTACTTCCGGCTCCAGAATTTGCCTTAGATGTATCAACAATTATCTCCACGCTCTCTGGTCCAGAGTCTTCTAACATCAAGTTAATATACGTCTGCTCGCCGGGAAATCCCACGGGCTCTTTAATCAAGAAGGCGGATCTGCAGAAGATACTAGAACACCCAACATGGAATGGAGTTATAATAGTAGATGAAGCTTATATCGACTTTGCCCAAGAAGGTTCTTCACTAGCAGAATGGGTTGCGGAGTGGCCGAACTTGGTCGTAATGCAGACGCTCTCCAAAGCCTTCGGGCTCGCTGGGATCAGACTTGGAGCAGCCTTTACATCTCCTGACATTGCCTCTCTACTCAATAACTTGAAAGCGCCATATAATATCCCGAGTCCCACGAGTGCCATTGCTTGCCAGGCACTTCAGACTGCTGGGTTGAATGTTATGCGAGATCACCGGGCAAATATTGTTGGGCAACGAGATCGTCTGTTGACAGAGCTACAGAAGATCAAGGGGATAGGAAGGCTTAGAGGTGGAACTTCGAGCAACTTTCTACTAGTAGAAGTTTTAAATGGTGCAGGGAGCCCTGACAATACAACAGCCTTGAAGGTGTATCAGAGTCTGGCCCAGAATAGGGGCGTTGTGGTCAGATTTCGAGGAAAAGAGCATGGATGCTTGGGCTGCTTAAGAATTACTGTTGGAACGGAGGCTGAAGTTACCAGATTCTTGACGGAGATCGAGGCTGTTATCAGTGAAGTGTGGAAAATTTAGATAGTGAATAAAGTTGTAGAGCATCCTATTGAGAAGATAAAAGCCAATGACACGGCTCCATTAACAGCCAAGACAACATGATAACCCACTAGCGTCTTTGCATTATTTAATCTTCAACTCCAGATTACCTTCTACCCTTCAAATTACTTCATTACACACAGAATCTCTCTTGAATGATTACCGTCATATTGCTCCCCAACAACACCAACAACACCTCATATCAAAAACTAACATCACTCGTGACTTCATCTCCATACTCTCCAAATCTTTCATACTAAACAAGAAATCCTTCACTGCATTTAGCAGTGGAGGAAGCGGCTGGAAGCAAACAACTTGACAGAAGTGGCCGAGGTCGAGTACCAACGTTCTCGCTTCACTTCACTTTCCAGCTCTTCTCTTCGCCCTTCTCGAGAACTCAAGACATCACTCAACATCTTCACCCTTATCTCTCCTTGAGAGCAACATTATCATATTCAGAATTCTTCGGACGAACAGTAGAAAACATGTCTTCCTCTAACAACTCTGAGATAGAGAAGCTCTCCTTGCGCCCAGACAACATGGTCGAGGACGAACTTGTCCAAATCACCCTTACTGTTCTCACTAAGAACATCGCTCCAACCCTCCCTGAAGGCTGCGCCATCTTCATCTATGCCCAGTGGCTAGATGTTCATCGTCAGTCACCATCTACTCTCACTCAAGACTGGGTCAGCATCTCCCAGCAGTGGGTTCATGCCCTTCGCTCCCTCGGATTCAGCCCTACTGAAATTATTCTTGGACTGGATGAGTGGAAGATGGTAACTGGAAACTTTCCTCTCCCAGGTTCTGGTTCTCGCTCTCTACCCTCCTCGTACGAGATCATCATGTGGTATGGCAACCACGCCATTGAAAGCTATCCTCTGGCCGGGAATAGCGATCACCTTGGATATTGCAAGGCTTATGAATGTTTATTTGAACCATCACCAGCAGGATATGCTTGCACTCGCTGTGGTGTATCAGGTATGTGTATTCTTGTATCTCTTCCCAGACGCGAACTTGGGCTAATATCAGAACAGGCCATTATTTGCCGTTCTGTCCCACCAACTTGGATCCCACCTACGATAAGGCCCCTGGCGACACTTATATCTGCACCGTCTGTCACGTATCCGGTGACCACTATCGATCTCTCTGCCCGCACAATACAGACCCAATGTCGCTCACTCAGCTACGACGAATGTGGCTCATTGGAGCCGGCCAGGCATATTTGGCTTGTCCCTTACCCGTCGCTAAGCCTTCAGCGGAGAATGAGCACAAGAAGATGCAACAAGCACTCTGGTTTGATAAGGCACCTAATGCCGATAACCGCACTTTCCAGAATGGAAAGCGCGGCCGACAGATGTCCTCCACCCCGAGCAGATCGCCCAATGAAGGCAGTCCTACTCCCGATAAGAAGCAATCACTCAGAAAGAGAATGCGCCGCATTGCGGTCTATGAGGATAAGCTCGCGAAAGGAAAGGCCTTGGGCTCAACCCAGATTGAAATGATTCAGAAGAAGGAGAACATTCGCAACGAGCTCAAGAACTTGGATGAGAAGGACAACGGAATTATGGATAAGGAGTACGGTGGTGAGCATCACTTGAATGATGGCCTTTATTGCCCATCATTCTCCAGTAGTGGCAGCCGAGGCTCGTTCAACAATGCTAGTATCGGTCAGCCAACCACGTCCTCTGGAGTCCCGCGAGTCCCAACTTACAACGAGTTCGCCCAAAAGTTGATGGAGTGTCACCGTGAAGAGATGATTGCTGTCGTCAATATCCCGAAGCCCCGAGCCACTGCTCTCGACAAGTGGGAATTCCTGGAGGCCTACAAGCAGGAACTGCAGCACTTGGCTGCAAGGTGCGTAGATTTAATCTTCTTAACTTCATGTCTAACGATTTCTTAGGGGTGTGGACATCTCGTCTGACCCATTCTTGGATGACAACAGCGTCTCTCGAACCTTGTCGGCTGCCGCATATTCATATAACCCAGTTAACCACACGGGTGATAAAGCTGCATTCAAGGCTCCAGGAGCTGCATCGACCGAGAAACTGCCATACTATGAGACTCATCTTGCCGCTACCAAGACCGACGGGAGCAGCTTGCTAGATGGTTCTATTCCGGATGCTCCATCGAAGATCTTTGATAAAGTCATTGCTCCACCAAAGCATTTTGACAAAGTCATCGCTCCACCAAAGCGTGTTCCGACAGACATTACTAATATACCCAAGAAACTTGTCCCGAAGAAGGCTGACGATATATTCATCGGCGAATGCGGTGCTCGAATGACCGCCATCCCTTGCGGCTTTTGACTGTTATACTTATTCAGTCAGCGAGCGAGTACAAAATTACCTATCCAGTCAGCTTTGAATGGAAGAGAATATTTCTGACCGTGCGTGTTGGACATCTCACCCAACCAGGATTTGTGAACATTGTGGAGAATTTCATGGAAGTCTGAAGGATATCATAGGTCTGTGAGCTAGAGAGGCGGCCAGACAGCCAGGCAAGTTTACTACTGCCCATTACTCTCATAACATAGACATGGAACGGGAATAGCACGAGCAAATTGGCACAATTATGGAAGACTTGGGAGCAAACGAAAGAACGGGCATTATGGCCTGTAGCTAGCCTGTAGGTAGCTGCCTTTGTATCACGGCTTGCCCCAAGAATATGATCACTTGCATTTATCCTCCTGTCGCAAGAGCCGCTTAAACCTACGTGCTGCATATTCCTCGATTATTAACGCCCATTCGCCACCCCAATGCAGATGATCTCCTTTTCCCTGATGCTATCACAACTCTACTCCAGCTTGTCCAGATGCTCTAGCCGAGTAAGGACCACCTGTTTGCTTGTCTCCTCGATCTCGCCAGCTAGGAAGACCTCGTCGAGGATTGCATAGACCTTTTAATAATAAGCATCTGTACTACTCTCCAGCGCTCGCTCAATCTCCTCTTCAAGAAAAGTAGAACATTACCAACCTTGTAGAAATTGAAGACCAGATCCAACTCACACACGTTTCCAAAGAAACTGTCCAGCACCTCGACAAAGAAGTGGATAGCTTCTAGATATGCCAGCTCATTGTCGTTCGCATCGACGCATGCACAGAAAAAGAGTCCTGCATAACGCCGATAGACGATCTTGTTGTTCCGGAATTCAACAAAGTTGGATTGGTATTTCTGGTCTCGCGGCGCCACCAATCTGTGGACCTGTATATGCAGGCATCAGTCAGCAGTTGCACAGCTGCGAGCATCATACAGGGAGCAGCGCACTTCGCCCTTGAGTTTTATCTTTTCCTCGTCGTTGTACGGCGCATACCATTTCGCAAGCCGGGTTTTACCTCTGCGCACTCTTTAGTCTGGGCGCTGCTATGATTGGGATGGGGAGAGCGTACTGCCGGTTCTGGATTAAGATGAAGGAGAGCACCATATTGACACTGCGCGCCCATGAGCGCTGGCTTTAGATGCTTGGGATGAAAGTCGTGGACATTTGGTGAGGTCGGATGGGACAATCTAGTCGCCGAGTTAGCCGAGAATACAGGGGCATCTAATGCCGATCTGGACTTTGTGCTGCTCCAGTATTGCATCGAACAAGCGGATTAGTAACAACGACATTACTACCTACTTACTTCTCTTTGGCCGATGCCATGCTAACCCACGTATCGCGATGGGGCCCATGATTAGTAATCTATTTCTAGCTCACAAGAGGCAAATCTCGACATTCACAACCGCGGCAATACGACAGATGCGGAAGCGAAACTTTGCGTCCAGCTTATAAATGCGTTGTTATTCAGCAATGCGTACTTACGCCATCCGAGTGTACACACATATATATATGTTATGTGTATATAGTAGACTGTATCTCTTTTCACACCACTATTCCACACCTCCTGCCTCGCTCTTTAAACGCCTAGTTGGAAAGTTCCCTTCGGCTTCCATTCTACCCCGCACTCTTTCTACTTCTCTTTATACCGTGACAGGAACCCATTGATATTTTCAACATGGCTATCCCACCAAGCAATGGGAAGACGGTCCTGATCACGGGAATTAATGGCTATATTGCCAGCGTTCTTGGACAATTTCTCCTGTCAAAAGGATACTCCGTTCGCGGCACCACTCGACGCAGTGTAACTTCTGAGCCTCTCTTAAATGGCCCATATGCCGCATACAGAGACCGAGTCCAGATCTTTGAGGTCGCAGACATGACTGTCAGCGGAGCCTTTGACGAAGCTGCCAAAGGTGCGTAGTGTCAGATGTATTATAATAGGGAGTATCATTTTGATAAGAAATAGGTGTCCATGGAATCTTCCACACTGCCTCTCCAATAAGCTTTCTTTTAGACGAATATGATGCATTTATTACTCCTGCTGTTAGAGGCACCGAGACGATATTTGAGTCTGCCCTCAAGGCCGGCCCTCAATTAACGTCCGTAGTTGTAACGTCCTCCGTCGCTGCAGTTACAAACTACCCTAAACCGCCAGGTTACGTCTTCACAGAGGAAGACTTCGCAACCGTCGCACTGGATACTGCTACCAAGGACAAAGCTGAAGGCAGGAAGACTGCTCCAGGAATTTTGTACGCAGCTAGCAAGACTGCTGCTGATAGAGCTGTGTGGAAGTTCAAGAATGAGCACAATGTAAGCCCCCTTTTATTGCCGAGTGGACTGAAAACTAGGCATACGCATGGTATGTTAACCATCCTCTAGCCACCATTTGCTGTCTCGACAGTAAATCCAAGCGTGGTGATAGGGCCACCAATCAACCTCCCATCTTCTGGATCAGGCCTCAACGAGACTTTGAAACCAATATATGACATCCTCTCTGGAGCTGCGTCTGGAATCCCTCTCAAGATTGGTAGCGGCTCTTACGTTGATGTCAGAGACGTTGCGACAGTGCATATTTGGGTGTATGAGCATCCTGACGTGGCCAATGGCGAGAGATACATCGCTGCCTCGTCCTTTGGACCACCACAAGGAATTGCGGATATTCTGCGCTACGAGTACAGAGGAACCAAGTTTGCCGAGAAGATTATAGTTGGTACTCCTGGAGAGGGCTATGTTGGATATGATAAAGAGACTGGTGAGGTTGTCGACGTGGACTATCTTCCAGAATCTGCTAGACCTTCTGGTAAGAAGGCAGAGATTGCTATTGGTCTCAAGTGGATTCCATTTAAGCAAAGCGTTATAGAGTCCGCGAAGGCTTTGGAGCCTCTGCTATAAAGCAATATTGTGCCTCTAATAGTGGTCTCATTTCAATCTGGAGCTCTAGTGATTGTAAAGTCTTAGGATATAAGCATCTCTATGATCAATCTACACTATTTTAACTATCTTCTGCTCCAACCCTTCATAGGGGTCCGGTCCCAAGAGGTTTGGTATCTCGTCATCTCCCTCGACCTCTTTTACTTTATGTAAATGGGGGTCTAAGTGTAACTTCCCTAAAAGCTTCGAAGCAATACTTGTCTTGCGTACTTTCACAGTACCGTCGATTATTCCAACCCGCTTATACTCATCGTTCGTGGCCAATGCTTCCAAGATAAGACCAAACCGAATATCTAAGTAATATCCACTGGAGCTTTCTGGATCAGGCAACCTCGCCAGAAGCAGTACGAAGAGTCTCGCTTCTCTCGTTTTAGTGCCCTCTACATCAAAGGCTCCATCTAGCCACAACTTTTCGCTTTTTCCATTGTACCGAATCTCAGTCTCAATTATCTTGTCACATACAGGCGATCTCAAAGGATCCATCATAATCCCTGGGGAGCGATAGGAAACTTTGTTCCAGCTTTTGACAGAGGTTATAGGAAATAATGGTGCCTTTAATTGGACCCATCCACTCTTGATGCTGCCATACTGATCCTGTCCCGTGGGCTTAATAACAGACTCTATACAAGTTGCTGTGAACTCGAAGTTCGCCATCATATACTTCCATTGACACCTGCCATAGAAGTTATAAAGAGTGAAGTTGATAAAACCGTCCACCGATGCCCATGACCATGAAGGTGCACGGTAGGTCGGTGTAAGAAGAAGATGATCTTCTCCGTACCAAAGCAGACCCTCGATTAGTCCCTTCTTCCAAATTCCAGCCAAGTATTCGTCGCCAGTTCTCTCAGCAAGTGCTTTGGCCAGACCAGCTAGAGCAGGAAGTCGATCAACTGGCTTGGTGATACCACGCCTAGTATAGGCTTTAACTGTCTCGTACCAATCAAAGTAATTTGTATCCGTGATTTCTCCAGGAGAGCGTCCTGTAATCTTACATATGGACATTTCGATTCCGGCTGTTTTGGCTATAAGATCTAAGCGATCACCTTCTCGTGGTATGCAATCCCCATCTTCTGATGCCGCCATTTCAGAACACTCCCAAAATATTTTATCCTTGCCGTACGAGATCATCCTGCGAGGAAGGTACCTCTCTTGCAGAGTCCATGCCCTGGAGCTAAGCGGTTCCGACTTAACTGGTTCAGATATCTTGGTTAATCTTTGGGCTTCGGGAGGCAATAATGAGACTCGTAACTTGTCACCAACATTGGCAACCTTGCTTACTCTTTTACCCAGAAATCCTTCAGAGTCTGAGCTTGCATTCGATGCACCAATAACAATATATGCATCTCTGTATACTGATGCCATTCTTGCGGCCTCATGCATCCAGTCCTGGGTATCATCTTGAACGATACATAAAGAGTCAATCCATATGTATTGCAATCCAAGCGCTCTTGTTACCCTTATAACATCCTGGTGTGTCTGTGGTAACTGACTGATAAGAATTCCCTGCCTACATTCCTTAAGATTTTCTCTGCTCGTAATAAAGGTTTGACTGGTTCCCCAGCAGTGGCTCAAAGCCACGTATCGTTGATCAATCTGCGGATTCTCGCCGGAATCTTCGAGATGAATGAGATCTGAACCTGGAGCACCAACGTTGAGAAGACGAGTAGGTAAATTTTCAGGGCCATGTATGTATTTATTGCATTTCTCATGACCAGTGGAACACTGTGAGATCCAAAATTTGAGCTGATTAATAACCTCAATCGAGCTTGGATCTTCAGAGACAGTTGGGTCAATATCAGCATGAGTACCAAATTCACCTGTCTGAATATTAATGACGATTCCATTGAACTTGGACAAACTTTATTACCGTTCTTAGAAGAGATACGCAGCTCGCAGTTTATTTCGTTATATCCGTCCCAAGAAAAGACCTTCTCAACGCCTCCACTGCAGGTGACGCGAATTATAGCATGTGCCCTCAGCCTGTTCTCGACATCCTGAATCGCACTCATCATATTCTCCTTTTCAAAAGAATCTGCAGACCAAGCCAAAATCTTCACATCCGGTGTAGCATTCGAGTAGTAAGGGATGGTCAAGATATCGTCCTCAAAGTCTTTCGGCGTCTCGGCCCAGTCTTCTGAGAATCTCGTTTCTTCCACGAGCTGCCGACGGCCTTCCCGTAACCCCTCCAATATCAACTTACAAAGCCCACATTTTACGGAAGACTCAAAAATAGCAGGGAGGTTTGAATGCCACGTTTTCTGTTGGCTTTCTTGCTGACCGCCCACTAGTGTTGAGTCGGGATTTTTCAACTTGGAAAATAGATCTTGAAGCGTCTCTTTAATAGAAATTCTACTGCAAGGCTCACAGAGTTGGATGGACGCCATACCAAATCATTCTGCAGTACAAATACGCATTGGGAACTGACTTCACTACTAGTTAGAACGGAACCGTGCTCCTTGAAAAAATTTTTTTATCATAAGCATGGGTGTGCATACGATGTAGCAAAACAGGGCGGGGTCGGAGTACAGGTGCCTTAGCTCAATCGCAATATGTATTGTATCCAGGTACAAAGTCTTGCTGCAAAACAACGACCTCGAATGCAACAAATATCTCGAGGAAACCGTGGTGACAGTGTTGTCGCAGCTCTCTCCGTGTACATCTCGACTTGACGAAATGCTCTGTATTCTGTTTGGACCAAACATATCTTCGACATACGTTCGCCACAAGAATGAAACTACGGGCTATGCAGAAATAACTAAGCTCTCATTTATTTGCTATGCAAGAGGATGGGAAGAGATATACGCAGCAATAATTACGCATAACAAGTCTGCGAAAAGGGGTTGAAGAAGCATGGCGGGTGGGCTTGCGGGAAGGTCTTGTGGGGGGGTTTATGCTGACTCAGCCAAGGCAATATGGAGAGGAAGGCTGCGAACCGCGATAGTAAATAATCCCGTAATGTCGGCTTGGTCTTCAGCTATATTGTCCTATCTTCTGCCCCAACACTGTATTTGCATTTGAATCTACCATGGAATACAGAATAGTCCACTTCCCTACTGATCTTCTCCGAAGTCGAATCTCCTAGAACCGTGAAGCCGTATACACAACCATGTCTATCGTCAACGAGTATCTCCAGTCAATCCTGGAACTCCTACGCGCGAAGAACTCTGTTGAGCTACAGTTCTACCTTAGAGTCGAGCCAGATCCACAATTACCAGACAATTTCCTGCGATTGAGCCAGGAGCTGAAGACATCATATCGCGATAGCAATGTCCTCGAGCGGCACATCACGAAACTCCTCCCTGAGAACGACGACACCAGGGTTGATGAAGGGGATGTATGGCCGGGATTCCTGGCTTTCATAAAGGAGTATTTGGAGTATTGGAGAGATGTAAACTTCGACGACCTCCTAGAGACGCATTCTCAGTTGAGTGGGCTAGCAAAGTCGGGTCCCAATCTCCATTTTGCTCAAGTCGCCAACTAACTTTCCTAGTGCTTGCATCACCGCATTGTCGCATGCCCAGTATGGCATTATCATACTACCCGCGACTATACAATTGTGTTTTAGCTTGGCGAAGCTAGCTATGACCCTTGATAAGCGGCCGGACTTAACAAGTCGACTTCGCAAAGTCGCCAATGTAGATCAAGGCGAAAGCCAGAAATCTTTAGTAGAAGGAACAGCAGAGTCGATACAGAGGGCGTTCACGATGTGCCTCACTGAAAGAAGTTTAAATCGTAATGGTATTGGAAAGGATGGTAAGCCCGAAGGGAAGAAAATTGGAATATACTCATTTGCCAACTTGGTCTTAAAACTGCTCTTCCAGGTATCTCTCACGTGCCAGACAATGAAAGAATTTAGTCTAACCATCAGATAGTGCAGGAAGACACGCCTGGCCAACCAACTTTTTACTAATATATCGCAGCACTCGCCTCCGCTAGCACTTTATCCCGCCAGCCAGCGAGTTACGTATCTCTATTACCTCGGCCGGTTTCTCTTCTCAAACGGACACTACTACCGATCTCAGCTCTGTTTAGAATCCGCTTACTCTCAGTGCCATTCTAGATGCATAAATCAAAGACGACTGATTCTCATTTATCTCATTTCTGCAAACATGATTCTCGGCCGCTTCCCTTCCCCTGTTATCTTATCGCGTCCCGAAGCCTCCGGAGTTCTCGAAAAGTTTGCTCCCGTTACAAAAGCCATTCGAAGAGGGGATCTCGTTGCTTTCAAGCGCGCTTTAGGTCCTGAATCTGGAAATGAACAGTGGTTCTTCAAGAAAGGCATACTTCTCCCATTGCTTCATAGATGCGAAATCCTGGTCTGGCGCTCTCTTGCGCGTCGAGTCTTCTTGCTGACTTACCAATTTCCAACCGACCCCAACACTCGCAAAGCGCCAACATTAGATCTGATAGACCTTACTGCAGCTGCGGAATATTGCCAAAAAGCATTAGAAGGATGGCAAAAACCGGTCAAGTCAACACAAATGCAGTCCGGAAGGATGCATATGAACGCGATGTTTATGAAGGCTCCGGATCTAGCACCTCCCCCTGAAGGTAGAAAGAAACTTGTTGCACATCAAGGTGTTGTGTTTGGGAATATGATGCCAGATTTAGTCCAGGTTGAAGCTATTGTTGCTAGTCTTGTGCAGCAAGGTTTATTACACGGATTCATAAGTCACGGGCAAGGAAAATTTGCAATACTAGGCTCTAAGCAGAGAGGTGGACCGCTGAATGCGGGATTTCCCACCGTCTGGGAGGCAATAAAAGACAGGGCTGAGAGCGAGGGAAGGCATTCGGAAGTACCAGGTTGGGTCAGAGGAGAAAGGAAAGGAGGCATGGGAGGGGTGATCAATTTAAGTGGGGTTGCACGACCAGTGGGAAGTGGCGGATGACCTACGGCCATGAGAAAGTGATGAGCCTTCAAATCCAAAGCCTGCTTACGGCTAATGCACTGAGATGTAGCTTACACATCTTGCCAGCTCCCATTAGGCCTATCAGACACGGCATGATGGTGACTTCAGCAAGAACGATTCTTGAATGATCCTCAGAGACAGATGCACCACCATGAATGGCCGAAATCACGAAGTTGTGAGGATGCAAGGACATTCTGATTCGGTATTATTGTGTATCCGTAGCTATCAGCAATTTGCAAAGCCAGCTTTCTCCGGACTCGTCTCTGCGGTGCGAACCAGTGTACGAGGTATGACACTCAATTAAGCTCAAGTTTAGAGGCCCTGCGTTTGACTCTCCTTGTTATTTTGTTCTCCCAGTATATCTCAATAGCCACAGCCGTGAGGTCCTCGGGCAGAATCCAATCGATTTTACCATTTTCCTTCCAGCGAATTTTATACCACTTAGCGTTTTCAATGCCAGCTTTCTGAGGCGAATGATCAAGCACGTCTGAAATGCTGTAGTAGCCTTCAGGGAGTTGGCTTTCACCAACGTCAGCGCTATGCTGATCTTGGTTGTTGTGGGTAGAGCCGGGACTCACAGGCTTCTCTACCTCCTCATCCTCGTCGCTGAGGGTTGGAACTATGTAACTGTCAGCTCTTCCCCCCGCGATTTACTTGGACGGGTCACTTGCTTGGATCATTGGTCCAGGCATAGCTTCTCAAGATTGCCTCCTCGGGTATGTAACGCCAAATCAAGAACTCGCTCGCGAGACGTGTTTCAGAGCCCTTGACATCACTCAGACGTATGACCTTGCATTCCTTTGCAGCGATATCTTCACCCGAGAGCTCAAACACTGTCCACATACCATCCCCAGGCTTTCCTCTCCGAGACCTGAGAGACTCTTCGGCGTCTTCTCGCCGTGAGAACACGGAGATGAAAGGTGAGATCCAGAGGGCCGGGAAGCTGCAGATCGGGGGGTGGCACAGACTCAAGTGGTTGTTAACCTCAGCGACGAGCTTATTCAAGGTGGAAGGCTCCTTGGCATCAATCTTCAAGGCGTAGATCCCTTTGTTAACAGAGGCACATGGTGGAACATAGTACCACTTATGTTGAACTCGATAGAGGACCGAGGGGATCTCGTTAGCTCCAAGGAGAAGCTTTTCCATCTTGGTTGTTGCCCAGTGTGATATTTAGTTGTTGTTGTTACTTGTTTGATGGAGGTGGTTGCTGTTTTCGATCTTGATCTTGGATCTGTTTTGATATCAAGAAGGTCAAGGTGTGAGAGAAGCGTTGGAGGGAACTGACGCGTTCTCGACATGACGAGTCCTGTCATGCTTCCGTCTAGTAGGACGCTGATACATTAGCCGAGATTTTCCCGCTAGGTGTTGAAATAATTAGACTGACACATGCTCATTTTATTCAGCGGTTTTCACCTTCGTTAAGTGAATGAGGCAATGAACGAGGTTGTTTCTCAATGTCATGTTCTCCTTCCCCTATCTCGCTTAAGATGCTCTGGCGAGTCTACGCGAGTCTAAGCGAGGGAGAGCTACTAAAATGGTAGAAAACAGCAAACATCATCTTCTCGACTCATTTAACATGGGTTGCAAGTGACCTAGACATTTTCCTAGTCAATATGTCCTATCATGAATATCAAGGGTTGCACAGACACATTTTTCACGGTATTAAAAAGATATAGACATTCGCAAAACGCATTCTCAAGCCTTGAATTAGCCATGCAGGACACTCCACAGCTATATAACTGTTGATTTCCTCTGCTAAAATTATGAGAATATCAATAATGAATGGACTTTGGGCTACTTCTCAAGAGTGGCTCAAACAAGATACTATCTACTTGGAAGCATCAGTCCTACTATCTCACCTTGTAACGTACAGTATTCGTCTTCACTTTGCTGTTCTCCATTGGTATCATCGGGATGGAAGACTAAGGCTCGGACTTCGATACTCTCCCTCGGAGCTTCGTCTTCAAACTCCTGATCGATAAACGAACTGTGCGGCACCCTCCTTGCGCGTCCATCAGTCTTAGAATCAAAGCACTTTATCAGTGTAACCTCATTCGGCGCCTGCTTGAACAAGTAGTTCCATCTGTGTCCGCCATCAGTCCGGCCTTCTTTTTCCGGTCTTACCGAAAATGTCTCTCCTACACGGTTAGGATAGATGAGTTTGATTGGTACAAGGTCGTCTTCCTCCACCGTGTTTGCAGAGATTACGGCCAAGGGGTCTCTCAGGATCGTCTTGATGGGGCGCCAGACGTTGATAATCTGGACGCGACCTTTGAGCAGAGTTTCAGCTTCATCGGGAAGATGATAGCCCACACGGTCGAATCCTGCTTGGTAAGATTGATCAATATGAACGCTTCGCACAGGGCCACGGAGTGTGACTGGCGCGTTAGAGTCTACTGGTTGTGCAGGGGCAGCAGGCTTGTTTCGCGGGTCAGATTCCTGGCGGCGGATGGTGTGGTCAAAGATCAAGACCTTTGAAGCACCAGTGCTGGATTGACTATTAGATGATGTGGATAGTGGAATATTACAAGACTTACGCCTTTTTCAAGAGTTCTTCGGTCTCGGGATAATAAACCCTCTTGATTTGTTCGTCATCTACAAAATCCTTCTCCGCGCTCTCATGCTTGTAGATTTGGAACCCAGTGGAGTCTAGTGTGTACTGTTCTTCCGTTCCACGGATATCATGAACAACCTTTTGCCGATGAAGATACTCGCGGACGTAGCTGGTTGGCTGGTTCGCAATATTTGGGGCAGGGGGAGACCCATCGGCCGCTTCTTTGAAGTAGTTGAAAGTAGCGGTGACATCGCGGCTTTTGGATACTTGCAGGGTTTGAGAGGTGGATTCAGTTACGGAAATATTGTTACCAATGGATGATAATAGATGAGGAGCCGTTCCTTGATTTTGGGTAATGGATGCCATGTCGGTCAAAACGCCGATGAGGAACGAGATAGATATGTAGAGATGCAGAGAACAGAATTATGACAATATCAAACACAATAGGAGTGGGGTAAGAAAGAAACATGGAGCATATAAATATACTAACCTACTGCCTCGGTTGAAGTATCTGCTTTGAAATATAAGCTTAGAAATAAATATTGTATAAAGTTGCGAAACAGGCGATGGACATTGCGTGATTCTTCGATTGGCGGGAACGTGACCTCAGGGCATACACTTCCAAACTTGAAGTTGAGAGGCTGTAATTTGCATAATGTAAGATCTTACGTACCGTAAAGGCTGGGCGTATTATAAGATCTTAGAAGGCTTATTGGTATCGCCAGTCTTACCCCGCAAGCCCGCGACCATCGACGGCCGAGACAAAGTAAGGCAGGCGAAGTTCACGTTAACAAGACTCATTCCGTAATGCATTATTTTATCCGCAAAAGGAAGCCGTATCTGAACTACTCTGCAGATATTGCTGAAGAGGACTCGTCAAAGTGTCAAGGGGCTCTATCACGATTCACAGGCGTTCATTCCAAATGCATACTGCCAAACCAGCTCTCGGGAATTTATCCCTGTCGGCAAGTAATTCGAAGTTTGGAGAGCCTCATTCGACTTCGATAATTTAATTTAAGTAAAGAATATCGTTTTGCACTATCTATATATAGAAGACATATAATACCATACATATTCTGGAGCCCTATACCTTTACACACAGACGTCGTGATCCAGGACAAGGATCTCAGGGCTTCAACCCATTTTTTTTCCATCTTGGTTCAAGAGGCGTACTTCGCGCTTTGAAGATTAGTGCTGGTGAGTGGTCATGGCCGAATAATTGTCTTCATGGTCAAGGACATTTAATGGCGTGTATCATGTCGACGGTATCCAGCGGCGCCGTCAATCGGGATCTAAAGACTGATCCTTTGATATAGCTCCGGCAAAAACAAATTGGCAGCATCCAAGTGTCTGCCCATGTTCAGCATAATGGTTCGCCCAGTGGGCTATTTATGCCCGGACACACACCCGCTTAACAAGCCTCTTTATTAAATATTACGGTTACAGTTTCTGATAAGTGAGATTCCCTCGCTGCCTGCCGTCATACGGGGCTCCGTTGCAACGAGAGCGCAGTTTCTTGTCTGGTTCCATGATACAGCCTCGCTTGAGACTTTCTTTCCTTCAATTGAGCACAAATTAATGACATGTATAGTATGATGAGATTAGAGATAGACAGTGCTGATAGCTGGCAAATGCATAATTGGTTAATAAAGGAAGCGATTTGTGGATATAGATGAGTGAGTAAAATGCTCAGTTTGGAGTTACAGACCATAGAGATCGTCCCATTGAGGGCGTGAAATATCGATAACGAAGTGTAACTGGCGCTCAGGCTTTATGACTAGCTTGTCACAATACTGCCGATCAAAATTAGCTCTATATCTCGAAGGCTCAAAGGATCTGCACAGATAGCTCATTCAGCACGCATTGGCGTGCCATCTTCGTCGTCCCACATTTGTAATCCTTACTGCTTAGAAACATTTTTAGATTATAGGAATAATATACTACTGTATATGAATATAATAGATGATATTATTTATTTGGCATGTGTCAACCAAAGGAAGGAACACAGCCCACGGCCTATCGTGTACTCGGCATGCTAATCTTTCAGCCGTATATTCGAAGGCTCGCGCACATAGAAACGAGGCGATATAGCCCCTTTAAGGTGCATTCTCTATCACTTACGTGAATCCGTTCGGCGGCAAAAATAGCCGATTCATGCTTTTACTTAGGCCCTATATAGACGGAAACGTTTTAATTCCAGATCTACTAGTCCTCCCTTGGTCATTGGTCCCTAGCTGTCATAGTTTTAGTTGATAATGTAAGCGCCAGTTATATGCGTTCAAGTTATACCTATATGTTAAATGGTAAGCTAATCCGAAATTATTTACATTTAGAGTGCTGTGAGCCATTTTATCTAAGCACGGTTTACATGGTGGGTTACTAAAGAGAAGGATCCGAAGATTTATAATTCTGATCATGGTGGATGAAGACATACGGAACAGCCATGCTCTAGCTCTCAACTATTCCTGGGTGGTTAGGTCACATCATTTTGCGGGCTTCTCCTCCGACATTATATAGCTCGGTTCCAAACCCTCACGGCCCTAATGTTCAATCTGTTCTGCTTTCCTTGTGTTCTTACTGTCTCCTAGAAATAATCATTCTTCGAAATCATGCATTCAACTATTGTGCTGATCATTGGTGCTAACAGAGGCCTGGGCAAAGGCTTGCTCAAACTCTACCTAGCCAAACCATATCACACTATTGTTGCTGGCGTCCGTAATCCACATCATAGCACCTCCAAGGCTCTGGCCAAACTGCCAAAGGCTGAAAGAACCTCTCTTCTGATTATCGAAATTGAGTCAACTGTTGAAACAGATGCAGCGGATCGCATGAATCAGCTTACATCCCAAGGCATTAATCGCATTGATATTCTTATTGCCAACGCTGGTACTGCCTATATATGGCCTAAGGTTTCCGAAGTCAGGGTTGAGGATATGCGGAAACATATTGACGTCAATGTTTATGGCATTATTTGGCTCTACCAGGCCACTCTGCCCTTATTGAAAAAGGCTAAAAGCCTTATATGGGTGAGCCTAGGCATGTCTGCAGCATATCTCACGGTACGTGATATATATTACTCAATGCAATTGTTTCCTGTGGCTAACTGGGACATTTGGTATGTCGTGCTCAAGATCTTTGGAACGATCTTCAAGCATACTTACTATTCGTAGGGAGATGATAGCCTTTCCAAACGCTACGTATGCCCCATCGAAATTCGTCATCCATTACCTTACCAAGGAAATCCATAATGAGGAACCACAGCCTACTGCATTTCCTCTTGATCCGGGGTCTCAAGAGTCTATAAATTTGTATGCCGAGATGACTCTAACTTATTGTAGGTGGGTTCAGACAGATATGGGCAATCGTGGGGCAAAAGCCTTTGGAGCTGAGAAAGCAGCTATGACTATTGAGCAAAATGTGAACGGGATTATTGAAGTAATTGATGTCGCGACAAGGGACACTCATGGAGGGAAATTATGGAGGTGGGATGGTAAACAGATACCACTAAAAGAATTAGGCATAATAAGTGCTCAAGCCATATTGTAACCATTAGATGCAAATTAGAACTTACAATAAAAACATGAGAATATAAGTGGGTTGAAAATTGCCTTTACAAATTCACTGAGAGCTGAAGCAAAATCCCCATTAACCCCGAAACTCCGAAGCGACCCCGCCAAAGTCGATTTAACTGCACCGCATCACAATCACTAAACCGACAAAACCAAACTCTAACTGCTCATCCTCCCTTCATGCGCAACATGCAAGGCACGGCATGACGCAATTCAGCAGACGCGGTAATATTCTTGTCTAGTTTGAGGGGAGATCCCTGACCATCGAGTCGCCACAGTGCCCGCGTGCCTCCAAAGACGCAACCCCTCTTCCAGCAACCCACGCCTCAATTCACCAATGCAAGGGAGATCCATAATCTTGCCATAACATCCTCCTCCAAAGCTTTCAGTATGAGTTCCAGCAGATCGACTCCATCGCAAGCCTCCTCAGGCGCGGCGGGCCTTCTAAAGCGCCAGCTAAAATACATGCAAGATGCTAAAGACCTCCCTGGAATCTCCTGTGGATTAGTCGACGACAATGTGTTTGAGTGGGAAGTCATGCTCATGATCAGCGATGACTGCAAATACTACGGAGGTACTCCCATCCTTCCTGTCTCGTTCTCCGCCAATATCACACTTTCTTCCTCAGCATATACTAACTACCCTATTTCTCTACCACAGGGGGCAATTTCCGCTGCATTCTCTCCTTCCCACCCAACTATCCTCTCTCTCCACCGTCCCTGACCTTCAAAGATCCTATCCCCTTTCACCCCAACATTTACCCCACCGGCCAGCTTTGTATCTCGATCCTGCACCCACCTGAGGACGACCAATATGGGTACGAGACGGCGGCAGAGCGCTGGTCGCCAGTGCAGACCCCTGAGACGATTCTGTTGAGTGTCATTAGCCTGTTACATGGTCCGAATGACGAGAGTCCTGCAAATGTCGAGGCGGCAAGACTGTGGAGAGAAGAGAAGGAAGGCAGCAAGGAGTTTAAGAGGATATGCAGGAAGGTGGTGAGGGAGAGTTTGGGAGAGGATTAGGAGTTGTTAGCGGATATATGAAGGGAAATAAGTGTTTATTGCGACGAAAGATATATGGAAGGGCGTTCGTCTGGCATGCACATAACATCTATCTTAGCGGCATCCTGCAATACCGTGAAATACTGCAAACATAATCATGTCGTCTATCGTGTCTGTTTATGGTGTTCTCAGGACAGCTGTGAATGTTGCTTGCTTCAAATGCATTACATGAATCTCCCCGGTTTGTACTCGAGAGAATGATGCTATCTATTTAGATCTAGGCCCCATTTATTTGATCTCTAGTTCAGGTCACAGAGTCCCAGAAGTCTGCCTGCAACTCCATCCCATTCCTCATCCCACCTCCTACTCCCCTCCTTTATAGCACCATTCCTCAGATGTGCCAGTGTTTTCCCATCCTTCTCTCCAAACAACTCTTCCAGCACACTTGATAAGTCCTCACTCGTCACAAATCCCTTTCCATTCACCCCCTCTTTCACGAGCTCTCCCCAGCTCTCATAATCGGCATACCCTATCACCGGCAGGCCTGCGCCAAACATATCCACCACTTTCATCGGTAGATCCACTCCACTGCTGCTCTTATGCAAGCACACTCCTAAATCGGCGCACGCTAGCAACGTGGCGTAATCTTCTGCACTAAGCCAAGCAGGAGAGATGATTACATTACTGAGTTTAGAAGTCGCGATAAGGGAGGTTATCTTGTCAAGGTACATTTGCTTCTGCGGCCCTTTGCCGGTGATGATGGCGAGCACGGGAGGAAGCCCCTTACGTTTTGAGGTGGAGTATGCACATAATGCCTCCAGAAGGAGATTGAAGTCTTCATCTGGGGTCCAGGACGTACTGCTCACTAACAATCGTTTTTTTCCTGCCATTATACTCTCTGCCTGACTGCTCGTCTGTGGCAGGCGGACGAGGAAATCCCGGCGTGCTTCTGAGCTGTTTATGGGCTGGAATATAGCTGCGGGACGGTCGTGGAGAGTGAGTATAGGAGACTGAATATCATATGGAGGGTTTTTGAGTTGGCGAGCCATGGCATCCGTTACAGTAAAAGAAACAGTCGGTGCCCATCGGCCCAGGATAGCTTCGTACTCTTTGGAAAGTTTCGTGAATGGGTGTGACGAGCCTCTAGTTCCGGCGAGAATAGTCCAGCCATAATTATGCCAATCAATTATCAGATGAGTGTTTCGGAAGAAGCAGACTATTATCGAGACGAAGAGTGTAGGAATTGAAGGGGGATTCTGTTTTCTAGCTATCAGCACAACTCTCATTTGGAAGTGTAAAATTTACCTGAACCAGGAGCCATCGAGCTGGTTTGGTGGCATAGCTAAGGATATGGACTAGACTCCATATCTGCCATAATACTTTTAGAGGTCCAGCAAGTATGAATGGCAATGCATTTGATCGAAGAAGTTTAGGCGGAGGAGGAAGAGGCACGATCGTAATTAGAGGGTTCCCAACAAGACCCGGGTGGAGTGCAGATTCTAAGTGGCATTAGCTAGGCCTTGATTGAGAGGATTGAGCATTGTATCCACCTTTATATCCTATAACATCTACTCTTCCACCATGTTTGGCTATACTCATAGCATGATATTGCATCCTGGGACTGCGCCCAATGTCTCCGAGTACCAGCACCTGGACGGAAATTGCAGGCTCCATTCTTCCCTCGCCCGATGCTGTCTTTTGGGGGGGTGATGTGTTGACATATCGACTCGGCAGCAGCAGTAGAACCAGAGTCAGAGCCGTGGAGGCTATCACAGCCAGGCCCAAGAGATTTTCTAGCATGATGCGTGAAGCTTATCTTCAGAGCGAAGGCAATTGGCGTGGCATTATTGCCGCAGCATTATTAGCGAACTCTTCGCACGTACGAGTTGAGTGTATTCTGGCAAAGATATCCCTGCGAGATATAGTCCAGCATTCCACAGTCCTTTCATTCAGCTGTGGCTGGCATAAGTCCGGGTTGCGTTACCAGGCGGTCGCGTTGTGGGGGTCCCTGCAATATCAGGGGATCGACCTCGGCCACCCCATTCCAGGGGTAGCGGACGGGAATCAACAAGAGGATCAACATCACCTGCTCACTCAATCCTTCGACCCTACCACCACGACGGCCACGACCTCAATAACGACAGTCGCAACGACGGTCAGCCAGATATCGCTCTCTACTCTATATTGCCAGCCGAGTTGCGTGGTCGCCACCAGAGCCAAGCATTCCATCCACGCAGCATCGAAAGCCACCTGCAAGGCACACATGGAGAGGAGATAGCACCGATCGGGCGTCAACGCTCGATACACAAACCAGACGCCCATAGCATGAGCATGGCGGCGTCCTATATTCTTCCCGCTTCTGCCATGACCCATGGCCACCATGGCCACGGCCATTCGCATTCTCACTCCCCAGGTCGATCTCACTCAAGCAATGCCTCGAGGTCGCTGAGACAAGAGCGACCAAGGGGAACATTACACGCCTACTCCTACTCAGAGGCACTTTCCGACTACAATCAAATTGCAGGCGGCCATGAGCAAGATGCTGCACCACACTTCCAGAAGCAGCCGTATACCGCCGGTCCGTCAGGACTCTCCGCGGAACATATCCGTTCACCGATAGAACCTTACGACCCTCCACGAATTGAAACAGATCTTCCTCCTCATAACCACGCCCATCACGACCACAACGACCATGACGATCATCATCATCATCATCATCATCACCATCATCATCATGAGCATAACCCTATAGATGTTGTCTCAGTGCAGCCGCGTTCGAGATTCACAAACCTCATCCTCCCTTGGATCTTACGATGGCCACTCCTGCACACAATAATGGCCGATAAAGACTCCCGAAGGATCTTTTACTTCATGAGGTAGGAAATATATAATTGGTTTGGAAGTAAAGATGTTAACAGCACCAGTCTCAACTTTGTATTTATGATTATTCAGGCCTGTTACGGCTTCTTGACCGACTCTCTCGGACTCCTCAGCGATAGCGTACACATGTTTTTCGACTGCTTAGCTTTGGCCGTGGGACTCTTTGCAGCAGTTGCTAGTAAGTGGCCGCCAAGCGAACGATTCCCATATGGGTTTGGGAAAATCGAAAGTTTATCTGGCTTCGGAAATGGAGTATTCTTGATGTAAGCTAGTCTCGCGTATATCAAGACATCTAACTAACTATTGTAGGCTGATAAGTATCGAGATCATGATTGAAGCAACGGAGAGACTTGCAGAAGGCCGTGAGACCAAGCGCCTTGGAGAGCTGTTTGTTGTCAGCGGTCTAGGGTTGGCTGTCAACCTAGTTGGAATGGCCTGCTTCGGACACCATGGTCATGCTGGTCATGATCACGGCCATGGACACTCTCACAACCATGGACATGACCATGATGGGCATGCTGACCATGATCATGATACTAACTACAGCCCGCTGCTCTCAGCTAGAAGTCCTCAAACTCCTCGCCCACCACACTCTCATTCTCATTCACACGATAATGAAAACATGTACGGTATCTGGCTACATGTTCTGGCCGACACCATGGGCAGTGCTGCCGTTATGGTGTCCACCGCTCTGATCCACTTTGTGGGATGGAATGGCTGGGACCCGTTAGCATCTTGTGTGATTGCAGGTCTAATCTTCATGTCTTCTATCCCCCTCATTAAAAGCAGCGCCAAAAAGCTCCTTCTCACAGTCCCAGACGAGACAGAATATAGTCTCCGGAACACGCTCGCCGGAGTGAGCGACCTGCGCGGCGTCGCAAGTTACTGCGTGCCGCGTTTCTGGATGGCGGACAATGTAATAGACAACGAGAAGGAGCACGTCCTAGGCTCGATGCACATAATAGCTACTCGGGGATCAGATCTTGATGACGTTAGAGAGAGAACAAGAGCTTTCCTGCGAGGACGCGGCTTAGATGTCGTGGTGCAAGTAGAGAAGGACGGTGATACAAGCTGCTGGTGTGGAGGGAACTCAAGTCGGAAGAACCCTTCCAATACGTCGCGCCTTAGCTGATCTTAGATGAGCTGATTTACATACATTCTGAACATATATTAGGGTGACAATAGATATCCGCATTTTAGTGGGAAAGGGCTGCATTTCAATGTACTTTTGACAGTACCAAATAAACGAAAATTGCCATTTAGCAACCAATGCTGCTTAACTTTGCCATGTATTGTAAAAATCCAACAGGGCAGAATTCTGACAAGTTAATGCCCTTAGCAGTACTATCTTAAATCCGGTTAATTCAATGCGTATCAGACGCTGCATGGAATTGAGCATCCCCGACACAGCGCGTCAGTACCTCCCCATCTCGGAATGCCTTGCTTAAACTCTGTCACCAGTTACTTTACGCGGTAATATGTGTAATTTTAAGCTATTGTATCAATGCTGCAAACAATTACCGACAGTAATACGAATCATGCCAGGAGCGTCAAAAGTACCCTAATCCGTAAAATGGTATCTAGGTCTGTGCGTTTCCGGTTAGAACTCCCGCCGAGCCTCATTCACATTTCAACCTCATCTCCAGAGGATCACTCCCACTCTTCTTCATTCATCTCTTGAAAAACATTATGTCCACACCATTGCCTCGCTGAGAGTGTGCAGTATGGATACTTTGATGAATACTGGATCGCATATATACAGTAGTGCCTCCCAGAATCATGATAGTTCGGATGTTCTTTGCTTCCTGCAGAGAAGTTTTCTCCGCTCCAGAAATGAGCAAAATTTTGAGAACCAGCCATCATGAGCGTTCTTGAGTTCATATCTGATCTTGTTGATTGATTCTACAATGAGTGGTTGAGAGATTTCTCAAATCAGAAGCACTTGCCGTTTCGCACCCTTGGCCTAGAGGTTGGTGATAGTTCTATGCATATTTTCAGTCGGACACCTTATCAACCTATCACTCTCGCCATGAAATAAGAAGACTTATATAAGATTCAGCAAGTAGCTCGATCTAGGATGCCAATACGTCCAAGACAAGAGAAAGAACCGTGAATAATAGATGCATATTACTGGGTACCATGTCCTCTTTCTTAGGCGTCCGACTCGGAAAGCTTGAGATATCCCTTTTTTTCATTTGATTCAATTTATCACACTACATTGTCTATTCAGTCATCCTACTTTTGAATCTGGTGCGAAATATCCTTTCAAAAGAAGGTAACTTTACCTTCCAGCGACCATCTTTGCGACCTCTCCTCTCAGCATTAAGTCCAAGTCGGAATTGCGGATTTTTATTCAAATATATCTCTGTCATATGACTTGTTCATATCGCTGCTCTAAGCTTTGCATTCTGTCTGTCAAGCTTTATTCGGTCAAATAAAGTGCATTTGTCTGGAATTGGCAGATGGTGGTCACCCAAGCTTGGAGTGATGTATAACCAAAATGGGCCACCATCACCTAATTGACATGCAAATTTAATTGGTTTGATAATTCGAATCCTCAAAGCCTTTACCCCGATCATCAGAATACTAATTAATGCAGCGTGGTTACCCGTTTTGGAATTTGGCGGGGTGGTCATATTACTTGGGTAAGTATATAATCCAAATTTGGAGTTTTTCGTTAACCTGTAACGGCCGTGTGGGTCAGTTGCCCTTCTAACGGTCGATCAACTCCAGCCTGCCTGGGGAAGGGTGGTGCCGATTGGAGTCCGACCTTAGGTATATTGATTTCACACGCAATACGTAGCTTTCCTCGGATTTCCCAGGGACCGCAGATACGGCAGGCTTCCCTGACATTTTTTTTATTTTTGGATCTGTTTTTATTTTTGAACTCTTGGGGACTCTAGGACTCGCTTCTTCGCGAGGTCAAGCGAAGTGATTGTTGATATTCGCAGCTTCCTTCAGTATCCAAACTCTAATTCATGCTCATATTGATCCCATAGCTGCAGAATACATCTGATGACGCCTATATAACTTCTCTACCTACGTTATTTGTTCTGAGAAGAAGCATGGCTGTAATCATGAAGAACGGCTCCATATCATTTGAGAGCCGGGTGTTCCATAACTTATATTTGCTCCAGCAGAGTCAAATGCTACAAATTTGTCTCGCCTTTGCAAAGAATCTTCCACTTTCCATCAACAAATCTTCTCATCTCCTAATCCTACTCTATATCATTCTGTTTATCCACAGCGTCAAGCAAACAGGGAAACTCCTCCCCTCCGACGTTTCTCAATTCCAGGAGGCAACTCCATAAAATAGAACCACGACGCTATGCTAAACATATATTTGGATACCTGTCATTTAAATATTCTATCCATTGGATTATTTGTGCCAGAACACGTCGGCATGCTGATTGAGAGGTAATTTTCCATATGGAAGTCCATCTCTCAACACATCGTTTTGGAAATATACGAGATGAAATAAACTTCCACCTACAGAGCCTCTTCATATAATACTCATTTGTACTTACTCCACGAAAAATTGTGAGATTAATTTACATAAAACGCCCCAACGTATATTCTACGACTCCATATATGATGCTGCCAGCCAAACCAATGAACAACCCGCCAATGCCCAAGCCCCGACAGCCTTCTTTCCCCACCAGTTTTCATCCACCTCTACCTTAGCCGCCGTGACCCTACGCGTCGTATGATTCTCTAGCAGCGGCCGTGGAGAGGTTTGATTTCTCTCCGCAGCCTCCTCGGCCTCAGATCGTGCCCGTAATTCAGCAATCTTCTTACCTAGGAGCAGCAAGTCTTCTTTCAGCTCAGTATCATTCCCAACACTGTCGACTTCGACATTCTGCACGTTGCCAAAGAAATCCATGAGCAGTCTCTCCCTTCCACCCTGCTCTCCACCAGCGAACAAATCCCACCTGATACCAGGATGAGAGTGTATCTTCGCCTCGTCATAACTGTCGAACAAATCTCCAAGGGTCTTCTTGCTGCTGGGCTCTCGGACCTCCTTCTCCAGGAAGTCGAGGTTGTAGTAGGTATATCTATCTATAACAGCAACTCCAACGTCATTATCGGCATGATGGGAGTATGAAGACTGGTCGATTTCAGAAGAACCGGTTGCGATGATGTTTGGCGAGTAGAACTTGCTGTACATGGTATTCGCCTGACATGTATCGATCATGAAGAGGAGCTCATGGTACCTCTTCTTCTCCCACATCTGCTCGAAGGCGTCTGCTAAATCGAACGCGCTGATCTCCTCGGCGTCCTGGAACTTCAGAAACTCATTCCCACCATGGCCGGTCATGTATACCAAGATATTGCTTCGATCATCCGTGAGAAGCCTCTTGCTCCTCGGCATCTCCTCCCCAACTCTATCCGTTAATAATCGTATGAAGTTCTCCACAGTGACTTCATATCCTCGGTAGTCCACCTCGATATTATCTCCGTATAAATCCACAGCTCTGTCGGCGTTACTGTAGACTGTCCCTGGGAAGGCGTTTCGTGGGTTGCATGCCATGTCATCTGGCAGCATAAGAATGATCTGGGAGTCGGGGATGCCGAGTCTCTTGACTGTCCGATATAATGAGAGCACGTTGGCAAGGTGTCTGTAATTGAACCAGAACCGCGATGTTGATACCAGGACAGCCCAGTTGCTGGTGTGCTCCGCTGCTGTTGGCACTGAAGCCAGCAGCGCCAGGACCGCAGGTAACTTCAAAAGATTGCTCAACTTCATATTGACCACTGTGCTGTATGGAACCAGATAACTAGTTGCACAGATGTTAAGATGAACCATTTACCCCTGACTACTATGTTTACCAATCGATTGCCTTACGATTTAGGCATAAAACAGCTGTCCCGCAATCCCGCATATTGAAAAATGTCCCGCATACCCGTTACTTGGTACTTTTTGTGAGACACCTGGATAAAAAAAAACTTCATACATTTCGCTGCGAGATTGAATTGCTTGCCAATGTAATGGGCTGGCCACCATCCATAGTGATTGTCGTCAGGTAAGACGCCATCCAATTAATCCAATCCCAGCGGCATTTACCTGTCCTAAACTGTTTCGCCTTCGGAGATCGAGGATGGCCAATTCTACCGTGCCAAACTTCTAATTCGGCCACAGGCATGGCGCTCGACTTGATGCCGCTGACAATCAATGGCATCTTACTTCTCCCACTCCCTACGACCCTCCTCTCACCTACGGCGGCTGGAATCAGTCCAAGGCGCTTGGTGCCCGCATTGCGAATATTATACAGAGTCGACAGACGGATGACGACGCCTCTACCTCAAAAGGCTCTGAAGGCTTGAAAGCCGAGAATGGAAATAAGAGAAAGCGGAAACACAGGGTTATTATCCACTCCTCACCTTTCTTGCGATGTGTTCAGACATCTGTTGGCATCAGTGCGGGACTTGCCCAGTCACCCGGTCTTTACCTCACTTCTCCTCAGTCCCAGACTGAAAATATAGCGCATGTTGCTACATCATCCAAGTCAAAGCAGACTAGTCTGGAAACCCCTCCGAAGCTCTCTTTAGATACAGATCTTGTGCCCAAGAAACAGGACAAGCAGCCAGCAGACCAGCCTGAAAATATTAAGACATCAGCCATACGCATAGATGCCTTCCTAGGAGAATGGCTAACCCCTGACTATTTCGAGCATATCACGCCTCCTCCCAGTTCGATCTTGATGGTTGCAGGCGCAAAGGTAGATCTGTTGCGTGTGGAGGATTACAGCAATCTCACACGTGCTCGAGACATTATGAGTGCACAGTCTCGAGGGTTTCCAGGGGGTTGGGGAAGTCCCATCGTACTTCCTACCAAAGTGGATACCGAAGGAAGTCTCTCCAGCCTACCTGCCCTGGCTCAGTCACTTCCTGAACACGAGCATACAAATAATCTCAATGGTGTGCTGGGTAACGGGAGTTTAAAACGAGGCAGAAGTCCCAATAAGGTGTCCGCAACACTTCCCCAAGAGCATGGACTCTATGAACCGCCTGTTCCAACATATGCGCTCTCAAACTCACATCCAATTCCCCCTGGCCATGTTGCACATGCTCGAGATGCCTGTGTCCACATTGACTACCAGTGGGATAGTATGCGAGGACCGCCAGACTGTGGTGACGGTGGGAAGTATGGCGAAGAATGGAGCTCTATGCATAAGAGATTTCGGAAAGGGTTTCAACAACTGATCACTTGGTATGAGGAGAATGACCATCCCGGCAAGCGTATAGAAAAACCAACTGCCGGTTCGGACGAAGCCATATGTGGCGACGGTGCTGAGGACGATACTGACTTGGTGCTCATTCTCGTATCACACGGCGCCGGATGCAATGCACTCATCGGGGCCTTGACGAACCAACCCGCCTTAGTAGATGTGGGTATAGCATCTCTTACCATGGCACTCCGCAAGGAAACGCCAGTCGATACTCCAAATTCCACGCTAGAAGTGACTCCCAGATCTGTATCACCTACAAACTCGGCACTTATCAACGTGCATAAGCAGTACGATGTTAAAATTATCGCAAATACAGATCATCTGCGTCTTAGCAATTCATCTACTCCATCCTCGTCTAGACAGCCTTCGGCCTCTGGACTACCCGCATTCCGCGAGCGCTTCGGGCCCAACGCTGGTTCGCTGGATGGAGCTAGCCTGAGCAAGGCTGCTCGCTCTGCGACTACATCAGGAAGCCTCGGTACTATGCGCCGAACTGCCAGCATTGCTACTTCTGGCCCGAGAAAATACATACAAAGTTCAGTCGGTCTCTGGACCCCACCTGGATCACGAGAAGAAGTTCTGGAAGAGCCTGAAGATGAAGTGATTTCGAAACCTGAGCGGAAACCCTTTATTGATACATCCCTTCATCGAGAGAACAAAGCAGTCACTACATCTCCGATGAAAGAAAACGATGAAAAAGACAACATAGCACCCCTTGGTCTTTGGGGCGCCCCACGGCCGCCTGGTGAAGCTGAGAAAATGCGTGAGTTGGGCACAAAGCGCAGATGGACAGTGACAGAGAGGGGGTAGAAATGGCTATCATTGCACATTGGCAGTATATAACTAGCATAGGCGGAGTACCGGACTAGAACTGACTGGCATGAGATGCATTTTCAACAATCATAGGCCTAGACAGGTTGTTCGGCATTTTGACGGGCATGGAATGGCGTTTCGGGCTCCACAGGATACTGTGGGCGTGTCTGCATTATGACACACGTGGGCGACGATCGATTAAAGAAACATGTAATATTATGTCACCCTTCTACATTTTTGGCCTTCAAGATTACTGTCAAGTGAGCGTTCAACTTTTATTTAATGCAATGATTTTCTGGGCATGTCTGATCTAGTTTGTCGGTACTTGCGACCGCATGTGCTTCCGCCCCTGGACTTCACATGCTACTACGTCATAAGCTTGGAAGCTTCCCAGCAACAATCCAACGTTCAAAACTGCTTCAGCTGTCCGACCTCATTCTTTCTTCTCTCTTCTTTGATAATTCTCATTTGATGAGGATAAATACATCTAAATCTATGCTGTCATGGAGAATATCATCCTCCATCCTTTTGCCTTTATCTACCAGCTTATCCAATGGATCATTGGCAAGCTCCTAGCTCCTAAACCCCCGCGGCCGGGTGTGAAACTTGGGCGACCTAGGATTGCTATCATTGGTGCGGGATTGACAGGTGTATCTGCCGCATCTCACTGCGTTGGTCATGGCCTCGACGTCAAGATCTTCGAAGCAGGTCCGAGGTCCCATCTAGGAGGGATCTGGAGTGTGAGTAAACCTGAACCCTTCAGTGGTAAATTGCTGCTAACTGGTTGTAGCGTGTAAATAATACTTCAGGTCTCCAAATCCACTCGATTATGTACCGATTCCATCCTTCCGTCCAATGGAAAGGCGGGTATCCCAATCGCGAGCAAATCATCAGCCAAATCACGCAGCTATGGAAACGTTACGGCCTAGAAGAGAAGACCAAATTCAACACCCGAGTAGAGAGGGTGTACAAAGATGATAAAGGACGTTGGATTATCAACAATCCTTCCGAAGGACGATTTGATGGCATTATAGCCGCGGTGGGAACTTGTGGCGACCCCAAAATGCCCTCTCTGCCCGGACTTAGTAAGTACAAAGGGCAGGTCTACCACTCCTCGGAATTGACCGGCAAAAACGCGAAAGGAAAATCCATGATTATTATCGGCAGCGGAGCAAGTGCTGTCGAAGCCCTGGAGTTTGCATCCAACGAGGAGGCTGCCAAGACATATATCCTGGCCCGTTCAGACAAATGGATCATTCCTCGCAACCCGGTCATCGACGTCCTCCTATCTTTCAACATATTTGGTGGTGAAACTATGTTCTCTTGGATACCTGAAATGCTACTTAAAAAGTTCTTCTACAGAGATCTACAAGATTTAGCCCCCGCGGACAAAGGCCTGTTTACTGGTACCCCAATGGTGAATGATGCAGCATTAGAGAAAGTCCGCCGAGGAGAAGCAGAGTGGCTGCGTGGTGATATTAAGGGATTCACTGAAGAGGGTGTACGGTTCGTTGTTAGAGCTAAGGGCGTGCCTGAAGGTGGACCAGGCAAGGAGAGAATTATCAAAGGAGATATGGTAGTCATGGCCACCGGGTTCGATCGTCCATCTCTCGGTTTTCTACCGGATGATAACTTCGAAGAGCCGTATGGTCCTCCCAACTGGTACCTCCAGACTTTCCCACCTAAGCACCCCTCTGTATGCTGCAACAACTGCACATACATCAACGCAATCGGCACAGTTGGCAATTGGCATATCGGTATCTACACTAGGATACTGATCTGTTTTATGCTCGATGATCTCACTCGCCCCTCACCGTTTTGGATGGAACGCTGGATCGACATGACGATCCTTTTGAAACGGTTCAGCCCAACTGGTGCCTTTGACTTCTTTACGTACTTGGAATTGGTATGGTGGTTCACATTTTGTATCGCTATCAACCCATTCAGATGGAAGTGGGCGCCATTCGTGTTCTTTGGTATTGGTGCAGCCCTACCAAAGCTCATCGTTGATGCTGAGGACGGGGTAAGGAATGGGCTGGGATATAAAACTGGGGATTATGACGAAGGGCAAAGCCTCTAAATTGGGACATTGACGAATTATGACTTTCATGTCATCAGCGAGATTAAAAAAAAGTCTCATAACATACTCGAGATGATTAAATTATTTTAAGAATAGGATTTTGCTTCCGTAAATTGTGTAGATTCTGAGAGGGGGAAGAGATATATGGAAAGGAAAATATAGTAGTAAAACATGACAATCAGTAAATCTCAATGTCACTCTTTTTTTGTCAAAGCGTATTTGCACGGGTAGGCTGTTGTGATAAGTCACGGTTAATAATTGACAATCCCCCAAGCTCTCCAGCTGGCCCCTGCGGAGTAGCCGCAAGTCATTTTGCAGAAGCAATACCTCACACGTAATACATAACATGGCTGCAAGGTAATTTACCTGAAATGCAGGTATATAGCCCCAGATTAGATTATTTAAGCGTTTAATTGTACAAGTACAGCCACTGGGTGAATATGAGAGTTCTATGGCCTGTAGGGTTATGTCCAGTAAAATGCCAGTTCATGAACAGATTAATTGGTGGTGTGTTCAAGGAATCAATTACCCTCGTCCTCTATCTTTTCTCTCACGATTTAGAACCTTCAGGCGCTTCTGGAAACCCTGTCCCGCTTCTGATCCACCGCTTCTACGGTCGTCGGCAGCCCTTTTACGGCTCTTCTCTAAGACACTCCGCCCTTCCCCAGGCTTGCGCTTGGTCAGTCTATCAATCCTGTCAAGACCTTCACCTAATCCTCTCCACTCCTCTCCGCCATATCCTGCATCTCTTCTTCCTGCCTTCTTCGCCCGTTCCTTCTTAGTCTCCTTAGGCAATCTGGTATAGTTTCTCTCTTCGTACTCTCTCCTCTCTATCTCCTCTCTTCTCTCCTTCTCGCTCTTAGTTCTCCTTCCCCCATCAACTATGTGGCTCCCTATACTAGGTACCGCCAGTGGCGCAGAAGACATTTCCGTGTTTACGAATTCTTCCAGCGTGGCAGACTTATTCGGTCTTCTCGCTCCCTTGTCTCGGCGCTCGGTGGTTGGCATGGCCGTTGCCTGAATGCGTGGTGGCTTGTAGATCCCATCTTTCGATTTGGTATCATCGTTCTCTTCAGCACCGAATGCAGGACGGACCAGGGCGGAAGGATTAGGCCGGTATTGCAAGTCATCGATTTCAGACGGATTAAGCACTACCCCGCCATCCAAAGCCTCCACGTCGCTGTCCTCCTCATCGTCATCTTCTTCGCTCTCTTCAACAGCATTTGCCTTTTTGGTTTCCCCATTTATTGTCGCGGAATTTGCGGCGTCTTGAGCAGCACGTAGAACCTTGTCGATTTGGTACTTTAACTGACTTTCGAGCTTTAACACGCCTCTCTCCACATAAACCGTAAGCTCGACCAACTTCTTAACAATCGAATTGTCCAAGTTATTTCCATCTTGAGTTTTTGGGTCGTCTTTTCGATTTCTAATCTTCAGGAGGATGAGAAATACCAGATTTTGGAGGTAGGAGAGAAAAAGCTCGTTTTTCAAGTCAAGCAAGGATATTCCATCTTTTGGAGGAGTCAGAGATGGAATTTTTTGTGATGATTCATATGATGCAGATAATGACTTCACAAGTGTATCCAGCAATGCCGGAATTGATGTCTCTTGTGCCATGATGTTGTGGCTGCTGCACTTGAAGAATTTGGGCTGTGGAAAACTGAATTAAATTTATTTTGACCGGATCGGCGAAACGTTTAGCCGCGACACGCGGTTTAAGAGCCAGATAATAAACCAACCTTCATCAATCTAGTCCTCCGTATCCCTTGTGTCTCTACAACGCTCATTTGTCCTGCTACTTAGGACTTGAAATACTCATCAATTCGACAGTTTATCACATGTTCCTGTAGTGGGGGCAACATTTGCAAAGGCATCAGATGCAAACCTGACATTCTTGCCTAGTGAGCTCTCCTTTCCCAGCTACCTCTTAAATCCCTTTGGCTCTAAAACTATCTCGCTTTACAGACATTACGAACCATGCGTTTACGGGATCTTGCGCCGTCTGCGGCGCTGCTTGCAACTCTCCTTGCAGCGCCAGAGTTATCCTCTGCGTTTTACCTACCAGGCGTCGCCCCAAACTCATACTCTACTGAGGAGCTTGTTCCTCTGACCGTTAATAGCCTTACGCCTGTTGGGTCAAATAAAGATGGAACCCTGCGATCTGTCGTGGCTTTCGATTACTATAACCCTGCCTTCCACTTCTGCCGACCAGAACCGGAACCACGTCCTGTGGCCGAAAGTCTGGGTAGCATTTTATTTGGAGATCGGATTATGACTTCGCCCTTCGAACTGAAGATGAAAAAAAATGAGTCGTGCAAGACTCTATGTTTAGAGAAGTTTGATCAAAAATCGTCGCATTTTGTTAATAGGAGGATAGCCCAGGGGTTCGCTTTAAATTGGCTGGTCGACTCGCTGCCTGCAGGGCAGCTGTTTGAAGATGAGACTACGGACACGAAGGTTTATAGCCCAGGATTTGCTCTGGGCCGGAATGATGAGAAGTATATGCATTTGAACAACCACTATGATATCTGGATTGATTATCATGAAGTGTCGGAAGACAAGTTCCGTGTCGTTGGAGTTATTGTGCAGCCAGACTCTAGAAAGACACAGGCGGAAGGTGACGGAAACGCAGCGCACAACCAGGGACTCTGCGGCTACGGAAGTCCGCCTATGACACTCAATGAGATTGGGGAGACTGAAGTTACGTGGACGTACGGTGTTTATTGGAGGCCATCTGACACTGCTTGGGCTACTCGATGGGACAAATATCTCCACGTGTTCGACCCGAAGATCCACTGGTTCTCGCTCATCAACTCCACCATTATTGTCATCTTCCTGACCATCACCGTGTTTTCCATCCTGGTGCGCGCCTTGAGACGAGACATCCAACGATACAACCGGCTAGATTCGATCAACCTTGATGACCTCTCTGGGACATCCGCTGCAGTTGAGGACGGCATTCAGGAGGACTCGGGCTGGAAATTGGTGCATGGGGACGTCTTCCGCACTCCAAAGCATACACTTCTCCTCAGTGTGTTCCTTGGCAACGGAGCACAACTCTTCGTGATGACTGGGTTTACCATCGTCTTTGCATTATTTGGTTTCCTGTCGCCCTCTAACCGCGGCTCCCTTGGCACAACAATGGTTCTCCTCTTCACGTTCCTCGGCTTCATCGGCGGTTATACTTCAGCTCGAGTGTACAAATCATTTAATGGCGAGAAGTGGAAGATGAATATTATCCTTACGCCTACCCTTGTACCAGGCGCTGTATTCGTCACCTTCTTCCTCCTCAATCTCTTTCTCTGGGCCGAGAGATCATCCGGCGCAGTCCCTTTTACCACAATGCTTGTCCTTGTTGGCATCTGGTTCCTAATATCCGTCCCTCTGTCATTCGCTGGAAGCTGGGTAGGTTTCCGCCAGCCAGCAATCTCGGCTCCGGTCCGCACCAACCAGATCCCTCGCCAGATCCCTCCAACCTCGTTCTACATGAGACCAATTCCCTCTATGCTCCTCGTTGGTGTTCTTCCGTTCGGCGCCATCTTCGTGGAACTCTACTTCATCATGTCTTCCATCTGGTTTAGCAAGGTGTACTACATGTTTGGCTTCCTCTTCCTCTGCTACGGTCTCATGATCATCACCTGCGCGGCCGTTACCATCTTGATGGTGTACTTCCTTCTCTGTAGCGAGAATTATCATTGGCACTGGAGAGCATTCATGACTGCCGGCGCATCAGCATTCTATGTCTTTCTAAATGCACTTTTCTACTGGATTGCGAAGTTGCAGCTGGGTGGCTTCGTCGGTGGCGTTCTCTATGTGGGGTACAGCTTGCTGATCTCTTTCTTATTCTTCATCCTAACTGGTAAGAGACCTTGAATCCTATTCTCCAGCGTGTTCGATTATATTGACCATGTCATAGGATCTATTGGATTCCTCGCAAGTTGGGCATTTGTGCAGAAGATCTACGGGTCGATTAAGATTGATTAAACTCAGCTGGATATGAGGGTGACGGAAGGAGGAAGTGTTCGATTTTGTATTATAACTCAGATTCCTCCGCAATTGCGAGAGCATCATACCAGGCGCATATGGGATTTGTGACATAGCCAAAAATGAGCAAAGTTTTAGCACAATCGTGACAACTCTCGCTTTGACAGTAGATTTTCATAAATCCCACCATTAAATTCAGCACACATCCTCCTACACCATGGTTATCGGTATTGTATAAAAAAAATTATATTCAAGACTTTCCCACCCATATTACACAGTTAATCAGATTCGTCGTCATCATCGAAAGTCTCTAACTGGAACACGCCAGGCTTCTCCTGCTCTCTCCCAGCGGCAGCAGCATTTCCACTCACGCTCATCCTCCTCTCCATCTCTTTCCTCCTCTCCTCTTCGGCCTTAACCTTCTGCTCCTCTCTCGCCCTATCCTCTTCCTCAGCAATCCTCTTCCGTTCCGCCTCCAATTCTGCGCTCTTTGCCGGGTCAAACGTCGCCGGATCAATGTTTTGATCTAGCAGCACTTGTATACTTGCTAGAGCGCCTCTTCTGATCGTCTCCTCTGTCGGCCACGGTATGAACGGCGCATCGGCGAGGGGGTTGAGGAACTGCGTGAAGCCTTCCGGGAGAGACGTACTTGTGGCTGTGGTATTCTGGGACTGTATTGCCGCAGGCGTAGCGCTATCTCTACCTACCCCGGTCATCTGCATATCTTTATCTGCTCCATTCGCTATAGCTGCTGGCGTGCTTGTCTCATCTGCTTGGCTCTCAGTTTTGCCGTCCTTGGGCGTGCTACTGGTAGCTTGGGGGCTCTCTGCGCGGGCCTCGGACTCGCGGTATGAGTTTGGTAGTGTGAATTTACTGATCCGTCGCGCGTAGGATAGGAGGTCAGAGTAGGACACGGGGTTTGTATGCTCTGGGAAAATGGTCGACGGGGTATCGATCAAGGCGCGTCGGGTATCAGTGAGAAGCACGAGAGTCTCTTTGATTTGCTGATCTAAAGCTGCAGATGTATTTCGTAGAGAGATAAGCTTAGCATGATTGGTTTGGTGGACTGATACTACGAATGATCAGTGTGGTCTTCTCTGGAAGAAATGGACTCCTCACGCTGATCAAGTCCTTCACTGAGCTCTGCATCGGCAGTGACGAGATCTGTAGCAAGAGCTGGAGAGGGATTGTAGGCGGAAATTGAGTTGATGAGCTTCGCCAGGGCATTCTCAACGCGCTCAAAGCGTCCATCAATTACCACATCCATGAGGTGTATTTGGGATGAAGCATAGAGTGTGATGTTGTAAATTGCTCGTACCTAGATTGGTTTGAGAGCGCGATCCCTGCAGTTTCGAAGCTCCGCCAAGTCAGGTGACCAGCGCTAACTATGCAGCACTCTTGCATGCCCTAAATGTTGACCAGCTCTGAGATATGGGCATTGATATGGGAATGGGAGTATTAATTCATTGCAGAGGTAATGAATGATAAATGTGTGTGGCATATGTAGCATTATTCTTGTGCTTCTTAAGAGCAAGATCATTCATGCAGCATATCTATGAACACTCGCGCAACACTCAAAAGCGGCTCAAGAAGGCTACGGAATCTCTGACATCATGAGAGTGCGATGTGCAACAGAAACAAGTGGTCTTCAGCTCTAGCCATGTGCATGACGAAGTTTGGGGTAAAAATCGGTGCAGGCTGGCTGATAGCCAGGGCCAGCTGTTGGCAGGCGGCAAGCGCTGGGCGTCCAGGCCACACAGCCCTCAGCAATTTGGGGAGCCTTTTGTAGCTCTTTGCGCCGAGTGCTGGAACGTGTCCACGAGGCCTGAAATAGCCTTTCCTTGGCATTCCTAAGCATGACCGAACTGAAAGGGTTGCGCTCCACCAAGTGTCTGATGTGCACAAGAACAAAGCCCTTTGGCCGCCAGGAACATGTAGAGGGTATGCTCCAGACCATAAATACAAGCTTATGCCACATTAAACTCTCCAACCCAAGATTAAGTGAACAGGGAATCCCCAAGAATCGCCCGAAATCTCTCTTACTCAGCTGGCTGTGGTGTGGATTGCACAGCCCCCGCTACGGCCGACGGTAAAATTGCCCCTCCGAGAGGTGCTGGAGCCGCGTCTACACCGAGGGGGAATCGCCGTCACATCGACATATCATGCCATCATTATCATACCTACTCTCCGTATGCGCCTGACACTTTACACATCACCCAGACTGCGAAGCTTGCACGGCCAACTGCCTCTCCTTGTATCCAAGCGCCGTTGCACATCTTTTCCATAGATTACGACGAGTAACGCCTTTCCCTTCACGACTTGTACGACCTCACGACCATCCCGGTGCTTTCAATCACATAACGACAACGAAACAGTGATACCCAAGATTGGATCGAACTGTAGAAGATTAAACAGACGATTTATCAACGAGTTTGTATATATTTGTTCTCCCTTGGGTCTCAGCAAGCTCTAACAATTCATCTCCAGCTCCGACAGTCAGCGCCTCTTATCAGCCGCAGCCACCTCGCAACTGGTCGACCAAGGATCGCACATCTTCCAGTGGTTAAGGAAAGCTTCGGCAATGGGTAAATCGTAAGTTAATGAATATTTTGCTTTTACTTCAATTCCCGGCGGCGCCATGTCAGCTGTCAGTATGCGGGGGTCCATTCCACGAGCTCGTATGCAGCGTCGGCGCACTCACTCAGCTTTCAACTTTTCGATATACTTGAGAAAGTCGAGTTGAGGTTCAGGTTCCACTTGGAGGACTTCAAAATAGTGGATGATCGCCCACAATATCAGACACGACGGATAACGCGCCCCACGGATTTCTACCTCCCAGACGTCAGGAGACTGGAGCGAAGAGCCTCGAGAACTGGCGCCCTGGAAGACTGGGTTGCCCTGTGGAAGATCCCATTTTACGCACAACGCAAATACTGGCTCAATCTATTCATTAGTTTTAATTATGGACTCTTCGCCAATGTCCTCCAACGCTGGATCATGCATGGCATCCCAGACCAAACCTTCAACGAAAGGAGCGTCAAGCTGTTCGAGTATCTCTCTCGATATGCTGGGATAGTATCTATGGAGGAATGCTTAGGGGATTTAAATTTGAAGCGCGTTTCGAAACGTGTTGTATCCAAGCGCTACTCCAGACCGATTCCACATATCCCTTTTCCAAATCGATCTCTTATCGGAGACACACAACACAGGAGACTCCTTCAGTCTCTAAGGTTTCGGATCTCCTCTGCAAACGCTGATCTGGATGCACAAAGCACATTTAACCTTTACAATGTTAATATTCAATCGGTGAAGAAAGATGGACTAATGGATGCAACCAGACAGTCAAAGCTCTCTCAAGAGCAACTTACCGAATTACAACGCTCCACTCATTTTGACAAGAAGGAATTGCAGCAGTGGTATAAAGGTATGAATATCAATCTCTGTGAACTGGCCCTGTACTAACGTTTGCAGGATTCCTTAAGGACTGTCCCTCGGGCATGCTTACAAAAGAAGAGTTCCAGAAGATCTACAGACAATTCTTCCCTTTTGGTGACCCCTCTTCCTTTGCAGATTACGTGTTCAATGTCTTTGACAGTGACAAATCTGGCTCGATCGATTTCAAGGAGTTTATCTGCGCCCTGAGCGTTACGAGCAGAGGCAAGATGGAAGACAAGCTTGATTGGGCATTCCAGCTGTATGATATCGATGGTGATGGTAAGATCAGCTATGATGAGATGCTGGCTATTGTAGAGGCAATCTACAAGATGGTATGTGCCACATACTCTGCAGTCACGTGTACACATTCAAGCAGATTAATACTTTATTCACATCAATTGCCCATACTAACAGCATATTCAGGTTGGATCAATGGTCAAGCTCCCCGTTGATGAAGATACCCCAGAGAAGCGAGTCAAGAAGATCTTCCGCATGATGGATAAAGACGAGAACGGCAGCCTGGACATGGAGGAGTTTAAGGAGGGCAGCAAGCGCGACGAGACCATTGTGTCCGCCTTGTCGCTGTATGATGGCCTTGTCTGATCCCATTACAGCACAGTGAGCAAATTCGATACCAATGGGGTGGCCAGAGCGGCCTTGACCGAGGGTTGGTTTTACTCTTTTGCATGCCCCTCGTGAGCGTTCATCGGTGCTCTGTGAGTGGTGATCATGTGCATATGCAACCTGCGACTATTGACTTCGGTTGTTTCGGCTCTCTGGGAAGTTTTCCGGGCCTAGGTACCTGGAACAAGTGGAATGATTCGTCATATTAAGAACATACCATGCAAGAACCAGGATCAATAAATGCGTTGAGAATACTTGTACTCTTTTTTCTTACTAATTCCGTCCTGTGCTTTGAGCTGCTCAAGTGATGGAGAGCGAGAGTATTTGCTAGCCTTTAGATTGTGGTACTTCTTTGATTGACTGGTTTCTCCCCAACCCCACTACCCACCTCTTTATGCCTGCCTGTATACGTCAGAATTTGAAGCCATAGTAGTCCATTGCACAGTCCATTGCTGTACTCCCATTTCAAACGAAGAGGGTGAAAAGAACTAGAGTGAATTCTCGTGACCGTCCCTTTCGCGACTCCAATCTGTCTGGGAATATATTCACTCTCACTTAATGGCACCCACAAGTCACCTCGCTTGATGGCGCACTACCTAATTTATGAATATATCAACACATGGCTGACTTCCTTCCTTCTTTCCTTTCTTTGCTTTGTTCCGCCGCTGTTCATCCAAGTGCGTTGTTCTCCATCCAACATTGTACGACTCACGTATTGTCGACACATAAGTGGTTAGTCGTCACATCATGGTTCTTTGCAGAACCTGTGTAGGGGCAAAACTGGGTATGTAGTTGAGCTCTTATTGCAACAAGCTCATCGGTTTGATTCCCTCCATTTCAATAGCATATTTCCGTCATTCCAGACTTGCATCACAGCGTCGGCCTCTGTCTTCTATCTACACTTCAGGGTCTGTCATGAATGGCACTCTAGTGAGAAGATACAGAGGATGGGGACCTCCGATCTGAATCTAGATACGTCGGCCTTGCGTACCAGCCTTCAAAAGTATTCCGTCCCAGAGACGGATAAAGGATTATTGTTCTGTGTACTACCGCCCTAGCACATCCTTGCTCGATCTATCTTTTATGCTATCCATTCCTTCTCTATTCTTAAAATTATTGTGCATTGCCATCAAGGTATTCTAAGCAGACATCTCTGCTAAAAAATTCAACTGCTTTCCACGAATACCCACCGGTGCCTTATGCGCTTACAGCTGCTAACGCAATAGTTCAGTCACCATGTCTAATAAAGAGCTAAAGGAATTGATGTCGCAGGATGTCCACTCTGACGGAGCTTTGAGTGAGTGGCAGACTACCAACATCAGCGCTGTCGAAGTTCTGTTAGCGCAGACTCCTGGCTTTCCATGTGCCTCATATGGTACTCTAATGAGCCCAGTACCTCATGGGGTCGAGTATATGCCTGGTGTTCCCAAAGAGCTTGATATTTACAAGAGTTTAGCCCAGAATATGGAGTTCATGGCCACGCTTCCCGCGTGCGAGGAAGCAGCCACCGAGACAGGCAGAAGACAACTAACCAAGGATCACTTCCTCTCTAACACTCCTACAGCCAGAGTTCCTAATCCCGTTGCCCTCGTGGCCTTGAGAATTGACCGTCCTCCAACTCCCATCCCAAAGGAAGAGGCTCCCCAGCGACAAGTTTCATACTCAAACTATTCTAACTACCAACTCGAGCACGCCTACCGCTTAAGCCCAAAACTCCCACCCCCAGTCCCATCCGACCCGATCTTCTCGTCTGATCCACATTCAATCCTCGACGACCCAGGTTCTTGGGTCAACGTCACCTCCGACAACGGGTCTCATTCTTCTAGTGCCTTCGACGAAGAAGCCACCATGCCTCGCTATGGATACAAATTCAATGCCCCTCCTGCAACCGTCTCAGCTGATGGGTGTGATGAGAATCCCAGTCGTACTATCGTGGACCCCCAGGACATTCTAGAATATCCTACTGATCAGCCCTTTGCTACTACCGTGCCCGCGCACACTTACCGCACCGTCTCGCACGCTCTTGATGGCCTCACACTCGGCGAGCATCGCGGCCTCCTCGGCATGTTGTGCACTCACTATCACCTCCGTGTCGATGAAGAGGAACATGCACTCAACGCCGCCCGGGTCACAGAGGCAGCCATTGCTGCACTGCAACCCCCCTCCCCAGAGCGGAAGTGGACCAAGAAAGAGAAGCGCGAGGGCAAGCATCTCTCTCTTGCCGAGAAGTTCACTGAATTCGGCAAGAGTCTCGACAAGATGGATGCCATGGCTAAGGAGAACAACCGTCAAATGAAAGAGATAATTCGTGCAGTCCGAGCTGAGAATGCCCATGCTGCTACGGCAGAGGCCGAGCTTGCTGAAGCTGCTGCGAAAGCATCTGAATCTGACGCGCTTGTCGCCGCTACACTTGTACAGTTTGGTATTGGCGATAGTTCTGAGGCTGCGGCCACTGAATCTACTTCTACTGATGCAAATTGGGGTAGTATGGAGGGTAAAGTCAAAGTCAAAGCTAAGGGCAAAGCTAAGAATAAGCCTTTTGCAAAGGATAAAGGCAAGAAGAAATAAATCTTCTACATCCTCCTACCCTGCTGCCTTCAGTTCATCTCTTTGATCATAACAACTGCTGGATTTCGTTTTCATTTCACATGCATGGCAACAACTTCTGATCTCAATCTAGCCGCCTGAAAAGTATGAAATCTTGAAAGGACAACAAACGAAAATGGCATGCGTCCTTTACGGCATGCTTGGGTCACAATATATTGGCTTGATTTGGGATCCTCTGCACTGCATAATGGCAGCTCTAGTCTGTCAGTCAGGTGTTATCCGGAGGAAGCGAACCAAAAAGGGGCAGGAAGATAGTAGATAAGTTATGCATCAATGGGAGTTACATAAGCATAGGAGATACCCTCGCGTTAAAGGTGTTCTTCGGAGTTCTTGAGTCTAGGGCTAATAGCTCTGCTAATGGAAATTTTGCTTCTCAGTAAGTAGAGAAGAGAGCCTTGTGTAATGTGGATCAAATAGTAATCGCTGTGCGTAACGTTAAAGATAAGGTTTACGTGACGTGACATGATTTCACATGCTATTATTAAATCAAGACTCTCAGACATACATTCACGCTCAAGAATCCTAGAGAAAATGAATTATTAAAGTCAGGCATTATGGAGAGAGCTACTCTGGATATACGCTAATACAAGCAAGCATGACTATTCATACGCCATATACCGGTATCATGCAGTCCCAGTTCGCATCAGCAACACATCTCAACAGGCAATAACTGGATGAAATGTGCTCAAGCAGCGAGCTTCTCCGGAGGAAGCACGTCTGCGAGGGTCTCATCTGTGCCAGCCAGGTCCTCCTCGACGTCCACGTGGTCCTTGATCTTATAGAAGATGACCGGGGCAGCGACGAGCAGGGAGAAAGTGAGCAGAGCCCAGTTGCTGGCATACTCAGCGAGGAAGGAGATCTTCTTGCTATCGAGCGCCCACATGACGGCGGCACCGGCAGATTGGATGCCTTTGTAGAAGCCGACGTAGTTGGCAGAGCGACGGCCAGAATTGGAAAGAGCACCCATGAACCTGGGTGATTTGTTAGCAAGGAGAAATGGAAGGAAAAGTGACTAGATTGAGCTTACCAGTATACGGTGGCTTGCCAAAGAGCATCATAGAAGCCATAGAAGAAGTAGAGGAACATAGGCCCAACATAGCCATGGTCAGCCCAGTCAGTTGGGATGAAGGAGGGGTCTGCAACGGTGGCACGGGTATAGGTCTTCTCGTAGGCATAGCCACCTCCCCAGATGACCATGGTGAAGACGAGAAGAGAGACCCACGCAATCTTGGCTCTAAGGCTACGGCTAACACGCTCGACGTCGAGAAGGTAACCCAAGATGGCAGCGGCAATGATTTGGGCAAGGTAGTACAGGAGACTGTTCAGGGCCTTGGTGCGAGTGGAGAAGTGGGAGCCGTTGATACCGTTCTGTTGGTAGGTGTAGAACCAGTTAGAAGACCAGAACATGGGGAACAGGAGGACGACAAAGGGCTCGAAGCGGACAGTCTCCCACAAACCGACGAACTCCGACTGCCAGCTGGGATTCTTCATGAGGACGACGCGGGAGCCATCAGATCGAACGACATCCGACGCGTTGCAGAGCATAAGGGCGAGAATTGCGCCGAACAACATGAGGACGATGAAGGCAATATAAGTGCCATCACCTACGGTCTTGTTGGTGGTCACGTGGATGTTCTGGCCAAGAGGAATCTACGAAATTGTCTATTAGCCAAGACTCGGGCAGCTCCAATGGAAAAGAGAGCCTACCAAACTGCCAATAACGGCCCCCATGTTAAAGATACCCCAGAACCAGGCGAAGTATCGACCCTTCTGGCCCTCGGTCGGATACGAGATCATGATGGTGCCTTGAGCGGTCCACAGGAGACCGGCACAAACACCGAGCAAGGCACCCGCGAAGATGTTGAAGCCGCCGACATTGAAGTGCACAGAGAGGAGCAGAGAGAGGGCGTAGATGCAGTATCCAATTCCACCAAAAGCCAGGGTATACTTGACGCCAATTCGGTTGACGAAGGTTCCACCAAAGAAACCGAAGACCGCAAAGGTGGAGTACAGCGCAGTGTTCTGCGGGGAAGTGTTAGCTCCTGCTACTTTTCAAGATAGTTAAGAGAAGCAATGCAATTGGAAAGATGTAATGTTGATGGTTGCCGCACAACAAATCACGTGTTTTCGGCACTCACCATCTGGTCAGCCAGAGTGGCGTCCTGCTTTCCACCACCGCCCAGTCCCGAGAGCGCGTTGTACATGCCGGGGCACATGAAGCAGACGAAGGCTACCATGCCCAGCTGAAATTTGGGTGAGGCATACCATGGCAGCGTCCAGAACAGGAACTTGTGCTGCGCGTACTTCCAGCCCGTGGGATGCGCAAACTCCCCCTGGTGCACCTCCTCCTCATCGAGCAGGGAGAGGCCAGTGGCAGCTGCGCCGACGGCCTGCTTTTCGTAGTTGGGGTCAGTTGCGACCTGCGGCGGCTGGACTTTCTCGTCGGCCATGGCTGAAGAGTTGATCTGTGTTTGGGAGATTGGCGAGCAGGGAGAGACACAAACCAAAGGCTGCTGGCAGTCGAAGGTTTTCGGCGAGGGGGAGGGTTCGCGAAATTCCTGTCTGGAGAGAAAACACGAACCAGAGCTGGGAAGGAGAGCAGAGATATACGATCTTGCAACAGCAGCTCGCTGCAGCTACCACCACCACCCCTAGCCAATTGCCTAGTCCAAGTCCGCGTCCTGGGCCGGGTCTGGGTGAGATGAGACTGCACCACTGTATTTAGATCGCGCGCACGTGAGGACAAGATAAGAGCAAGCTTTTGTTTGGGGAAGCTGTCGAGCTTCTCCACAGGCGGGAAGTCAAAGGCCTGTCAGGGGGTGGAAATGGCAGGGAAAGGGCGCAGGGAGAGGTGCTGGACGATCCCAGGAAGCGGCCTCAGTCACGCAACAGTGAGTGGCTTGCGGATGGTTGCAGTGGCACTCGTGGCGCGTCGAAGACCCGAACGGCGTAGAACCTTGGACTGGCGGCTCCAGCGCGTCGGGTCCCATGTAACGTGCCATGGTTCCTTAGGAACCCCCTACCTGCCGAACGCCATCAGTACTGTACTGTACACGGCCACACAGACAGAGCAAGACGCGATCAGGTGTAGCACGGCGAGAATGATGATTCCAAACTGACAAGTGCATGTCGCCGTGGGGTGTTTCACTTGGGCAGCGATCTATGCGACAGCCTAGCCAATTGAAGGTGAATGTGCGGCTGTCAATTGTGAGTCTCTTGATGTTTTCTCAGGTACCGACGTACAGGTACATATGTCACTTGTCTCGCCGCCGGAATGCTTAAGTAAGCATTCTAGACATTTGACTCACCACGTGATCCCCACTTGATTCTTGGTAAGGGATGTCTTCCAATGGGCTTCCTTTACCGACGAAAGTTGATTTGGAGTATTTTATCCTTGGACATTTAATCCTCGGCTTTCCACGGTTTACACAGATCTCCCGGCTCACTATGTTCTCGCTGAGAGAGACTCCGTTTCCGTCCTCTATACCGCACCAGGAGATCCCGTCCCTCTCTGGAGAAGCATACGCCACGTGACTTTTCATGGTTGCATGCGGGCCAGAATCCTCTCTTAGTACCTGCCCTCATGCCTCCCCGCGCTTCTTTAATCGAGGAGCGCGGTCCAGGCATGTGGTCGTGGTAGGGTTTGCATGCTACGTCCCTTCGCGATTTTTTCCCTTGCCGTCGCTATGGTACAGTACATGCGCAAGCGTATAGTCAGGTATGTGTGCGGTCTTATCAGCGTTCCCATCTTGTAACACAGGTAACAATCTTGTCAGCCAGTGTTTCGAGATAAGAAGCAACGCCGACGCCACGGGAAGGTCTCCCCGCTGTCGTCGACCAAGCGATTTCCCCAGCCGCGTTTGGATAGGTGGCTCTGATACGAGCGGCCCTGCGGATGTTACGAGCGACTCAGAGGCCCCATCTATGCCGTTGAAAGTCTTGTAATTATTGCGAGACTCGACACTGATAACCTCTTAGGGCGCTTTGCAATTGGGGCAAACACTAGACAAGGGTTGTGCATACAACGTGTGAGGAATGCGGGAAAATTGAATTTGGGTCTGGGCAGGCTCTCATTTCCACCCCTGTGGAAGTGTTCCGAGGCACCTTCAATATTCGATCTGCACTGCTTGACAGGTGGGCCAGCATGCATGCAGGTTGGTTGATGGCCTAGATCCCACAAACCTTAGTCGCCATCCCATGCCCTCGCACGAGGCTCAAGTGGTCCCACACAGCTGTCGGATGACCGTTGGCAACCTCTGGGTCTTGGCACGGCCATGGCCTTGCGAAAAGATCGTCTTTCTTCCACAGTATCCCTTCTCGAGAATGCTTTCACTCATCTCTACGAAATATTGCGCTACATACTCGAGCATCAGTCGGATTGACGTTAGCTTCAAGTGGAAACCCCAATTTCTTTCAGAGAGCTTCGTGTCTCCTAGCGTCTTCTTTTCCCGCATTCTCCATGTCTGCAAGGCTACCTCTCGCTTACCGAACGGGTATAGGTAACATGCCACACTTGAGGCATTGTTCAGGCACCAAAAATTGTCTTTGTCTAAGAGAACTGCACTCTGATCGACCAATCCTTGTTAAACATTCCTCATTGCTCTCCCTTTCGTCGGCATCCCCTATTCGAACAGCAACCGAACCTCTAGTATCCTTACTCCTTGTGCTAAACCTCACAATATTTAAGGCATGTCTCTCAGTCGCTATCTCCATTCGCCATCTCGCCTTCTTCACGCTCGACCCGATCCCGACGAAGCTTAGACAAGGTCCAATCACGAGCGGCTCAAATTAAGCACAAGGTCATTCACATTATGTTGCGTTGATAAGAGAGCTATATGACAACCCACTTTATCAGATTATTTCATAACTCATTTAGGCTTCGTTCGACGTCGATAACGTCACATTGGTTGCAGGTTCAAATACCAAAAGTTTGCGAGCGCAAGGCTTCCCTCCCAGTGGAGTTGCCACGACGGAGTCTAGTCCGAGTTGTCTCTGCGTGGAGTCGAGTGCTTTCTCCGGCACTTAACAAAGCTATCGCACCTCTAAAACTGCCACGATGCATTCTTCACTTATAGGTTTGCACTGTTCTTCCTTCAGCTAGCCCCGAGTGTCAAATCCCTTGGTACAGTTTAAAGATAGATTGACAAGGCGGAAGGCAGTCTAAACCTTCGAATGTGACCAGCAGTTATACAAAATGACAGGTTATACGAGACAACGTGAGGTGTCTTCAACAACAATTCATATGCTCTCGCGGACATCCACGTGCATGTACGGCACCCTTAGGCAGTGTGAGGCTCCTTGCATTATGCACTGCTTCTCTAAATGGTAGGCATGAGAAGCTGTGTATATATATATTACTCCAACATCTAAGAATGGCTATCTGCAGGCAAGATTTAATATGAGCTGTCTGCCTTCTCGTTCATTTCTTACAAGGTTCTCCCAAATATCGTATCATTTATAACTTTCCCAATTGGCTTCCACGGCCAATAGTGGATAGCAATTTGCTTCAATACCTCTATATACGCTCTGTATTTTACTCTCCAGCTCTTCACACCGCCTCATGGCCTTGAAGCTCTGTAGTAATGGGCATATTTCTTAGGCATTCAGGCTAGCTAGGTGGATAGTTTGCAGATACACGGCAAGATCAAAATTCTTTTACTACGGCTGTGATACATGCCGGACCAAATCAATATGCTTCGCCATCGAAGCTTCCCGGCGGCTAGTGTTCTCCCTCCATAACAATACTCCCACTCACCGTCTTAATTTATTGACGTCGCCTAATGGCCATCCTCCTACTTCCCTTATTTTTTCTGTATCTTCTCCTCGTAGTCGCTAATCACCTGGACCTTTGCCGCACTCGAAGAGTTCTAATTCTCCAGTCAGCACATTCATTTCTTCTTCTGTCTTCCCTTCACCTCCACAATAAAACAATTACAAATCTCTCACTCACCGGGTCAAACCGATACCCAATCCACTCCCTGACTAACCTCCGCGCCAACTCCGTCCCAACCACCCTCTGCCCAAGACACAGCACCTGCGCATCATTACTCAGCACCGCCCTCTCGACGGAATAACTGTCATGCGCCGTCACCGCGCGTATCCCAGGGACTTTGTTCGCTGCGATGGAAACCCCCAAGCCAGTTCCGCAGATCAAGAGCGCGCGGTCTGCGTCGCCAGAGAGGATGGATTCCCCGGCACGGAAGGCGACGTGCGGGTAAGCAGTGGTGTCGCTGGGGTCGAGCGGGCCGAGGTCTGTCACGGAAGCGACCTCAGGGTGGGAAATGAGGTCAGATATGATAGTTTGCTTGAGAATGAAGCCAGCTAGAAGTCAGAGGAGAGATTAGCGAGAGGGCTACGTAGGCAAGACAGGATATAAAGTCCAGGGAGAAGAGGGTACGAGACATACCATCATCACCACCGACAACGATCCTTAGCGGCTGCGATTGCTGATCAGCCGCCATCTTTGTGGGGGCGCCGGCAAGAATTAAATATAGTGTAGGAGAGTGTGGGGTACGGGAAGCAGCAGCAGAAGTAGTTTAACGTTTGAAATTCTGGAGCGAAAGAGCCAGCTTTGACTCGGAGTGGATTAGAAATGTTACTTTTTTCTTTGTAGTTTGGAATAGGTAGGAAGAAGAACTGGAGAATGGAGAATGGGATAGTTATGTGGATGGAAAGAGCGGTGGCTAATGTAAGCTCCCTCTCTTTTTTTGTATTATGAGCACAAGATTTATGGTGGGATTTTTGCTTAGATGGGATGATTTTCTAGGTCCCCGCAGTCTGGGACCGTCGGGATGCCGAATTAGGGATGCCGAGGGTGGGATGACGTTGGTGGCAGCTGAGCTTCTGGAAAGCTTATACTTGGTAGTCGCGGATGTACGTATATATAGTATAGATAGAACAAGGCTAAGAGAGTTAGTCTGACATGTTGATTTAGAGTTTCCCTCGCTGTGTTCCTGGTTGTGCACAGACGATCTCGTGCCTTAACTTATCCTACCTACCTATGACCTTGGGCCCAGTAAGTATTCCCTCTTGCTTCACATTACCTATAGCTTTAAAGTTTCTTCCCCCGTCTCTTCCATCATCCATTCCTCTCCTTGCTATCAGTCTCCCACACTAAGGCACGCTCCTCCCAGACTATGTCTCCTCCGCACCTCACCGTCGGCGTCTCCCTTAAGATGTACTTCACCCACGCTCAGACCAGCAGCTACATCCGCACCATCCTCCCCCTCGGTGCCCACGCCCTCACTCGCGCACACCCCGTCGATCTCTTCATCGTCCCAGACTTTCTCTCCCTCTCGGCCGCGTCCACTCTCCTGCGTCTCGAAGCCCCGAACATTAAACTTGGCGCGCAGGACTGTTTCTGGGAAGACGATGGCGCGTTTACGGGGGAAGTGTCTCCGAGGGTACTGAAGGAGATTGGCTGCCAGATGGTGGAACTGGGTCATGCGGAGAGGAGAAGGATGTTTGGAGAGACGGACGAGCACGTTGCGAGAAAAGCGCAGGCGGCGGAAAGGAATGGGTTGATTCCGCTGGTGTGTATTGGGGAGGTAGTGAGGGGCAGTGCGCAGGATGTGCTGAGGGCGTGCAAGCGACAGATTTACGCTGTGCTAGAGGCTACGAAAGGAGAGATCATTTTTGCTTATGAGCCGGTCTGGGCGATTGGACAGAGCGAGCCGGCGGGTGCCGGGTATGTGGTTGATGCTGTGAAGGCGTTGAGGGGAGTGTGTGGGGAGAGGAAGGTCCGGTTCTTATATGGCGGATCGGCTGGGCCGGGAACGTTTGAGGCCATGAGGGGCGCGGTGGACGGCTTGTTCTTAGGAAGGTTCGCACATGATCCGGAGAGGCTGAGAGAGGTTATTACTGAGGTCGGGATGTGAGGTTTCGGAACAGGAGAAATAGGCGCCAGGGTAGATGTGGTGCCAAGATCGAATTGCCGGCGGGTTGGGATAGGAGATCCGAGATATACGGAAGGAGATTTCGGGATTCGGAACTTTATATTTTCCGGAACGCCATCATATCCACTTCTGTGATGATGGCAATGCTCATCCAAAGAGAGGGCGAGTAGGCGCAAGAGAGGCATTGGCAAATACCCAAGGGACGAGGATATTGGGATAAATGTTACTGTGGAATTAAGGCTAGCTCGCGCGAAATGCGTGTTTTGGATATCTGAGACCTCTGCACTACAGCAATCGGACAAGTGGTACGATCGATCTGCATGATATATACACTAGTATTGCATAAAAGTATGATGGTCTGGCAAAGGTGTACGTACAACAGAGGCACCTAAAGGTAAATATTACAGTAATCTCTGAAGTCAAGCATTGGCCCTAGGAGAGGCATTTCCACAGCCAGGCAATTACCGTCTGTCCCCCAGGGGATATTACGACGCAAGAGGCAGACGCCATTACGATGCTAGAGATACATTACAATAGCTATGCGCAGCCATCATTTTAGTGACTGGCAGCATTACCAATCGTTCAACGTGAATTGCATAATCAGAGCGCGTTGCTTGCTAAACTTCTCCCTAGCCTGACGGAAAGCTGGGGGCAGTCCGATCCGGTTTCTGCTGATCAGCTCCGGGCACCGTGAAATGTGAAGCTGGCCATCATTTGTTATTTGTTCCTGGGGCACGGTTGTTTATTTTCTGTATTGGCGTGGCTTTGCTTGCTTCATTCACTTACATTTCTGATATTTAGTCGTCGTTCCCTCCCTTCTCTCACTCCCTTACTCGTCTCCAACCACCTCCCTTCAACCACCATCTCTGCTCTACAATCCTCCCAATCACTCTCGCAGCCATGACCAAGACCATCCTCATCCTCGGCGGCTCTATGGGCGGCCTAAGCGTCGCTCATGGGTATGGCCCATATCTGCCCCCTATTCCCCGCCCGCCCCGACTAACCGCGTTGCCGTGTCCAGGCTCCTCAAGAAGACCCTCAACACAGTCAAGGACTATAAGGTTGTCCTCGTCTCGACATCCACGCACATCTACTGGAATCTGGCCTCCATCAGAGGTGTGTCGTTGTATTCTGGTTTCTACTGTTTACTTTCTATGGGACAATTGCTAATGCGAGAACCTCCAGCCATCGTACCTGGACAATTTGGCGACGAAAAAGTAAGCTGTCCCCTGCGCACGCCCACCCCACCTAGCTTCGATAGGCGACGATGCTGATGTTGGTCCCGCAATATATAGGTCTTCCTTGAGATCCAGCCAGGCTTCAAGCACTACCCCAAGAACTCCTTCGAACTTATCGTCGGTGCCGCCTCCGCCATTGACACCACCGCGAAGACAGTGAGCATCACTACCGCGTCCGGCGAATCCTCTCAGTCCTACGACATCCTGGTCATTGCCACCGGCACGCGCACCCAGGGCGATCTACCATGGAAGGCCTCGCCTCGCGGATACCAGGCCACGAAGGACATCCTGCACAAATACCGCGAGCAAGTTAAGGCCGCGAAGTCCATCGTCATCGCCGGCGGCGGGCCCACCGGGGTCGAAGCCACTGGCGAGCTGGGTTATGAGTATGGCAAGGCCAAGGAGATCACTCTGATCACTGCCGCGCCAGAACTCTGTGACGATTGCCTCCCGGTGAACATCGCTCGTGGGGCCGAAAAAGAGCTGCAGAAACTCGGCGTCAAAATCACCAAAGGCGTAAAAGTCACATCCTCCACCACCACGGCCGACGGCAAGACGGAACTGGTTCTCGACAATGGTGAGAAGAAGCTCGTGGACTTGTATCTCCCTACCGTGGGCCTTCTTCCAAACAGTGAATACATCCCGAAGACCTTGCTTGATGACAAGGGATATGTTATCGTGGATGAGTTCCTGAAGGTCAAGGGCGTGGAAGATGTCTGGGCCGTGGGAGACATCTCAAACGCCGACCCTTCGCAGTTCGTGTATCTACTGAAACAGATCTCCGCGATTACGAAGAATTTGGATCTAGTTATTAAGGGCAAGCAGCCACTAGTGTATAAGACTGGTGGGGATCGTGAGTTGGCCTATTCCCTCTATTTTGCATGTCGTTTTCTACATCCTGCCTTGGCCCTTCACCGACTGACCCCCTGTTTTTCGCATTTCGTGATAGTCGTGTAGCTAATATAAAATTCAGGTGTCATAGCAGTCACTCTTGGCCGAAGTAAAGCCACCGGCCGTTCCGGCAACTTCAAACTCCCCAGTCTCATCGTCTGGTGGATGAGTATGTTCTTCTGCTCACCTTTCTCTTTTCAGGCCCCCTCGCTAACCCCCTTATCTAGAGGGCCGCACCCTCGGCACTCAAAACATCGGCCCATTCGTCAACGGAACTGCGTCTTAAACCCCAGGTTTTAGAAAGGATTCCTTCGACGTATGACGGCAGGGTGAAAGGTACAGAGATATGGCAAGTGGACATATAGTGGCGTGTAGTGATTCTCTCTTTTGTCGCACACGCAGCAGCTTCTGGCGCGAGTGGAGCAAATGCTATGGTATACCCGGTCTTCCCCATTTTCCAACCGTATTTGTTTATCATGCGTTAGGGTAGTTATAATTATCTGGTTTACCTTGGTTTAGCACACCAAGGAAACCTTTTAAATCGAATTTGCTGAGATATGTGGTCCTTTTCACGCAGACACAGTGGAGATTTAGATGCAGTGATGTAAATGCGTTTATTTCGCCTTCTTTCCTTCTAATGTAGTCTATATCTGAATGCTTGCTCGCATCCATGCATGCTCAGGTCAGATAAAAAAACTAAGTCAACTGGGTCGATGTAAAATGCGCGTGAATATCTGTCGCTCCAAGGCTCCAAGGCTCCAAAACTCCATAACACCGCCCCCAAGATACTCGACCCTCCCATCCGCATATCGTCTCAATTATGTATTTATAACCTTCCCTTCCCCTCTCCTACCATCTCTCTCAGCTCCCGCCTCAAAACTCCATTAAACTCCTCCCAGCCATCAAGGTATAAATGATGTCCCGCATTCTTAATGATCACCACTTTAGCTTGCCCGTTCTCTCTCTTCTTCTCCTCTTCCGTAGCGTTCTGTAACGCTTTCTTGCGCTCTTCGAGGAGCTTTTCTCGAGCGGCGTACCCACCCTCGACGTCCATCCAGTCATTCTCGCCGTAGAGAAGGAGAACCGGGTAGCCTGTTTCCTTTGCTGGGGCAGAAGCGGGCGTAGCAGCGGATTGTGTGGAGGAAGATTGAGAAGATGAAGCTGCGAGCGGTTGGCGGCCTACGCCGCCAATGCGTCTGATCAGAGGACTTCGAGCGAATGCGCCTGGGGCCAGGATATATGCCAATGCGTACTCCCCACTGCCGCGCTGGCGGAACAGGGAATATGCGTAGTGGTGCAAGGCCTCGGATTCTTCTTGAGGTAAGTGTGAGAAGCGTCGGGACGTCCATCCCGAGACGAAGCGGGGTCCCAGGGGACCGGCCCAGCGCACGATGCTAAATGGGGAGATGTTTGCATCCCAGAGGTAGGAAGCCCATCTTGGTATTGGTCTGCGGGGCGGTGGGTCTTTCTTTGAGATCGCGTTATTGGTGCTTTTGCTTTGATTCACAATATCTGTTTCCTGGTCCATGGTGAACTCATTCCCTATGGTTGATTCATCTGGCTCGGGCATGTCCGCCTGCGCGGCGTATGGATCCTCAGGAATCCCCACCGGGGAGGCCAGCACGAGTTTCTTGATGTGTCCAGGATACTTTAGTGCGTATGCTACGGCCATGTACCCACCCATGCTGTGCCCCAGGAGCGTAAACTTGTCGATCTTCTTCAGTACGCGCCACTCCTCCAAAGCATCGATGAACCAGTTCTCCGCCTCGGCGATCTTGCCCGCCTGATCCTTGGCGTGGATCCGGAACGGCGGGCGGCTGCTGCGGCCCATGCCCAACATGTCGAGGGCATATATCTTCCAGCCTTTAACTTGCGATAGGCCCTCGAAGTTCTTGTAGAAGAAGCCAAGCCCTGCGCCGTAACCGTGTAGCATGACTAGGTTCTCTTCCACCTCCTCGCCAACCCTCTCTACGGAGAACTCGTTCAGTGCTCTGTTCTTCCCGCTCAACTTAATCAGGTTTGAGTGCCATGATCGTGGTCCGTGGGGATCGGTTAGAGCAGTGGTCTGAACTGACTCCGACTCCCTTGCAGAATCTATGTCGACTGTCATGGTCGACTGGTGTGCAGATGTAGGCGCGGACCCTGTCTGTGTGTGTGTGGGAGGTTGCTGGAGGTATGGCACAAACGATAAGACATTATGCTCAGCCGCGGCAGGTGTGATGTTAGCCCACCACTGACTAAAGGCTGGCTTGTATCCCAAGGTAAACCATGACGGCCTAGATTGCTCTCGCTCGGATCGGGGTCTCTGCGACGCCAGCACTGGCTGCTGGCCGGAGGCTGCGCTCGCAGACATCGTGGAGAAGTGATAGCCACGGGCGATGGTTCTGAGGTTCGAGATGTGGCGCAAGTACGGCCAGGCGGTAGTTCGCCCAGAGCTGCTGCTGTCTGCGGGGACGGATCGCAGGAGCAGCGACGGGAGGCTCGTCGGCTGATACAGCTTGGAGAGGGAGACCACTGGGAGACAAAACGCCTGCTGCGCGACGATAGAGTCGGCGGCGGATGTGTCCTGTCTCTTATGTGTGCTGGGCACCGGACTTAAGGCCTGCAGAACTGCTAATTGCGAGGACGAGACTCGGAGCATCCGGGGCTACGGCGATGGATTGCGTCCGGTGGCGAGGGTGTGGAAGGCAGACGGCTTGGGCCTGGCGTAGAGCTCAACTCAATTCGTACAAACACGCTGGCGGCCTTTCCCGGAGAGCATTCAGGAGCGGATTCCTTCGATCAATTGTGTTGGGATATGTCGCATAGTCGGGTTAGAGTTGCGCCGCGAGCCGTCTAGGGGAATGAACGTGGGTTAGGAGAGAAGCAGTCGCAGAAGTAGTGGAGATCAGGCAGTTATAATTGCGTAAGGATTCGAGAGAAGCAGAAAAGAGAGGGGGAGAGTGTAAATGACAGTGTACGGAAGCAGATATAAGAAGATTTGTCGGGAGAGGTACGTCCTTAGAAAGGGCCAGGTATCTCTGAACAGACGCACGAGGTTCCCAACCAGCCAGCAGATCCCGTGCTTTGCCGAGTGAGATGCCCGTGAAGAAACCCGGCCATAAGCATCACCTCCCAGCCCACGAGGCATAATCACGAGAGCAGATACACACATACACAAGACTCCAGCGCTTTGTTGCTCAGCTGCGAAAGAGTCCAGGCGTCAGTCTTGAGAGCATTTGTACAAAAAATAGGGTTCTAAGACATCTTGGCCGACATCAAGCTTCCACCCCGAGCTCTGGGATCTCCTCATCAAATCCCACGATGATTCCGTAGCACCACGGCCAGCCTGGACATTGAGCACAATGTCGAACCTGGACCAACTGGTAAAAGGAGCCCCTCCTCCCGGCAGCCACTTCGCCCTCACACCCCCCACGCCCATCGATCCCCCCCATGAAGCTCCAGGCTCTGCTGTAGCTGATCCCCTCGCAACCCTACCTTCTTCGCCGCCTCAGATATACCTCAACCTCCTGATCCTCGAAGCCTCCCTGCGTGCGCAGTGGTTACAATTGCGAACAAGACGACGCCAGTATACATTCTTCCTGACGCTGCTAGCGTTGTGGATTTGTTTCTTTAGCTATGCGCTCTTCTTTGCGCCGCGAGAAGATGGCAGTGGTGTTGGAGGCTCCGTGTACTGGGTTGTGGAAGTCACAGAGAAGGTCTGCCTGATGGGAGGCATTGTCACGGGCATACTAGTATGGGGGACAGGGCAATGGGAGCGAGGAATTCGCTGGCCGAGGAGATGGGTTGGGACGACAAACAGAGGCTTAAGAGGCTTCAATTGCAAGTTAGTCATCATAAAGCAGTCGTGGTGGAGGGAGATGCTGTCTACATTATCGTTCCTCTTCTCATATGGCCTGTTCTCAAGCAACAGCGGGAGCTCGTATCGATACGTGGGCCATTCCCTTCTGTTAGAGTCCGAGAAGGCAGTTCGATCCGCAGGCCACCATGCGCTCCCAAATATACACGAGGACGACGTGCCAGAGGGCTATGAAGAGGAATTGTCTCCTGGAGGAGACTACATTAAGCTTCTATTACTTCCAAAGCCATTCTCTCCAGGCTTCCGCGAGAACTGGGACGTGTTCAGAACCGAATACTGGGAGAAAGAAAATGAGCGCCGTGCCATACTCCGGACCAAGATCCAGGAGCATGACACGAAGATCGCGAAGCAGCAGGGTGGATGGCTCTGGTGGACAGGCTATCGAGGCTGGAGGCGCCGGAACGTACACGACATCGAGAAGACACACGCTCTCCATCGTCACGGGGCGGGTCACAAAGATCACAAGCGTGCACAGAGTGGCGTTACTCGCTCCGGATCTCACTCTCGGAATTCCTCAAGGAGTACAACTCCGAGCATTGAACCAGAGGATGCCTTGGCGGCCGGCCACGTCCGTCGTGGCAGTACGGCATCCGAGCACAGGAAGAAGAAGAGCATATCCGGAGCTAGGGGCCAGAAGAAGCTCACGCCTTCTGGGTCGCGCCCGTCCACTCCAGATGTGCATTCACCTCTGGCAAGGAGAGATAGTGCCTCTTCTATGGACAGTGAGCGCCCCCCTACCCCCTCAGGAGATGGTACAGCGAGATCACTGAGGGCTTCTGCTAAACCTGGAGGGAGCCTTGGACGAAAATCAGGGCCAACACGGACTGTAAAATAGAGCTAGAACAGTGGATGGAGGCAGGTTAGCCTTCCATCAACCGTGCTGTCCTTGTAGAAAATAATACAAGATTTTACCTATAATTTTGAAAACTGAATGACAAATTGTCACGTATGATTGATGGGAAATGAGGGAATATTAACACCGTATCTGTTTGGGATTAGTTTACTATGTACACATATACATATATATACTTTCTATTACGCTTCCTTTGTGATGGCCTGCAACTCTTCCAGAATTTCTATTGAGATTACCCTGTCACCGTTCTGAGAAAAGGAGGCGGGGTTCAGATGTATGATTCTACCATGATTAGTAAGGGCTTAGACATGTATATAAAGTATTCCGGAGACCCAATAGAACCGATGTCATATTCTCGAGGCAGACGTATTTCCTCCCACAACTCGCCCTCCACTGTTATTTCCTTTTCTTGCTGGAGGTCGAACGTTCCGCTGGATTATCGACACAAGATGCTTTGTTCATACGCAAGGGTATCTGGCAAGCGTCACTCGCGCCAGAAATGAATCTCGCGCTGTCGAAGTGAATTTCCATACTGCCTTCACACGTATTTAATTAAAGCTCCGCAACGACTCTCTCGGGTCCCTTTCTCTCCTACATTCCCCTCCAAGAACCTCAAAACCACCCCGCACGAGATAGTTACCCTTCGATCTCCTCCAGTATGAGCGATCAAAACGAACCCGCCAAGGGAACTGCCTCCCAAGTAGCTGGAGCAGTCCAAGCCCACGAGTACTCCTGGCGTGTAAGCTATCAATCTACCCTACATTTGTGACGGTTTTCTGATTCCTGCCCAGGCGCCCTCCCCTCCTCATATTCACGTACCCCCCGTCCCTGAGAAGACGGCTGTCGTCCTCCCTGCCAGCAATCCAACTATCGACGAGGCGGACATCGACGATGAAGAGACGGTGAAAGTCCTCCGGCATATCACAGGCGGCAAATTCGAAGTCCACGTGAGCGACTGGACCTATGAATATCGACGGAAGTTCCAGCCCATTCTTCCTTTCCTATACTTAGGCCCTTTCACATCCGCGAAAGACGTCGCCGCCTTGACCAAAGAAGGCATCACGATGCTGCTGGTTATCAGAGACACCAGATCTGCCATGTGTGGCTTTTTGAGCGGGAAAAAGATTGCAGACACGCTGGGCATCCACCACGCAGCCATCGACGTTGACGGGAATGCACAGCTTATTAGCTATGGCTTCCCCAAGGCCACCCGCATCATCAATGGCCACCTAGTCATGAAGTACAAAGTGCTCCCCCAATCTCAGGCCATGTCTGATGAGCATCCCCCCATTATACCGCAGACCTGTGGCAAGGTTCTCGTCTTTTGTGAGTCTGGAAATGAGCGTTCTGCAGCTGTAGTTGCAGCCTATCTCATGGCTATGTACGAGGTCAATGTGATTACCGCTATCCAGTATCTCCAAACACAACGATTCTGCATCGCCTTTGATGATGGCCTTAAGAATTTGCTGTTGAACTATCAGCAAATTCTCGAAGCTCGCAGGGGTGTTTTGGGCGCGCAGAGAACCAACAGCCAGACTGTCAGCCAACTACCGACTGTCTTATCGAAGGCGGTCACAAAAAGAAGAATTGATGATGTTGATAAAGAGGATTATGATATGTCTGGCATGGATGATCCTGATGATGTAGCAAGATTTGAAAACCGCGGCTCCTTCGCCCCCTTCCACAATGAGTGATTGGAATGGCACGACTGTCCACTTCGTCCTCTCTGGTTTATGCTTTTATGAGCGGTGCGGCAACGCATTAAGATGTGAAGGACTTGGCATTTCATGGCGTTAGTCTGATGGGACTTGCATTTACACTCGAGGGCTGGTGTTACTGGTTATACCCTGGTGTATACATCACTCCTATCGGTTCAATTGAGCCATTTAGGAGTCGTCGCGAATAGCGGCTAGAGCAATGTTGATGAACAATGCAACTGAAATTCTTCACAGGTTCTCTCGAGTGAATATTTTCGTGTTTCCTGTGGAGCAGAAGAAAAACGCTTCCTCATAACTTGCTTCGCCTATTTGAATATTCACCTTAAGGCCTCCTGCTAACCTTCAATAGCCAACGATCTCTGACTTCGCAGTTACTATGAATCTACAACGAAACTCAACTTTGATAGGCCAGAGTAGATATGACGATTTTACCGCCAAATAATCGCCCAGCCGATGACAATTATCTCGTGCTGCAGCAATATTTTAGTCGACATTCAAACCTCAATCCTCTTCATAGTGAAGCGCACCTTATTGACCAACAGACAATAGCAATCGTTGACAATAGCAGAGCCAGCCACTAACTACAATAGGATCCACAGTAGGAATACATCGATAATGCAGCTCAGGCAGAATCGACGTCTTCCGGGACGATATAGAGAACTGGACGTCCCAGAACTTCCTCCAAAACCAACAGTACTTGAACCCACCGTCCCTTTCAATCCCAACTTACCACCTGCTGCATTTCCTACCCTTCCGTTGGATCAATTCCCACCTGAGAACACTCAGGAGACTGCATGGGATATCTCTCTCAGTACTATCAGCTCAGTCAAACAAGAAACCAGCAAGCGGGCCTACGTCGCCTTCCGAAAAGATCTAGTAATAATAGAACCCAGTCCCGTCGAAGAGCCCGACATGTCTGAATACAGCGAGCCCGGAGAGTTCGAGCCATGGAATGGAGAGGACTCAACCAAACTTCGAAATGGTCTCCCGGTAAGTTTACCCTGGCTTATTCTACGTCTCTGACACTGCTAACGCAAAGAAGGTTTATGAAAATCGTGTCGATTGGGATGACCTTACAGATGGAGCCAAGATAGTCGTCTTAATGGAGCTTCGTGAAGCCATGATGTTCCATGATGCAGCCTTCTTCATCAGACTTGATGATAACGGCATTCATAAGTTTATGAAGATGATTACTGCTGAAGTCGACGACCATGAGGCCGAATTTGCGCGCATTGTTCATGCCACAACCCGGAAGATCAACCTGTTGAAGAGCGGACGCCTCTACCAAGCCAAAGAGGAATGGGATGATTTTATTGAGAGAGAGATCCATGGCGAGAGGCCGTACACGCCCCTTGTTGCCTTCATCAGGAAGCGTGAGATTGAAAAGGCAAAGGCGTTCATTCTTGACTTCAAATTCCGCGAGGAGATTCCCAACTACAATTCCAATTCTAGCATGGTCGCCCCGAGATTTGACACCGTGCAAAGGGTTATTCGTCGACTTGATTGTTATGTGTATACTGATGCGACGGAGAATTTCATCCGTTTCGCAATTGATCTTTTGGATGAGTACTCCCACGCATTGGGCTACGCCGAGGGTTACCGCGACGCCCGGATGGACCTGAATGATCAACGTGGTGGAGGCGCGCAAATCCGATATACCGACCAGCTAGACATCTATCATGCTTTCTGGGCTGAACACAACAGATCCTCCGATAAATTTGCAGAACCCGGGGTTCCCCGCCAGCATGATGCTCAAGACAAGTACCACTCTATCCCCGCCGGTTCTACTCGTTCTGTCCATTCATATATTCCAGCCGACGACTCAGCAGTCCCGGATGCTCTCTTTGGAGGCCCGCAGCACATAAGCCAAGCAGTCTCGGAGAATAGCATGAAACAGTTCAAGAAGAACTTCAATAGCCTTACAAGCCCTAACGGCGACGACCAATCTGACTACAATTCGGCCGTAGACCATCAGCTTGCGTCTGAATATACCCCCAGCAGGAAGAGAAAGGGAACGCCATATCCCCGCCTTATGAAAAGCATTGAAGATGAGGAATATGACGACGGAGATGGCGATTCCGATTATGAGCCGGAGCCCGCTCCAAAGAAGCAGAAGACCAGCACCCACAAACCTGTTACTCCCAAGCCGTCTGCCCTCAAGAATAAAATTAAGACCATAACCCCAAAGCCAGTCCCCAAGTCTCTTACCAACAACATGAGCGGACATAGGGTTTCCAAGAATGCCGCTTCTCTGACGCCCAGCGGACTTAGACAGGTGTTTAGCCATGAGGATATCTCGAGCCCTGCTCCGTTCGTAACTACTTCTGAGTCTGCATCCGTTGAAGGCTTCATTGCTCCTGTTGGTGGTTGTCCTATTCCAACTGGTGGTTCTACTACTTCTGTTGGCGGTTTCCCTGCTCCGGTTCGTGGCTCTCCCGTTGGCTCTCCTGTCCTGGTTGGAAGTTCTACTAGTCCTGCTGGTGGCTCTCCCATCCCGGCTGCTGATGCGGAGCTTGGTGTGACCAATGTTGGACAGCTCAATAATCGCAGCAATGAAACTGAGAACCAGATTCTTGAGAAGGATGCTGATGTCCAGAAATGATTTCACCAAGGCTGGAGCTGCCCTTGAAACTGATCCGGAGTATTAAGGATTTCACAAGTTGCAACCAATTGTTCTACACAAAGATTTTTCTAAGAAGCAGTGTTTTTTTTACGAGCAGCAATGCGGTTTTACATGAAGCAATCGGATTTTACAAGAGGCAATGGATCTTACAACAGGCCAAATGGGTCACAGAATATTTGACAGGTGCCATTCTGTACTACTAGATATCCACCCGATAGCTTTTCGCCGAGTTTATCATCCAATTGAGATCATTCAATAAATCTCTTCTTCATTCCGAAGTGCCAACTTGTAATAATCTTCCACTATCTCTTCTGCACGCCTTGCCCCACTCATTTGACTCTGCCCCTATTGAATCACGGTAGCCTCAAATCTAAGGTGTTAACGTCAGCCACTCTTTCCGACGTCAGCTAATCCGTCACAATACCCTGCTTCTGGTATGTCTAAGAGCGCACTGCAACCCACAGATTCGGCCCTGACAATAAGAGCTGTGGGAGCCTGGGCTCTTTTCCTTTGGAGATAATAGCTTGATCACAACTGGTCAAGCTCTCCCGGCTCTCAAAATCTCATCCCGCCTGCCGAAGTCCGGGTAGGTGCCGAAGATGTCGAACAAACGCATCGAGCAGAGCGAAATCGAGAAGTACTGGGAGATTTTCGCGTCTCTCTCAAATGGTGGCAAACACCTTACGGGTGCGCAAGCAGCACCCGTTCTGAAAAATAGTCAGCTGAGCGACGACAAGCTCGAGCGGATATGGGACCTAGCGGATGTTGACAATGATGGGAATTTGGACTTTGAGGAGTTCTGCGTGGCCATGAGGTTAATTTTTGATTTGGTCAATGGAGTATGCTACTTCCGAAGCACTGTTTCCTGTTACATATGACTAATTGGACTTCTAGGAGTATATGGATGTGCCAGCTGCATTGCCAGACTGGCTTGTTCCCGAATCAAAAGCACATCTTGTGCAGGCGAATCGAGCTCTCACGGGAAAGCAAGTTCAGTTCGAGAGGGTTGAAGATGATGAAGATTCTCAGGGATTGAAAGACGGGTTCGATTGGTATATGAGCCCCAGCGACAAAGCGAAGTACGACGAGATATACTCTGCGAATAGGGATAGAAGAGGAGAGATCACTTGTGAGATTATGAGCCCGCTCAAGTACCATGGCTATTGGCTAATTTTGCTTTAAGTCGAGTCTCTTGACACATTATACTCCTCCCTCGATGTACCTGATACCGACATCCGCTCAGCTTGGAATCTCATTAACCCTTCCGCATCACCTGCCATATCCAAAGATGCCTGCCTGGCATTCCTCCACATCCTCAATAACCGCCACGAAGGATTCCGTATCCCCCGAACGGTACCGCCATCTCTACGCGCTAGCTTTGAAAAGAACCAGATTGACTACCAAGTTGACAACCAGCGAACATCCTCGCCAGCACAAAGGTGGGCCGCAACAGGCGGAGAGGAAACTAGCACCGGGCGTAAAGCCAAATTTGGCGATACGTATCTAAGCCGTATGGGAATTGGCGGCAAGAGCAGCTACAGACCGGCAGGCACTGACTTTTCAAGTACAAAGGCTACTGAGGATTGGGAGGAGGTTCGGTTGAAGAAACAGCTCGCAGAATTAGAAGCGAAGATTGAGAAGGTCGAAGCCGCCTCAGCGAATCGACATGGTGGACGACGTGACACCAAGCCCGCACTGGTGAAGAGAGAATTAGAGCAGTTGCTAGATTACAAGCGAAGGGAGCTGCGAGATTTGGAGTCCGGTGAAGGGAAGAGCAAGATTGGTGCGGGCTTGAAGGGCGTCTCAGACGAGATAGCCACGGTGAAGGAGCAGGTTGATGGCTTAGAGGCTCATCTGAGGTCCCGAGAGCAAGTGCTAGAGGATCTGAGGCATGAGATTGAGAATGAGAAGGCTAGTCGGTAAAGCGAATGATACTTGATCTATTAGTCCAGATACCACTGAAAGAAGGTGGATTTGATTGATATAGCATGTATTCTACTACTAGCAGGCATTTGTAAATTGGCTGTTTAAGTAACAGGATGTTCTGTACATCTCTGATCTCATCTATATATTTCTTCTGATGAAGAGATCCAATAAGCTATAACTCCTTCTCTGCCTTTTTGCTTAAGAGCTCAGAATCCAACCAAGACTCAATCAAGAGGGAGATTGTTCTACTTCTCCCTTGTCTCCATCAAACCACTCATTTTCGTGTCAACGATCTTGAATGTAGCAGCGTTCCCCAGACCCTTTTCAGCTCTAGCATATGCAGTATCGCTCCTGTCGCAGAGGATGTCAATATCCGCTTCACTCAAGATCTCGTCGCCTCCGGAATACTTGTAAACCTCGCCATCCTTCAACAACAGGGCTTTCAAAGCTTCTTCACTCATGCCCTCCGCATTATCTAGCTTCTGTCCCATCGTCCTGAAACCTCCTTTCTTAATCACAAGTTTCTCCAGTCTTCTTTTAGCATCCGCGCTCAGAAGTAGTTCCTCCTCCACGGTACCCTTTGTTGCTAGTCGATAAATGACCACGGGGCGAGTCTGTCCTATCCTGTGCACTCGGTCCTGTGCTTGGAGATCTTGCTGGGGATTCCAGTCCGAGTCGAAAAGGATGACAGTATCTGCAGTAGCAAGATTGATGCCTTGACCGCCGGCACGCGTTGAGAGGAGGAATAGCATGTAGTCGGGGTTGGTATTGAAGTCTTTGATCTGCTGACGTCGATGATCCTGCGCAACAGAACCATCGATGCGGCAGACGTTCCACCTGCGCAGATCTCTGGCGTAGTCCTCTAGTATATCAAGCTGTGTTTTGAATTGGGAGAATATCAGCACTTTGTGGCCTCTTTCAAATAGGGCAGGCAGAAGACGATCTAGAAGTAGCATTTTCCCTGAAGATGTAACTAGCGTCTCGTCTACTGCCAATCCCGAATCCATAGACCATGGATTATAAAAGTTGTGAGGACTGTTGCAAACTAAACGAAGCTGCATCAAAGGATTGCCAAGTTTCTTCGCCGAGATTTCTTTCCCTATAATGATTTAGTTTCAGAAGAAACATTTTTTGGTAGACTTACTAGCTGAGTCAAGTGTCTGTTCGCGATTGATCTCATCCTCAGTCTTCTCAATTACTGGAAGCTCGCTATTTAACTCATTTATTTCCTCAGCAAGCTTCATTTCGAACTCCTCATCACTAAGCTCGTCTTCCTCAGAAGCATCGGTTTCCTTATAAGATTTCCGACCCCTAGATGTCCGCCCTCGAGTGCTAGCTGGAGTTGATTGTCTGCTAGATTTTGAGGATTTTGGAGCTGGCGAAGAAAGCATCTCTGGGGATTTACGCTTGAGTGATCTCGAAGACGTGCTAGATGCAGAAGACGCTCTCTGCATCATCTTCTGGAAAGCATTCTTTGGAGTCTCTGGCTTGGTCTCCTCCACTTTCCGTGTCCGAAGAGTTAATGGACTCTTGCTGACGACGCTCGAGCCCTTTGCATTAGCCTCTGACTTTCTCTTGTGAGACTTTTTTGACGCATTTGCCTTCGCTTGGGCATTTGCAGCCTCAGTTAATCTTTCAACAACCTTATCCTCTAAGAACTTTCTAGTGTCGGTCGCCTTGTCATTGATTACATTATACAGATCAGTTTGATCTCTTGTCATTGGTGCATACAAGACGTATTCCCGCTTTTTGGGAAGCATGTGCTCAACGTCTGCTTTTACACGGCGGAGCAAGAGTGGCTGGAGGACTAAGTGGATCTTCTTCACGAGATCTTGTTTCATCTGATCAGCCAAAAACTCTTCCGTCGTGTCCTCATGCTGTAGATCACTGAAGTCAAACCAGCTCTCAAACTGCTCCCAGTTTGCAAAGATGGCTGGAAGAAGGAAGTTCAAGAGTGACCAAAGCTCCTTAAGGTTGTTTTGCAGAGGGGTACCTGTTATGAGAAGTCTAGTTGCCGATGTGAAAGTTTTGAGTATCTGGAATAACTTCGAATCGGAGTTTTTCATGCGATGCCCCTCATCCTAAACGCACGTCAGTATCATAACTAACATTCATTACAGAAATCAGAGCCTACAATGATAATAAATTCCCATTTGATCTTGGACAACTCTTTTTCATCTCTTATTACCATCTCGGGAGAAGTGCAGACAACAGGGAATTTAGCTGTTGGGCGACCACTTTGGAGATTTTTGAATAGCTGCGTTTGTCTGAGCCCCTTTCTCTTCTCCTGTGTTCCGTGATATAGGAGGGCTGGTACACTCGGCGTCCATTTCTCGAATTCCTCGATCCAATTAGACAATGTACTCAAAGGCGCAACAATTAGGTGAGGTCCAAGGTAGTTCTCTTGCTCTCGTAAGAGGGCAATGAGAGCAATTGTCTGGATAGTTTTGCCCAGACCCATTTCGTCAGCGAGAATACCTGACATGCCTTGTGCACAGATCTCGTACATCCAGGTGAGACCCTCGAGTTGATAGTCTCTCATTTTGCCTCCGATCATAATTTTAGGCTGCTCTGCCATCTTCAGATCATGCTCTCCTAAAGCTTGGCCGTCGAACCCGCTCCCAACTCTTCCCAGGACTTCTGTCTTTTTTGTAAGGATATCAGAGAAAGCAGCGCTCTTCCTGAGCAATTCGTCCAGTTGAGCAGCCTTTATCTCTCTCTCAGCTTTAGACTCCTCATACTGCTTCCGCTTCTTAGCCGCAAGCTTCTTCCGTCGAGCCACAGCTATGTCATTCTTGACATTCTCGGCCTGGGCTTTTGCCTCTTCTTCTAGCATAACCTTCTCCTCGGCCGTTGCGAACTCCATCTCAATCCCCGTGTCAGGAGGAGAAGAAGGCACGCTTGTCGGCAGCCTCGATGGCTCGCTGCCATCGCTGGTCGGTGAAGACATGATTATGGTGGGGGCCGTATTACGAGATTCGTAATGATATTTTGGTTGCAGTTGCGCGTAGTGCAGCGAGAGGGAGATGTAAGGGTTACCCAGTCCTTAGTCGCTGAGATCGAGGGGTTCAAGCCAGAAAGGCATAACTACTAGATTCAGCATCCGGTTCGTCGAGAACAGAAGCAATAAATAGGGTACGATGACGAGGAGACTCACCCGTCGCAAACGTAGACCGTAATGACGACTACTATTCAATTCCCGCGGCGACCTAATACGAGTCAATTCTCAACTAAAAGCACTATAAATGATTGGACCAAATGCAAGCAAAGGTAGGAGCACAATATAGCAAGGAGTGACTTGGTACAAGAGTGGGAGCGTGGCATTTGAGTCAAGGAGGCGACGCGTCCGGAAAGTCGGGGAATCGCGTAAAGTAGTTTTCTGGACGCGCAGTCATGAGATTTGCCCAAGCTAATCCATCTTTGGCCATTTGGACCAAGAAATTTCCCCGGCCCGAAGATATGTCTACCTGCGCAAATATGTTACTGATTAAGCTCATGATGATTTCTCTAGGCCAAGACATCATCGCAGCTGGTAACGCTAAGAGTAATTTGGTGTTTTAACGTGCCCAATTACATCCCATCATCCCTTTCTCATGCTGAGTAGTTCTTGATTAAGCGAGACCTCAAAAGGGGCTGATTGTGTATAAATCTGTCTACCATATCTCTAATTCTCTTATCTCGTTGGCAGTTCAAGTACAGTTCAATTTTCATGTTATTCCATTATTCGAAAGTGGATTTATAGTAGACGTATAAAGCCAACGACCCCAGTTAACCGTCACTTTTCCATATTATCCTGGCTGCCCTGTACCAGTGCATTCTAAAGTCGTTCAGCACACCCACGCCAAATATCGTGTCTTCATGCATCATTTTGAAGATACATCTTCCTTGATATACTCTTCGTAGTTCTAGGATAGCGATACCAAGGCACTGCGCAAAGGGAAAACGTATATGTCGGCGGAAGCCAATTTTGGCGAACTATGCATAATGGCGCCACGTAGGGTGGTAGCGAACAGCAGGGAGGTGGCGAGACATAAAATCATGGCTGAAATTGAGTCATGGTGAGACGAAAGTTTAAACGAGATGTTGGATAATGGCGGGAGGTTGGTTCATGACGGTTGGGTAGATGATGAGACGCTGGATGATGGCGAGACGTTGGATGATGGCGGGACATTGGATGATGGCGGAACCTTGGTTCATAGCGAGAAGTTGCATGATGGCGGAATGTTGCGTGATGGCGAGACGTAAAATGATAACATTGCGTAGAGTGATGGCGAGACGTGGAAGTGATGACGCAACGTATAGGGATGGCTGGGATAGAGACAACGGCGAACTGCAAGGGTGAGACGACGATGAGATTAGAGCTCATAGAAGATTGTGGCGTAGTGCAGCAGCAGCAGCGTTCAATTTCTTTCCTGTCCGTTCCTCGAACAACGTTGCTACAGTGGTCCATTTTGCAGCATCCACATCCTTCACACAAGTCACCAAAGCCACATCTAGTTCTTCAGTCCACAGAATCATCCCACCTTTGTTGGCTTCATGTACTTGCTTAGCATGTCCCTTGCGCTTCGAGAGGGGAATAAACTCTTTGCCCTGGGCAGAGAAGAGAAGAGGGGCGGTACGGTTGTAACGGCTATTGACACCGACTGCACTGAGGCTGGGTTGCTTGCCTTCTCGCACTCGCTGGTCATTGAGTCTTCTGGCAATCTCATCAAATGACAGATTATCAAATTCTTTCATGTTGACAATGGCGATGTTTTCGGGGTCGCTGGCTCCATAGCCTCTCCTGCAGATCTTCTTTCCTTCTCCACGAGCCAGGTTACGCTTCAACAAAGAAGCATCAGAGACCTCGCTCTGGTCAACTAATTCTGGCTCATTGGCAACTTCCCACGGCATGGGAACACCAGAGTAGCGAGAAGGATCGAGTCTTTGGCCAAAGGCATGGAAGTATCCTTCAGGATTTGTGCCACGTCTAGATCCCGGTCGGTGACTGTGATAATATTCAGGTATACTTCTTACACTGGCATCGACTTGAGCATCAGCAAAAATTCCAGACTTCGAAGGGCGATCTGTGCGGCTTGGATGGCGAGAATTGTGTGGACCATTCTGCGGCATAAATAGCTCCGAGTCGGAGCCTTGCATGGAATCGTCATCTGGCATGTAACTTCTATCTCCATCGTTATCGTCCCCATAACTATCTTCGCGTCGGCGCCTGGTAGATGTAATATCATATCCACGAGGATGAGGTGCGTCAACGTCGGATATCCCCTGGCCGCTGTCAACATCTCTTTGTGAATTATTCGTTGTGGAATAGTTTGTATTGTCGATGCGAATAGGAACTCGGCGGAAAGGGGAAACTCTTCGTCTCGCCAAAGGAGACATATATTCTTCATCATCTTCAACACGAACATGTTTTCTTCCCTGGTGGACAATATGTCCGATAACGACGGGCTTAGGAAGAGGAGCTCGAATAACACTGTGATTAATACCCTCCAGTTGTCCGAATTCTGGAGAGGATGGGAGGTAATTGCTTCTATCCTGACTTTGGCTGGAGTCGTGGCCAGTAAATCTATAAGTCTCTGGTGTGAAGCTCGCAGTACCATGTTTGCCACAGCCATTATTTGATGGACCATAGGCAGTGAAATGAGTCGAGTCTCGATACTGAGGGTGTACAAAGCGCCGATGGGCAGCCTTTGAGGGTAAAGACTGCTCTTCATCTGATTCAATTTTCGGCTGCTCACTCGGAGAGCTACAGAGAAGACGATTATATACTAGGTAAAATGTTAACCATGCAAATGATAAGTAAACTTGAGGTGACAATATATCAGAATATTGTAAGGTCAAAGCGTTGTCCGAGGGAAAATACAATGGCCAGCAGGTCAGTTTAGACTTACCGCGTGCATAATGACCAGTGGGATCGTATACCGTTGGGTATGGGGTATCATAAGGTGAGGGAGCCGGAAAATGATCATGTATCAGATTGGATTGCTCAGTTACTGGCGTCTGCGCAGTATTCTCATCTGTGCAAGGTACCCTTTGGCTGGTGCCAGAAAATTTGCGTTCTGGGCACGCATCGTCATCATTGCCTTGGGTCACTTTATTCGAAGTGTCCGCAGCCGGTGCGTTCCCTTGGGTTGGAATAGTACGAATAACTGTGTTCTCTTGATAGGTACTACCACCAGCATTCATGTTTGCTTGACTTGAAGCATTATAAAGCTTGCCGTCATCTTGACTGTCCAGCTCCGGCATTTTGCCTCTCTATATGCAGTTGATGTCAGTCTCAAAGTTCCGCGTCTATTTCCATCAAGCAACGAATGAAAGTTCATAATGAACATGAGAGCCTATAGTGAAATTTTGCTTTGCAGATAGAGTGGCAAATAAAAGGATACAGGGATATTGCAACGGGGCTTACAGAAGATGACGGAACTTGGAGAAGATGGCGGGAGAGTAGAACAGACAATGAGATGATAATGATGGCGTTGCAACACGAAAAATAGGCTTGGGAAGACGGAGGTTGATGTGAGCATGCAAAACTTGCAAAAGTGAGAGGGCGTACAAACGTGAACTTGAATACCTTAGCCTTGAACTTTGAGAATGAGTCGCGTTTGTATTTGAGGACTAAGTCTTGAAGCACGTTGTGTGGCGAGACTAGTGTGAGAGGTACGATTGAACAGTTGTTGAGGTGAGCGGGACGAGTGGCTCAATCATCAACAGATCGAAGCGCGAGGAGACAGTATTAGCAGCAGAGGTAATTTGGACGCAAAGATGCGAAGAGAGCTCGTCAAGTGATAGCTCTATTCGGATAGACAGGTTGGCGACTGGAAAGATTGATAGTGGGGTGTTAGGAGGCTGGGATGGTTTGTAGCTGACGTGGAATGTGGAATATAGTGATGGTGGTTGTTGTTAGATCGGATAGAGGCAACGAGGTAATGAGACAGCTTAAATAGTAGAAACTTATTGATTTAATTCACTCAATCTCAGTAAGAAAAAGAGAATTAATTGTAGGTAGACAAACAGAAAGTTTCTGCTACGAGCGACACTTGTCGAGGATTTTGATATAAGTTGCAAAGTGCATTACCAGCACCAGCACGGAGTAAGAGGTGTTGGTGTTGAGGCATGATGTATTCCGCAAGATTAGCGTCAACTGAGTACTTTGTACCTTGGCGACCTCACGAAGTAGTCTTGAAAGAGATTCCTTCTACTAAATGGCAATCTTACCTTCGGTCTTGGATGCTGCGCTTGATCTGAGCAAGTGGGTTTCAATGAAGAATTCAATGAAAGCTATGCATAAGCGGAAAGTAAATAGCTTTCATAAGCATCTGATAGATCACTGGATCACTGACGGATGCGAATAAACGCAAAATACTATTGGTGCTGCAGTTTATCCTTCAAGCCTATTTCTGCGAATGCCGAGCGAGGAAGATGGACAGTCTCGGCTTTCTTGCCATACCTTCAACTTGGGCAACAGCCCACAGCCGGATGGCCAAAGTATGACATTGCAATGGGCGCGTTCATCAGTCCAGAGATAATTGTTAAAATAACGTTGATACCACCTTAAGAAAATACAAACCGCAGCCAATTTCTTCCTAGTTGCCGCACGCCTTCTTCAAGGCTCCATCCTCTAACTTCACAGATCTTTCGAGTCATCTCTTCTAGTAGGACATCCATTTTCTCTCCAGCAACATGAATGTCACTCTCAACGAGAATTCGATCATCGGGTAGTTGCTTGATGACTTCAATTGCTCTCGCGCTCGCCGATGTCGACATGTTGACGACAGCCGAGAAGGAGAAGAATACTTCTACCGGAACCGAGGGATGGGAATATTGCTTGAGAGGCTCTAGGGGACCAGAATAGGAATGCAGACAAATCCGAGGTGGAAACGGCCCTGGGATTTTACCCTGTGCAGATACATCGTCTTCCTCTTCATCTTTCTGAATCTGAGTTACGGCTTTCCTTCTCTCTCTCTTACTCAAGATTTCTTTTTCATAGCCTTTCCAAGATTCTTGCAACACGTCGAATATGACACCATGAGCTTGGACGCCGTGGATTGAAACTGCTCGATTCATCTGTCCAGCAAGCCCCAGCTGAGCTTTGAGAATAGCTCTTTGATGTTGCATTTGCACCCTATACGGACTGAGTAACCGCCCTTCTCTGCCACCTGGAGTAAGCCTCACATCCCTCGACTCTTCCAAATCTGGAGACCATCCTGTCGGTAAGCGGAAAGACTTGTCTATTCCAATCTCGCCGACGAGGGCTAGGGGATATTTCTCTAGGTACGTCTTTGTGTCACGGAGAAATTCTGAAAGCGAGCGTGGCTGAGGGAGAGATCTCAGGAAAGCTATATCATCCGGCTGCGGGCTCAATGCTGACTGATAGTGGCGGAACTTGAACTCTTCCGAGCCGGTATCTGAGACTGGATTTTGAGTGTCATCATATAACTCGTGAGAAAACCAAGGGTGCCATCCGAAGCACGGGATAATGCGTCTTCGGCCCGGTTCTTTGTTCACATCCCTAGAGGATTGCAAACCATACTCATTCGCTACTTGCGCAACAAGCTCTTGATCCTGTCCTCTGGTTGCCATTACCGTCAGGGCACGTGCCTTCATATTGGATATTGACGGAACAAGGCCCATGGTGTCTGTTGGATGGCAGTGCGCATCATAAACGCCAAGATTCCATGGAAAGCGGTCGTCTCGTGCAGCTTTCTCTGCAAGTGCATTCGCCATGACGAACAAGTATACCTGTTTTGACGAGGGCTACATAGTTGGCCACCTGACTATCTGCAGATATGATATTAATGCTATACCAGAAGAAGTGCTGTATATGCAGATGCAATGTTAGAGACTTTTTAAGCTCCATTTGAGGTGGCTTTTTGATATTGTAAGTTTTCGCCTCAGGCTAAACTACCCCGCAACGCCACATGCAATTGGAAACCTTCCCCGTCGGCCACCTCTTCCTAAATTCTTACAACCCAGAATACAGTCTCTTCCCCTTCGATAGGCATGGCATTGCTCAGTCCGGGGCACGGTCTAATCCTGCCTTTCATCTTCCTCTTCACCATCCCTATTGCGCTCCTCGCCGCCCTTACCACTGTTCTTGCCTTCTCCATTCTGCTATTCCGGGTGACACTCGTGTATATCGAGCTCGCCCTCACCATCATACCAAACTATCTCCTCGGCACCAAATCTACTTCTCAATCTCTCCCCAATGCCACATCATCCGTTACCACGGCTTCCTCCTCACGTAGGAGGAGGCGGAGAGGCTCCAGCGCCGTGGTATCTGGTTCAACAACGCCCACACCTACTGCGGCGGTGCTAGGCATGAATCCAAGTGCTAATCGTATACGGGACTACGAGGGCGTTGGGGGCTGGCGGTTGGGTCCGCCATCTGACGACGATGATCTCTGGACGAAGATTAATTCTCGGCTGGAGCTCCCGGCGGAACATGGGAGACGACATCAGCGATCTCTGACATCCGGGAGTATTCCCGGCCAGAAGAGGGTTATGAGTTCCGAGATGATGATGATGAATACCGCTCGGGCCAGGACGCCGCCGAGCGTCGTGTTCGCGGGAGATAGTTTCTTCCCGCAAATGCCGCCTAGTCCCGGGGCGTTGAGAAGATCTTCTTCTGGTGTGTCTTCGGGGAGTTCGAAGGCCTCGTCTGTGTTGAGTATGAAGCAGAGGTGATGATATACTTTGTTACGATATAATGATGCTATGTGGGCATGGCGCTCTGCGACTGTAGAACTACTTTCCGGGACATCAAACCTGTATATAACAAAATGTAATATTTTAATGTACTATGCAGTATTCATTGAATTCATTCAGAGCCTTCCCCATTCCGTAGGTATATCCAGTATTAAGCCATTGAACGCCGTTACCTGCCAATAGTCCAAATTTTCACCTCTTCACAATCTCTCCCAGAAGTAATTCGCGTAGAAAAACCTCGACAGTCTCTTGTCAAGATTCACCACGTCTGCCTTGCCTTTATTCCACATAACGATCCTGGTATACTCCCCATTACTATCCTTCTCCGCATCCATCTTCAATTCTTTATATATCTTCAGCATCAGACTGTTCGCATCATCGACCATACTCCTTCGCGCTCCATCTCCACCATCCACACCCTGCAGCTCCAATTCTTGCAGGCGCGCTTGCAAGTCTGCGAGTTGGGAGGAGAGGCGCTCAGACTCAATCTCCAAATCGTTGGCGGACTTGGCAATGCGAAATTTCTGCGTGTCTAGAGTAGCGATCTCGGACGCGTGTGCGGTGGCAGAGTGCGCAGCTGTGGTTTCGTCATGGTGGTTCTTGAGAGACGTAAGAGTCCTTGAGAGCTCTGTTCAATATTAGTAACGTTGTAAAGTTGAGTATTGAGCAAAGGAAATGTTTCCCATACTCTTTAATGCGCTCTCCGCTTCGCGCACACGTAAGTCGCGAGCTTGTTGTAGTGTTGATAGCGATTCATTGATGCGCGAGACGGCAAGTTTGTCTGGTTGGATGTTGAAGTTGCCGATCGTATGGTGAATAAGCTTGAGATGTTAGCTGGAGACCATGAAATGAGTGATAGACTCATACCGTTGCGGGATCCTCATCTAGGAGCATGTCTGCGGTATCTTAACAGAGTAGCGGAATGGATTCTGTTAATGCGAATTTCAATGGGGGGTTTGTAACATGCCATGACTCGCGGTAGTAATCGAGGTGTTTTGTGGCGAATTTGCTGGTTGACGCAGCAACGGCCTCGGGAATCTACAGTACAGGCGACAGCCTTTGGCGTCAGGATCACAAGCCACAGAGTGACGCCACATGAACACTCTCTCAAACCTCTGCCCTTAATCCTCCTTCTGAGTTGCATTTGTATATCCAGAGCGGTCTAAGGATACCACAGTTTATCCTAAGACCATATCACTCGGTATTAATAATCAGAGTCAAACATGGGTTCCTCACTACCGTGTAAGTATGGTCGACGAGCATCCATGACCAACTCTCGAGTGCTTCGTCATAAGTCGCACTCTCTGCCATAGGAAACATTATACTAACGAGACTTATAATCTAGATGCAGCAGATGCCGAAAGGTCCGCCAGCCGTCCTCCCCTTTAGATCAACATCTCGCTTCCAATTTGCATGCATAACAGAGAAATCGCAGCTAACATCAACGCAGTCCGCTGAAGCCCGCAGAGCTGCAAGTCCTCCGAGCACAGTTCGAGAAGGAGGGAGAACACGTTGGTGTACAGACAAAGTTCAACTATGCATGGGTATGTGCTGCCTGTGATCATGCTACTGGAACTTCACTCTGATGTTTGCAATAGGGCTTGATTAAATCCAATGAACGTCAGGATCAACAAGAAGGCGTCCGGCTCCTCTCAGATATCTTCCGCACGGCTCCTGAGCGAAGGAGAGAATGCCTCTACTACCTGGCGCTGGGGAATTACAAGTTGGGGAATTACGCTGAGGCTCGACGATACAATGATCTTCTTCTAGATAAAGAGCCTGGGAACATGCAGGCATCGAGCCTGAAGGGGTTGATCGATGACAGGGTTGCACGAGAGGGGCTCCTGGGAGTTGCTATACTGAGCGGAGTTGCTATTGCTGCCGGTGTAGTAGGCGGAATGATCATCAAGAGCGCGCGAAGGAGATAAGAGGGGCAGACGGAGAAGAGGGGGGGATCATTGGGGATGTCTCTACTGTGCGAATACCAGCTCCAGAAGCAAATGCTGTAATAAATAAAACCACTCTATGTCCATCACTTGCTGCATATCTAGGGAGAATATTCCGCACGTTAAATTTGTTTGTTCCGTTCGTCGTTTTAAACGCAACGTCCTTCATGTTTGCTCGCCCAAATCACCTGACGACATCCAAATAGTTGCGTCTGACGTTCTGCCTTGTGGCCATTACCTCTTGACCAGTCAGCACGACACAGCAACAGGGTTGTTATCGATAGGAGAAGCGTCTAGCTACCTTTGCCGTACCGGCCAGATGCGTCAGATGGCCATTCGACAGTTGTAATTCCTGCAACTCAGCCTCTTCCCACGGGCGCGCTCCCTTGATGTTATTCACCTTCAACTGTCTTCAACCTTGATTCTACTCCTCTTACCACACATCAAAGATCCTCACTCTTCCTTCTGCTGGGGCAAACGCTCACTACCTCCGCTATCACCTGCCGTATCTCGTCCTTGTCCCGGCTTATCGTCTCGATCCTGGAGAGCTCTTGTGTTGCATGACATCAAGTACCTCCTTCAGCCCAGTCCGACGTACTCGATCCTGACCGCTGCACAAATAAGTCCGATCTCATCATCAACCTGGCCTACATCAACTTCAACTGCGCCAGACGGTACCCTCAGCAGTTCTACCCACACTGGCGTTCCGGGCACTACGGACGACGGGCTTGGCAGTGAGCCTCGGGTTGACTGCTCTCGCGGCCTATCAAGGCATACGAGACGCCATGGCAGATCAACCACAAGGCTCTGGCAACAGCCGTGGACATCTCGATGCCACTGGCCAGCGACAGGTTGTGTTCTGCCACCAGTGCACGCATGAGTGGTATCAAGATGTGCATGGATTGATCTGCCCGCGCTGTCAAAGTGAGATCACTGAGATAGTAAGATTCCTCTACCTCTATCTTGGTCGTTGCTCTCTAACATTATGCAGGTTTCTGGAGAGAGCGACCCACGGCCTGGCATGCATATTCCCGACACTCCGCCTGGCTACCATCAGCTCTTCAATCATAATCCGTGGGATGAAGACGATAATTCCGACCCGGAAGAAGCAGATATTGAAGAACACATCACACATGGTCCTGGAGGCTCTGTCTTTGTCCGCCAAACCATTCGCGCTTCAACCCCACGGGATGGCTCTAGCAGGAGAGACAGGCCAGATCCAAATGACCCCACCTATGTGATGAGAGACTTCCAAAATATGCTGGGTACTCTGATGGGTCCTGGCTTTCGAGCTGGTCGGCCGGGCAGGTCTGGCCCTGATGACCTCTACGGCAACCGGCCTCCCTTCTCTGCTACTGGTTTCCGTATGGGTGGAAGTGGGACCCCTCATGTGGTGGGAGGACGATTTACCTTTACTACTGGCAACTTAAGACCGAGGACAGATGGACCTCTAACAGGCGGACCGCCTGTTGAAGATCTAGCTACGTACGCCTCACCCTCATCCTCACCCTCATCCTCACCCTCACCCCTTCCTTTCGCCTCCCCCAATGGCCGTTCTCTATACCTTATTAGTATAAGAGGTCCTCCTGACGAGATTGCCAGGATGCTTGGAAATATCTTCGGCCAAATGGGACCGCCACCTGACGATGGCCGTCGCAACGCCGGCATGGGAGGCCCTCCAGGTCTGCAGGGCTTGTTTGCGTCTCTCCTCAATCCCGCTAATGCCCGTCATGGCGATGCCGTATATACTCAAGAAGCCCTGGACCAGATTATCTCAACCCTAATGGAGCAGCATCCTACCTCCAATGCCCCTGGCCCCGCATCCCCCCACGCCATCCAAGCGCTCCCGAAGAGAAAATTAGACGAAGAATTACTTGGTCCTGAGGGGAAAGGAGAGTGTAGTGTGTGCATGGACGATGTGCATATTGGAGATGAAGTTGTTATGCTACCTTGCACCCATTGGTTCCACGAGACATGCGCCTCGGCATGGCTGAGCGAGCACAACACTTGCCCGATCTGTAGAAAAGGCATAGGAGAATCCCCCTCCAGTAGTGGCAGATCCAGCCGGGCGCCCAACTCACCAAACTCAAGAGCTGAGCCCCGCGCGCGCCGCCTGAGTCTCGGATCACGTCTTAGCAGGGATAATATCATGAACAGAAACGAAGCCCGACTCGATTCCATCCGTGCAACAGGCAGAATTACACCCCCACCCCGAGAAGAGATCCAGCACCGTCGAAGATCGTCCCACCGTCACGACAGCTACCTGCCGCGCGACCCCGATGAGGATCGCCCCATGCCCGGCTCCTACCGACGACGAGAGTCCGAGGTAAGCGCGAACTACAACCCGCGAGAGCGTGAGAGTAGGAGGGGTAACACGAGCGGCAGTGACCGATCACGGGAGTCCCGCCACAGTTCAAGATCCACCACTGAGTCCGCCACTAATGCGACAGGAAGTGGAGGTGGAGGACCGATATCCTGGCTCCGAGACCGCTTCTCTTCGCAGTCTAATAGTCGGCGACATGAGTAAAACAAAAGTATTCTCCGTCTCCTTTCCCTAGGACTGGAATTTTTTACCTCTTTCTCCCAGGAACTTATGTTGCACTTAAGGTGTGGCCTGCCCTCTCAATGTCTATATTTGCGAAGGCCGCGAGAGATGTGCATGGTATGGCATGGAACCGGCGTTTCAATGCTCCTCTTTGGTTTCAACCCGTTGAAGCTCCTGGTATTGAGGGTTATGAAATTTGAGCGAGGAAGATGATGATGAGAACCATGAAAGAAAGCTACCTTACAGAATAATGGTCATCGTTTTAGCATGCGTGCGTGGTATAAGGTCCTCGACTGCGCAAATTATAGCGAGATGGGCGTAGCAATTGCATGTTATTTTTCATTCATGCTTGATAATCATACTTGCATAGGACGTGGACGAGGCCTCGTGGATGTTGATGTATTAGTGTAGAACAAAACCCAAATACCTAAAGGGCGTTTATAACTACAAATAGGTAGTTAATACAGAGACTCTCGTCTTTGCCACTTCAGATCCATGCTCCCCTTCGCTCATGCGCTGCATTATATCGATCATTTGCACTATGTTCCCATTTATTATTAGTATGGCATCCTTCAGATCCAAAGGATACAGCGAAAATGGAAAGGTAACCCTTGGTTGTAGAAGTGCGTGAAGAAGTACATACGTATATCAGATTTCGCCCGCACGTATAACGGATCTTGGGTCAGCACCTCCATGCCATTCTCCTCTTTCGCCTGCTCCTGCAGAATATTCCCTATGCACAACGCCTCTAGGAACGCGCGGTGGTTGAACACCCACCAGACTGTAGCCTCGCTCTCGAGGATGGCATAGAGCAGAAAGAAGGAATTAATGGCGTCGTGCGCGGCCTCAAGAGAGCCCCGCACATTGACGGGCACGTCCGGGCTCGCGCTGGAGTGCAAGAGCATCACGTTATGGAAGTAGTTGCTGTTGAGGAAGAGGGTCTGAAGAGGAGTAAGGTTAGTGAGAAGATTAGAATAAGAAGAGATGGTTTCTATAGGACTAACTTGGCGGACTATGCGTTTATTGGTTTGAGCTAAGGTGGTGATAGACTCAGCGTCCCAGGAGCGGAAGATATCTGGCAATGAACGGTAGACAGCGCGGAAATCAGCTAGGAGTTTGGACTTCTGGCGCGGAGTGGAGCAGATGGGGAGGTCAAGGGAGCGTGGTGAGCAAATCGTTTCCTGAACGAGGTTTGCGAGGGCCCAGCTGCCGCGGATGTAGGAGGTATCGGTTGGATTCGAATGTGCGATGCTAGAAGAGTCATCAATGAGATCTTCCACATTGACGTCAGTATGAGTAGCGCTCGGTGGGAGCGACAGTAGGACTGTGAGGAATGTGTCCTGGAGGAGAACTGCTTGCCAAAGCTTTCTCCTACACTGCTTCTCGAAGATGCTAGCTTCTGGGCAGACAATATTGGGATCTCTATGGAGGCCCATGGCATATGCCTGGCGGATGAGAATACCCGCGAACGACCAGCCGTCGGAGGCGTGATTGTCATTGATCAGGAAATAAGTTATCAAAACCATGGCCTGGATAGATCGCGTTGTTGGCTTGTTGAGATAGGAACCCGTTCTCAATGCCTGGTGAGCTGCCGAGGCGTAGAACTCTGCCGTCTGCTGTCGCTCCCTAAGGGATGTCGACGTCGTGAACTGCGTGCCCATGGCCAGCATGGTAAAGATCAATGCCACCAATGCCGTGTCAGATACATCCTTATCCGGCCGAGGAAGGGACCAGAAGTGCGTATAATCGGCATAGAAAGTTTGTCTGTGAATCATGGGATAAACCGGGTCGACACATTCAAAGTACATCTCCAGCAAAAGATCTGCTTGCATCTTGTCGGGCATGACCGAGATAACTTCTGCCAATCCACCTTGGCATGTCCAATAATTGGCAAAGGGGTGTTCAGACCCGATTCCAAACACATTGGAAGCTGAAGGGTGAGAGTAGGGTACATTAGAGAGCAGGCCTGTGGCTGGACTTGACGAGCCGGTAAACAGGACTTTGCCGTTTGTACTTTGTGCCTGCCGTGGGGATTCAAAGTGATTTGACACCGCAACTCGCTTTCTTGGAGGTTTTGTCATACGGCGAGAATGGCTGACAGAGCGACTTGTCTCCCTAGTCAAGGTTAGGGCTTACTGAGATAGTTAGGGGTGCAACGGACTCAAGGATATTGGCAACATGTGCATATTTACATTCAGTTTGGCGTTTTATACCTATGAAGTTTAATAATGGCGGCCAATATGAGAAGGGCAACTCACAAGCAAGACAATGGGGCCTCCCTCGATCACACTATCACGGAACATTAGCATGATGTTCATTTCTCGCAGCATAAAGAAGTATGCGATAGCGATTGACTTCACAGAATATAGGCTAACAGGAATAATGCCGCAGTCATGTGAGGCCAGGACCACTGGGAGAAGGGATGGTGTCTTATGGCGGCACTGCATCCAGCAAAAGCAAGAAAAAGCGGAGCTATCATAACTCTCACTCGACACAGCTCGGGCCATGCATCGCGATAAATAATTCGAATCAGAGGCAGTCAATTGAACACTCTACCTTTGTCTTCCTCTCAACACACTCCTCACACGACAGGGTTGGCTTATTACGCTTCTGTTTCTTTTTGGCATGCTCTGAGGAATACCCATTCTCCAGCTTCAACGGCAATGAGTCGGCAGTGGCTGGGGAGTCGCTGGTTGCGACAGGGGAAAGAGAAGAGTAAACAGAGGGGTCCATGACGGGTACGTGCATGGGCGTGCCAGCGTGAGACAAGGGGAGCGCAAGTGGAGGGCAGGATGAGGGTTGGTGGTTGATGGGAATAAGATGTCAGAAGGAGAAGCAATTGCCAGGACTTGAATATTCCCGCAATCGAGGTTTGGCCCGAGATGAACGTCGGATGCCGGCATTGTTGCCTTGTCACGTGATAGCCCGACCGAGGCCGGGAAGGGAAATGTTTTGTTAGTACTGTATAGTAGAGTGGGCGATTTAGCTTTTTGGACTAGCACCTTTACCAGACTCTTAAAGGGAGATACAACGCTAATCTTGTAAGGACGGTGCCAGTTGATTGGCTGAGGGGCTGTGGTCACCCGTCATGGGATGAAAACTACCTTGATTACGTCCTGCTGACAAGCTGCGGGTAATTGTACTAGTGCCCAGTAACATGTCTACTGCGAGTGGTACATCTGGGTGGCACGGTGCAGCAATTCCTCGCATTTGTGCCTTCTATATATACCGCAAGTCGCGGAAAGATCGGCATCTATAGAATCTCTTATACACTACAAATGACAACCTAGCCCGGTGGAGCAACCAAGATGAAAGGAGGAAGATCAAGGTAGCTATAGATATGCCGCGGCTATTACATGACGGAGTACCTAGTGTACACCTAGAAGGAGTTAATTAGCATTTGTACTTGGCGCTACTGTTCCCTTAACTCTCTCCAGTCCTGCAATTGCATGCCGATATAAAACAGCACTCCGATCCACTCTTCCCGTTATCGGCGATCGCGACATGCAACAAAAACACAGTCCTTCCACCTTGACGTGAACATGAAATGAGGTCTGCCGCAAGTGGTTTGTTGCATATCACCGGCCCAAACGGGAAAATACATAAGGGCAGTGTCTGGGGTTGGCGCCGATGTCGCTTCGTGATCGAGATGAAGCTCTATGCATTTGTCCTCTTCCGAAAGGCCGCGAAGGAGCAACAAGCCACTAGCATATGGCTTGTTGGAGCTTTTCTGTGCATTCCCTTCAATCTCGAGTGACCGAGAAGTTATTGCGCATTGCAGTTTAGGGTTAGTATAGAACCCTGACAGCTTCACTGCAGTTTGACCACAGGTACAAAGTCCAGTAAATAGGGGAAAGGAGATCGGAGATAATGGCTAATCCTCGGCCTCGCTTGTCCCTCATCGCGTAAACGCGTTCGGGTCGCGTCAACCCTCTCGGTAACATCTCCAGCTTGACTTCCGACATGATCTAATTCGATGGACTCGCCCTCATCTCCCTCGCTGCCCTCCTCATTTGATCCAGCTCTTGAGGACCATTGGGAGGAGCAGGTACATCCAACTATACTACCTTCAAGCACAAATTCAGACGATTTTGAAGCTCTACACATCGTCCACCAGGAAACTGCCGCTGCAAAGAATAAGGAAAGAGTGGTAATCCAGCACAGAGCGTGGCCTTTGGCAGAGGTGTTTCGAAGCGAAGGGGATCATATTGACGGTAATATAGTACGGACTTTATTTGGCAGGACGTATGCTAATCTGCATAAGCTACGCCATTGCGATCGAAGCCTGGATCAAATAACTCCCTGCTCTTCGAGTCCTCACCCCTATCTTTCAAAATGCTCTCAGCTTCCTCACCTATTGCATACCCACCCAGCTCCTCTCCTCCTGTTACCAAACGTCCGTTACCTGCGGAACCGAAATCTCGAAAGCCTAAAGCCATTGGTGGCTTTCTCGTGGATGACGACTCTGATGGAGAAGATGACTTCTCACTTGCGGAACCAGCGCCCAAGCGGAGGATGCTAGGTGCGCAACAAGCGACAAGTCTCGAGAAGCGGCACAATATGGGGGAGAGCATACCGGCTGGGGTACAAAACGGCCCATTAGCTAGCTTGGTAGCGGACAATGAATTTACCGAAGATTCATTAACCAAGGACGTTAGAGTCGTATCATCCCTCTTCGCCCCTACCCCGACTCTCCCCGAAATACGATCTAGTGCGCCATTGCCGTCCTTCCTCCAGAGTAGACTGCCCAAAAGCGCGGAGGTCCTCACATGTTCCGGGAAATCCACCTCTATCCAGCAAAAGAAGGAAGCAGCAGCTGTGCCATTCGAAAAATTAGTAGCGGCAAGATCAACCACAAAAGTTGGACGTGCAAAGAAGAGCTACTATGGTATTGATATTCATCAATTAATTGACGATGCTTCCAAGGAGACATATAAAGACAAAAACCGAGTCAGCTCTGCTGACACGATGCGTTCTTTTGAGCAATCAACGCACAACACCAAAGGTCGCAGGACTTTGATGTGGACAGAGAAATACCGAGCAAGAAACTTCATGGAACTCGTGGGAGACGACCGAACTCATCGACAAGTTCTCCGATGGCTGAAGGCGTGGGATCCTCTTGTCTTCCCGAAGTCCGGCAAGACAAAATCAGCGTTGTCAAAACATGCTGGAGCTCCTCCAGAGGAGGAAAAGCCACATCGAAAGATCCTAATGCTTACTGGGCCGCCTGGTCTTGGTAAAACGACCTTGGCACATGTCTGTGCTAGACAAGCAGGCTATGAAGTTATGGAAATCAACGCAAGTGATGAAAGAAGCTCAGACGTAGTGAAAAACAGAATTAGAACTAGTGTTGGAACAGAGAGCGTCAAGACGGGATCGACTGTAACGTCGAAAAATGGTCATGTCCAGAAGATTGCGCATCCATTATGTGTTGTGGTGGATGAAGTGGATGGCGTAGTCAGCGGATCTGGTGGTTCCGGAGAAGGTGGTTTTATCAGAGCCTTGATTGACCTCATTATTTTGGATGAAAAGAATTCTAATAAGGTGGCACCGAGTACAACTCAGGTTCGAAAGAAGAAGGGTGACGACTTCAAATTACTTCGGCCTCTAATCCTGATCTGCAACGACGTATATCATCCATCGCTCAGACCTTTGCGGCAATCGAACTTTGCGGAAATCATCCACATCCGAAAGCCACCTCTAGACGCCGTCGTTGGGCGCATGAAATCGATATTCGAGAAGGAAGGCGTATCTTGTGACAGTGACGCCGTTCGTAGACTATGTGAAGCTACGTGGGGCGTAGATCCTTTGGAGTCTCGAAAAGGGAGGGAAGGCGCTGGTGAAGGTGACCTTCGTGGAGTAATGGTGGTTGGGGAGTGGGCAGCAGGCAAACTCCGTGCCTCAAAGAAGGACGGAACTGCACGACTAACTAGGAAATGGGTTGAACAGAATATGGTAGGTGATCTTTCGCACGGCGGTGGTAGCACAAGAGGGGCTGGAAGAGGGGGAGTGAAAGAACTGGTCAAGCGTGTCTTTCTAGAGGGTGCTGGCTATCCGAAAACTACAATCTCGATTTCCGCTCATGAAATCTTGGGTGAGCAGCCAAAGACGCAGCTTGGCGTTGCGGAGCTACTCAAAAAAGCCGCAATGGAGAGATTGCGGGAGATGGTCGACACCAGCGACGATATCGAGCGCGTTGTCACCGACATCTTCTCCGAATATCCGAATCAACCCTTCAACGATGATTCTATATTATCCAAGCCAGATATGGCGTATGAGTGGTTTCACTTCCATGACTCCTGCTCCTCTCGGGTCTTCACAGGTCAGGAATTTGAGCTAGCTCCTTATCTTAGCCAACCTGTTTTGGCTTGTCACAGCCTCTTTTCATCGCCCGCACGACACTACTTTGGCTCAGCGAACGAGCCAAAGAAGTGGGGAGAAGAAGAGGTAGTGGAGGAACCACTTCCCTTTACTGGCCCAAGGGCAGACTACTCGGCCCATGAAGCAGAGAAGGCCAACCGAGCAACCATACTAGCCTTGCAATCAAATCTCAGCCCCATTCTTCTCAGAAGCTTCAGGAGTCCGGAAGATATTGCAACCGACTTACTTCCATATCTCACCAGAATTCTCACCCCTGAAATCAAGCCCATCATCGTTGGCGGCAGTGGCGAGCAGAAGGGTATCGCAAGCGTGCGGAAAGAAACCGAGAAGGCCATGGTGAAGAGAGCAGTCGACGTCATGAGTGGTGTAGGAATAGTTTTCGAACGTGGTAAACTTGATGGCGATTTTGGAAGCAGAGCTACACAGTGGGTGTACAGAATGGAACCGTAAGCTTCCTTCCCTCTTCTCCCTTGCTGAGGAGAGTACTAACTATCCCCCCAGACCTTTGGATATACTAGTGACTTTCGAAACGGCTTCCGCATCCCCCTCGGCGCCTCCTCCGGTGCGCTACGCTGTCCGGCAGGTTCTGGATCAGGAATACCAGAAAAACATAATCGTGCGGGAGAATGCAGCTCGACAGGCGCGCTTCAATGCTGGTAATTCCCATCTTGACGCAGAATCCCTTCTTCCTAGTCAGAAAGAGACCGAGACCAAGCAGTTTCTAAATGAGCAAACTGTCGACACAAAACGCGATTTCTTCGGGCGTGTGTTAAGTGATGGAATGCCGTTGAAGGAGATTGATGGGAATGCAGACGGAAAAAGGCGGGAGGAGAAATCGCAGAAGAATGAGAAGGTTTGGGTTAGTTACCATGAGGGGTTCTCGAATGCGGTAAGGAAACCAATTACGATTCAGGAATTTCTGAGGGGCCTATAACTTTAACGAAGCTACGGACTTTAGAATTAAATGAATGTGCACTTCTAGAGCATGTAAATTACTCCAGAATTTGCCTGTCCAGCATCTAACCAACTTCTGATGGGAGTAGGTCATATTGTGAATACAGTATAGGTGGCATTTCCGGGCAAAACAAGGGGCGATATTACCCCAATCCATATTGTGCTAAAGGTACCTGACTTCGAGCAGTTCTCGAATATTTCTACTCACATACAGTTGGCTTGATACCCCAATTTTCTTGATCTGCTCTACAATATCCACTCTGCACCAATGCTGTCACCTACGGGTGTGGTTAAGGTATCTTTTCTATAACAAGCTTGAAGTACAGAAATCTCGAGCTCATTAAGCTCACCCCTTTACCTCCTCATTATTTCACCTAACCAAGGCGCTCCATCAAATTCCTATACTCATCTGCCTCAGAATGCATATCTTCTTTCGATCTAGGCGTCCTCATCGCGTCTTCAATCCGAGGGAATTTTCCCTCCTGCACCGGTCTCTTTTCCGCCCTCTCCTCATCCCGCTGCGCATCCCAAAATCCCCCACCAACATTACCCTCCTCGCCCTGAAGTTTCTGATAAATCTCGTCACCAGTCACATCACCCTGCAATCGAGGAATAACATGGCAATGAAGATGCGGGACAGTTTGGCCTGCTTCTTTCCCATCTTGCAGGGCGATGTTGAAAGATCCATCCTCGGGGAGAGCTTTGGCTTCTCCGTCCTCTTGAGAAGGAGTAAAATACTTCCTAGCTAACATCCTTTGGACCCTCTGCACAGTAAGAAATAAGTCTGTGATTTCAGGGGGTGACAGGTCTGTCAGCCGCGCCACTTTCCGGTCAGGCACAACTAACACGTGACCAGGCAGGATGGGCATGATGTTTACGAGGGCATAAGAGAGGGGAGATTTGTAGAAGACCTGTAGCCGTACGTCAGTAGGAGAAATGGAATAGGTATTTGGGTTTGGGGCTTCATATAACTAAGGGAAGCTACCTGATTTGTGACTTCAAATTGCGCGAAATATATCTTCTTCGAGAGATTTATTGAAGACATTGTGCGTTTTTGGATGGGTGAGAGATGTACGAGGAAAGGAAATGGGCGGAGAACCATGGCATAGAGGAGCCTTTATAATTCCGAACGTGCTCTCGGCGATGATTGAGACTGGGCGGGGTGTGAGATCTCACGTCAGTGGTTGCAATTGGACCACGTGATCCTGGAATATTCGGGTGAAAATACTGTGATATATATCAATCTATGGGTAGTCTTAACGACTATCGTAATAATATACCTATAACTAAGCGCCCATTTCTAAGCCCAGACTTAAAATTACTCTTTAGTTTCAAGAGGTAGCTCTAATCTAGATTATATACTAGCTTCTTTTATTTTCCACTCACTAAATAAGACAACCCAAGATTAGTCTTGGATAGTATTAACTTAGCATTACTGGATGAAAACTATAATCAAAGAGAAAAATAATTTATTGCTCTAATTAGTAAGAGCGTGGATTTGTTGGAGGGATACAAACGAGCCTTAGTTACCTTGTCCATGTGCTCCGGGAAATTATCGATGCATCTAGTTTTCTTAATTGCGAATTCTAGTTGCATTATTCGTTAACAAGATCATCAGCTGAGCTCTATTGTGTAATTAACACTCTAGTATGGCAGAGCTACAGGTGGGAGGATCCTGGGAGTACAGCTGCGTCGCATTTAAAAAGGTATCTCAGAGCAAAAGTCATATATTTTTGCTCTAGGCACTACTATCGAAACTAGTATGACAGCGAAGACCACCCTGTCACTAACATTTAGGATATTGATAACAAGAAAGATCTCGAGAAGACGTATATAGTAGAGAAATTCCTCGCCTTTAAAAAGGTTTAGAGATGAATTTTTACAGGTACTAGTCTCTTGATATAAGAATATTAATCAGTATATGAAGTCCCTTACTACATCCAAGGAATATCAGTCCAGATAGTCACGAGTATAGAATAAATAAATAAAAGTTACCAAGACCTAGTTCCTATTATTGAATGTAGAGCTAGACGTCCTATCAACCTGATCAAATCTCGGCTGATAGCTTTTGATTCCATTTTTCTGTTGTTGCCTACTCAAAGCATATTCCGTAGGGGCAAAGAACCTAAATGGTACCTGTTTAAGGCAAAGAAGCTCTGCAAAGATGTAGGTTTAAATCTTGTGAACTATCATTTTCCCCGTGGCTTACAGAGTATATGCCTAGCAACTCCACTAGCCTTTCTGCCCAAAACGCCGTCGCCAAATGCCGAACAAACAAGCCTGCCGCACAAATATCCTATAATCTACGTCTCAACTTCTCTCTTCTTCTTCGTCTTCTCTTTCCTCCTCTCCCCCTAGCCATTCACCTTCTCGCTTTTCCTCTTCCTCTTCTCTTTCTTCTCTCCATCCTCCTTCGGTGCCTCAAACTCTTTCTCCCTCGCCTTCTGCTTCTCCTCCTTTGACTCTCTCTGCTTCTCTAGCCTCTTCTCTTTCTCCGCCCGCTCCTTCGCCTGCTTTCCCAAGAAGAACTCTCCACTCTCAATCTGCAGATCCACCTTGCTCTTCTCTTGTGGCGGCGGGAAGGGCGTGTACACCTTCTTACTCTTATCCGTGACCTTATGCGGGACCCTTCTCTTGCTCAGATTCCGCTTCTTGAAATGTGGTAAGAACCGATCCCAGCTCTCACCCGCAAGTTCAGGGTCCTTCTGCAGCTCCCGCTTGATCATGAGCTCTTTGATGTGGTAGATCGGGTGGATGTTATCCATGCAGTCCTCTACCACCCTCCTCACCTCCTTTAATCCCTTGTACGGCCCCATCGCAGACACAGTGTTTCCTTGCACAAGGATGTAACACTGCGTGAGTAGTTCCAATGCTTTCAGTGTGCTCCCGTTTGGGCCTAGGATGCGTTGCCGCCGCTTAACGAAGCGTTCTTTGTTCCGTACCAAATTGCGAATTTTAATAATATCACATGCAACGCCGTCTTCTAATATCTTGATAGCTTGTGGTGCTGGCACGCTTCTGGCTAGCAGTTTGATAAGGTCACGCGCGTTGAGGATTGCGGCGGGGTCGTAGGTCTTCCTAGTTGTCTTCACCGTCATGGATCCCTCAACCAAATCGAGCGTGCACGCGATGCCGAACTTTTCCAGGGACCGGGTGATTAGGGGCCATGCCTCACGCAGGTAGACTTCACGGTATTTGGGGAAGAGGGTCGCGAAGGAGGATTCTTCGGTGAAGGTGCCGCCTTTGTTGTCGGCGGGGGTGAATGCTTCAATCTGTTTAGGATGAGTGGTAGTTTGGGTTAGGGTGAGTTTTCTGCCTACCTTCCACTTGTCAATATCATCCGTATCCCATGGTTTGTCTTTTTTATGTGTCGAGGGCATCTTGATTGTAGGGAAGGGTATGTGTTTGGATATGAATTTTGGTCTTTCGTTGCACAAAAAATGTCGGCGGTCGAAGAATTTCAGCCGAGAGCACAGGCTGCTCACTCCGGCCACCGTAGAGAAAGGAGATCAGTCACGTGCGCATCCTTTTCTTTTCCGCGTAATTCTTCCGACGGGCCGTGTCATCGGGCAGTTTAGGTGCAGGACCTTACTTGCCTGGGGTATCTTACCGTTCGCGGCGGGCAAATTAGCTTGAGACATCGCGATATTGATGGAGGATGCGTGGACGAATGATAATCGTGGCCGTTAGTGAGACCGTTACTTGCCATCCTGTTATATTCTCCGAGAGCTATTGCCTTCGCGTGTTTTTTTGGCGCTGCCCCTGAGCAGGGCGTCTAGGTGCAGAAGCCAGCCACGGCTTGAATAAGGCACAGCTAATGAGCTACACTGGGTACGGAGTAAGGTACCTCGGAACATACAGGACTAATAAGGGTAATCTCGTCCAGTTAGGAAGGCCTTCGTAACATGCTCCGCGTCCGATACGGCGACCGGCCCGTATAGGGATCGTATTGCAAAGATTTTCAGCACCAGAGTTGCATCTCGCGGACCAGGAGGCCAAGTGTTTCGGACGGCAATCTACACATACGGTTGGTCCCAAGTGGAAGTTATGCTGACGTTGTGCCGTTTAATGAACCGCCCGGGGCGTGTCAGCCCTGTGTTATGATCCACGGATCCCAGCCCCGAGATAGCACGATAGGCCGAGATAATGGGCAAGATTGTCAATCCCGAGGGCTGAGGACAAGAAGAAAATGTATGAATGCGGAGGAGGTATGAGGTGTATGATATGATATTTCCCTGGAGGGCGGGCATCAGAATTGTACACATACAATTCCCCACCCACGCCCTCATCGATCGGCCAGGTCGTGGGATTCCTGCGAGAGATTTGCTCTTTTTATAGATCTGCAATCGTACATATCAGCCATAGCGCGTTGCGGATAAGAAAGGGGCGCTGGCTGTGGTCCTGTGTGGGCGTCTGTGCCAGACTTTCTCTTCGCTCTCTTTCGCTCTCCTTCATTCCTCCCTCTACCTCTTGACACTATCAACTATCACTACTCCACAACTCCACACTCTCCCCTCATCTTCGCCTTTCTTCTTCTTCCCTTACCCTTCCCTTCCATGGTTCCAACACGCTCGTTATTATAGACCATCCCACGCTCACTTGTGCTCGGGGTGTTCATCTTAACCCCCTCCCTTTCCTCGAGTCGTTCGTTTTGCTCCTTCAGAGTTTGCTCTCTCCGACCACGAATAATCCCCCGAACACTGCCTTCGAAGCTGTATATATACGCCCATCCAACTAGATTTATATACCCCCTCCGGCCTTTAGACACATTTTCTCCGAGACGACATCCTCGCGTCTCCCTCCTCGCGTTCCCATTCTCGAACGCGCCCTCCCACCCTCAATTCCTCCTCCTAAACCGCAACCACGGCGTCAACACTCGCCCCCGTCTACCGCCCGGCGGCCATTGAGCACAGCCGCGAGCAGGTGCGAGACCTGCCCCCTTTCAAGACGGCTCGCCCGATCGACGATGGCCGGCAGTCATTGCCGCCCCTAGACCCCATTTCCCGGCCCTCTTCGACGTCCACGCAGAGCTCAACGCTACATCATAGCGCCTCGTTGCCGCAACTGCCAGGATTGTCCGCTCTCGCATCCATTGCCTCATCGTCGGGCTCACCACAGTTAAGGTACGTGATGGAATGCGGATTAGAAGTGCTGGAAAATAGATTGAAGAGCTATAATTGAAAGGGGTCATAATGAAAATTAAGCCCAGAGTTGATGTCTTGGTGCTTCAGAACTGCCCCATTTCGAATATTGCTTCTAAATTATATATTGAGAAAAGGGATGCTAACATTATAAGCAGACCATTCAATCTGGGACCAAGTGTTGGTATGGGCTTTGCGACTTCCTCCCCTTCGGCCACGTCGGGCGGGGGCGGCCAAAGCAATTCTCCTGTGAGTGCCACATTTTGATCTGTCTGGTCTGACCTATTTCCCTGCTCAGCTTCTTGTTTTGCCTCATTATTAATTATGTATTTTCTATCTCTGTTCATCTCCACGACTCTATCTGCCGTAAGAAGTCCTTTCCAGCGTCGTGTTGTGATTCGATACTCTTGCCAGGGTACGGAGAACGACACCGACCACGCACGCCAGAAGTCTGCCGTAGCCAATCTTGGGGGAGATAATGAAGCAACTCCATGATTCCTCAAATTTTCTCTCCTTATCGCCCACTTCCCCCGATAACCAATTCCACCACTTCCACCACCACTTCATCATGGCGACCATGGCTGCTAACCCGGATCGCGATGTCTCTCAGCCCACCTGCCAGAATTGCACCACCTCCACCACTCCCCTCTGGCGGAGAGACGAGATCGGCTCCGTGCTATGCAATGCCTGTGGTCTCTTCCTCAAGCTACATGGCAGGCCGCGCCCGATAAGCCTCAAGACAGATGTGATAAAGAGTCGCAACCGCGTCAAGAGCTCAGGCGCAGCGCAGAATGCGAAGAAGAAGGTGCGTAAATCATTTTTCTCGCGGTCGCGTGGGTGACAGTCTCTCACGTGTCCCCTATCTCGTCTCGTCAGCATCACTGATATTCCCCTCGCAGAGTCTCTTCGACCCCAACATCCTCGACCAGACCAGATCACAAAATGGCACGCCGCCTCCAGGTGCCCTCGGCCATCGTCGCACGTCCCAGAAGTCTGCCAATGGCCATTCTGACGGCTCCAATTCCCCCATCTCACGCGCCGCGACCCCTTCGATGTACCCGAGCCATATGCCTTCTTTCAATGGTCTCGACGACCACTATGCCCACCATTCTCCCACACTGCCTCCCATGCATATCAGACAGCCGTCGCCGGGTCGCTCGACGTCGCCGCTGAACGGTGCCAACGGTCTTGAGGTGCCGCAGACATACGAACAGCTTATCGCGCAGAACTCTGCATTAAAAACACGCGTCAGCGAGCTCGAGGTCATTAACGAATTATTCCGTGGCCGGGTAGCCCAGCTTGAGCAGGACGAGAACACGGCACGCCGAGGGCAGGAGATGTACAGGGAGTCGGAGCAGAGTCTGACAGGCCGCCTGGAGGAGTCCCAACGCCGGGAGAACCAGCTGAAGCGCCGCCTTGACGACATCGAGCGCGAGCTGGCTGAGCTGAAGGAGGGTCCTCCGCGAGCTAAGAAGATGCGTGTGTCGGACATGGTTGGGGACAGTGATGCCTCGACTCCACAGTCGGGCATGTCGACTTAGGGTATATATCGGCTGCGGATTCTCCGGATGGAATCCTCTTTACTTGTCTCTCGATGATACCACCATAACGATCTTTTCTTCGCCCCTCGACCACCTCGAATCATGGGCGGGCCTGCCTATATACGGCTCTCCCACCTGTAATATCACCAAAGTTCTTCGCACGGCCCAGTGAACAATTTCCCTCCCCCTCCCTTCACTCAACGGAAAACAGGGCTCACACAGACACGCGAGCCTCTAATGTCAAAATTAATTCAAAGCAAATCAATGCTGCTCCCTCTAAAAACACAAAATTCCTTTTACATTCAATTTTCCCTTTGTCACACAACACAAACAAACAACCCTTTTCTAGCTTGCTCTGCTCGCCAGAAATTCACGAGATGCACCTTTGGAGTCCAGCCCTTTAAACACGCGGGACGGAATGACCGGAAACGTATGGATGGGAGTGTGGGAGTAGAAACTACGGCAGGGAAGGGAATACTACAACGGCGGTCAAACGGGCGGGTCTGATAACTGATTTTTCTTTTTCTTCCTTTTGCTGCCTGTGCGGGGGAACGACGGGTTGCATTTGCGTATGCGAGTGCCGGATGCGGGCAACGACAGCAAAACATATTAAGTACAGAATAAAAGTTCATGAAATTCTCAGAGTGATAGAAGATAGACTTGTGTACGACTGTTATTTTACTTGAGATCTGGAGTTTAGGTGAGGAGTTGGATGGCACTTCAATATTCCCTTATCTGGACCGACTGATAGTGGATAAATTGATTGTGCGTATCAGATAAGGTGCCGCAACTAAGATACACCCTCTGTCCCCACTTGGGGTTTTCATACAAAAAAGTACTTACATCTTAGTAGGGTGATATACCTAAAGAATGTGCATCGTCAAATCGTAAGATTGCAACTGATACCCAGCGCCGACATAAAAGTACATGCTAGGATCCCATAGATTCATCCGTTTCCAGTCCTGAGCATCACCCAATCCCCGTCCTGCCAATTATGCTATGTACTTACGAACCTACGCGCCTCTGATCCCACCATTCCCTCCCTTGAAATGCCTTTATATACACCCTTTCACAGGTAGCTATGTTTTATGTACAGTACGTACTTCCTCCCTGGCCCACCCAAGGCACACGAAGTGTTGTCTCTTTCTGTTCTGCTGGTTTAATTTTCAGAATCTCGTTATACTTTTCTTCTCTCTTCCTTAATCTTCTACCATGCCAGAAGGATTTGACCTTTCACCACAAGGCCCCTCCTCTTCCTTCCCCGCGGTGTTCCCCGAGAAGCCAGGGGTTAAATGGAGTTTCAGACGAGGTGATCTCGGGACGGGGTAAGGTTGCGCGAGGCCCCTCTGGTAGTTCACAGTGTTAAAGTGCGTTTCTGTGCTTCCTGGGTGTACCTCTTGAGGAGGTTCTGGTGTTTCAGGGATGGCCAAGTCATGATCCGGTGAGTATGAGTGGGGGTGTGGGCGAGGATGAGGATGAGGACGAGGATGAGGATGACGTTTTGCCTATTTCAGATGTAATGTCAGAAATGCCCCTTCATACGATAAACGGGAGAAAGAGAAAACAGGAATGGACTCGTACATTCCGAGATTGCCTCTTGGTATACCGATTCAAGCTCTCACATAATCTATCCAGTATCCACTGGCTCTCACTCACATGCGCTAGCATAGGACTATTCTCGCCGATCCAGTCCCACTCCACCAAGCCCTCCTCCTCTTCTTCTTCTTCGACTTGTTCTGGCCTCTCGCGGCTAAACCGGATGAGCCTCGTAAACTCCACCCACTCCTCATAGCTGTACTTCTTACGATGCGGGAGCTGCAGGTCGTTCGCTGTCGCCTTGATCGCTATCGCCAATTTCCGTGCGAGATCGTGCTCGGTCAGAGGCTCTTCCGCAAGCTGTTCCATTCGGTCAGTGTGGCTGTTCGAATGATTTAAATCATCACTGAATGCCCCGTTAGGTGAAATAAGTTCGTCCGGATTCTGGATACTGAAGCCCCGCTGCAGGCGTCTCTTGGCTTCCAGTTTCTCGTTCCTGCGCTCTAGCCACGACTTTAACCTAGGATGCATTTCGAAGAAGTCATGTACCACTCCCTTCTTCGGCAATACAGTCCAGTCGGCCAAAGTATACGTGCCGTGATTGATAGCCATGACCACAGTTTGACCCATGTCCGATACAAGCAGGGTCATGGTGGGAACGGCGATCAGGGACCAGACCACGAAGAACGGCTTTCCGGCATTGGACCGTGGGCTGAAATCGCCATAACCAATAGTGAGCAGTGAGACGTAACAGAAGTACAGAGAGTCGAAGTACGTCAAGTTCTGCAGGCGATGCTCCGCATACATGAACACTAAGGCTCCGACGCACCAGAGGATCCCGAATGCGAGTATCGACATCGCTAATGCGTAGTACCGCTTGAACTTATGCGTGCTCGCTTGGATGTCCCGCATCGCATCGAACCTATCCTTTTCTTCCTTTAGCAGGAGTAGCCTCGCTCGTCTCCGAGAGCGTGTTTGCAACGACCTCTTTCCTGGGTCGTCAGGGTCGTTATCTTCTTTAGGGCTGTTTACATGGTGCGATTTATTAGTGCTCTTGCCCATTTTTACATGTGGACCTCGAGGCCTGGTATCATGGAAGGTGATCGTACGTCCTCGGACATCAAAGTGCCCGTACTGCTCCAGCGATCTCCTCCGAGCGAGCAACGCAGCGGCATTGGCTTGCCGCGGAAAATAGGACATTCGCCGGTTATTTGAATCACGGGAAGGCGGCAGCCCAAGGCGATCGCGCAGTTCCTTTTCAGTCGTGACGGATCGGCTGGCTGCTCGCTCTTGAGACTTTACAGCATGCTTCCTGATGATATTATCTTTCGATATACCAATGGCAAACTGTCGGATACTCTTGATCATGAGACCCAGGAAGATAATGCCGAAGACAGAGTAGGGGAAGATCAGGCCACGACCAATACTGTTAGGAGCAACAAAATCTCCAAAGCCGACGGTCAGGATCGTGACGTCGCAGAAATAAAGGGCATCTGCATAACTCCAGTCGCAGACTTTGGCAAACACAGCAGCACCACCAGCGAGCCAGCAGAAGAACATCATGGTCTGCAGGATAAGCGTCCGCTGGTCGTCATCTAGTTCGAAATGCTGCGGATAATGGCCCAAGAAATAGCCAAACATGTTGATCATTAGCATCATGGATCCGATCATGTATAGGCAGGCTGCAATTACAGCATACCAGAATCCTTGTGAGTAAGTCTGGCCGGGCCTGATAGGCGGAGTATACACATTCATAGCCGCGACTAGAGCAATGAGCTATAGACATGTAAGTCCAGATTCACTTCCAATATACGAAGGAAGATTCTCCATACAATACCCGTAGCTATATACCATGCAATTATGGTAAGTGGCAGCGCAATTATATACCTAATCCGCTTCGTGAAATTGAACATTAGAGCCAAATTCCCCAGCACGCCCACTGCCAGGGATATGGCATTAAGTATCGTCTCCCATTTCGGATCCGCGATGTCCACGCCGGCATCATCAGTACCTTCAGGCAATTGTCCATTGTTCGGCAAGTTGACTCTCCATTTCGAAGCCAGCGCCGCTATGGAGAGGACGTTGGCCAAAGGTCCAATGGTGGCCGCGAGGAGCGGGATGGCGATGGATGCGAACCACCATTTGCTGCCGAATGAAGCTGTTAGCAAACCGTAACCGTCTCTCGCATCGTGGTAGAGAAGGAATTGAAAGTTGAGCCTACTGCGGCAAGTCATCCGCCACCCCACGCATTTTAAACCTCCCCAAAGTGCGTATCGTGTCGGTCTTCTTCAGCGAATTCGTCGAAGGACTAGGCCATGCCATCGCAGGCCCCTCTTGGCTCTCAAGCTCCGGCCCTTCTTCCATGGCTGTCATCGTCGTCCTCGTCGATCCGTGGGCATCGTGTTCTAATGGGAGTGACGTCTGTGAGGGGAAGCGCCCGAATCTTGAGGATTGCGTCGCTCTTTTTTGGCGTTCGAGTGTGGCAAGGGTGCCCGTGCAGGTGATGTTCCAACAGGTCACACACGGCTGAAGTTCAGGGGTTCGATTGGCATGTTGGCCTTGTTTGAATTCGAGATTGAGGTAGAGATAAGAAATTAATTATAGATCAAGAGAATATGTACAGAGGCAAAGAAGTCAGGCGAAAGAACCAGTCGATGGGAGACGGGAATACCCTCCAAGCTTGCCTTTTTCCGCACATGCCCGATCAGTGAAGAGATGTGACGTCGGTTGCAGGCCCCGGCGGTTCGGAACCCGCGGCCCGACATTTTAAGGATCCCTATTCAGTCGCCCTTGGATCTACGGCTTCACACTATCCAAGTTCAGATGAATGTTCAGATGAAACCCACACGATGTGTCATTTGCCACGCTCAAAGGTCGGGGAATGAACGCCGAGCTCGAGATTCGCTACTACCCTTCCGAGCTGTACCGTCCTTGACTTGTCCTTTTATAGTCGATTGGGCTTATTCTCAATCGTACAGCCTATGCTGCAGTACCCTGTCATAATGCCTCATACCTGATTTCTAATTCATCTATTGGATCCATATTTTGCATTATGCCCGCCATTAAGCTCTTATATATCAGCATCCCGTCAACATATTCTTCGGCCACGAGAATCCCGCGTCTTCCCAGCTCTATTCCTCATCAGCAACACATTCACAGTCAACAACACATTTAACCCAGACTTACCGTGAAGTTCGGATTCGTATACGCAGATGCGTGCTTCGCTATGTAGTCCGTCGTCGGATACCCAGGGGGGTCACAGGTGATGAGCGTCTGTTCATGCTTCTGATAGATCCTGACATAATCGATGTGCATGGTCGTCGGGAACTTTAGCTCCGAGGTGAAGATCTGAGTCCAGGAGTTACTCATCCCGAGATTCATCACCATGGACATCGGCTCTTGCGAGACCTGGCGCTGGGCAACATTACCATTGGGTCCGATGGAGCGCCCATCGACGAGGAACGACAACTCCTCGCCAACGAACCACGCAATCTTGCCATTGGTGTCGCCTGGAACGTACTCGAAAGCGTATTTTTGGTATTGGTTACTATCATACCATTTGTTGTTCAACATAGTGGTGCCGCTGATAGCTTGCTGGAATGGGCCGCCGCAGTATGGATTAATGGATGTCGTCTCGTAGTTGGGGATCTGTACAAAAGCGTAATTTGGACGGTACCAGACATCAAATGGTGCCACTTGGTAACTCTGCGTTACAGCTCCTATTCGACTGTTAGGGTCGACACCACCTTCCAATATATCAATTTCTGGTGCTCCTCGACCTGTGCCCCTATTTGGATGGTCTTCACGGTTGCAGGTACAGGAAGAGAGCCTCTGGCCTGGGAGCCAGGATATCCCATCTAGAGAAGACTGGTTTGGGAGGATGCCATAATCGCAGGCATCATACGTATATGGCCAAACGCCATCAGTAGTAGCTCTATAGCCAGGTCTACCAAGATTACCCATCGCCCATAGACCAGGCCAGAGACTGTTGCAGCGTCAGTATCAACCCAATATAATGCAATTTAAAGAACCATTTTACTTCAATAGCAAGCATAGTGATAAATACTTGTGTTCAGCAAGCTGCGTTCATACAGTTTGTACACACCAAGTCCAGTTCTCGCTTAATTCAGGGGGGAGGGGGGTAGAAGTCATACTCGGTAACGTACCCAGGTACACCTGCAGGCCCAGCCAACGACACCGAGACTTCGAACACTCCACCCTTAAAACAGAATTGATTCCAGCTATTTAGCATGCCCGATCTATACTGCAGATCGTGATTGGGGAACTCATCCATTCGCAGCTGCAGCGTGCCGTCTTTCGTCGTCACTGCGTCAGGATCATACCACTCCAGATCGTTTGTTGCACCATACCAAATATTAGGCGCCGTCCAATAAGGATCATCCCCCTCGTAAAATGTGCGTCCATCCTGATTAAATTCGTCGCTGAAGACAAGGGTTAGAGTTGATCCGTCAAAGGCGCTCTTGCGGGTCTTTGCGCCCTCAGGAGTGTCTGGGTCGATGAGACTGTGACGGATATTGCCTAGGAGGGGATAGGTATTGTTGTTAACAAATAGCCATGTATCAGAGTGCGTGTGGTTGTGGCTACCTAAAGGTTTGTATACTCTACTAAAATAGGTTAGGATAGGGAGGATGATGAAGAGAAATATGAGGCCTATAGCGATAACGCCTCCCATGCAAAATATTATAGCACGCCTATGTAGGTAGATTATTATCTTTGATCTGTAGATACGATTGTCGTCTTCCGCCGGTAGATGATACTTGTCATCTGCCTCGAGCTCGTTTTTGTATAAGACGAATTCCTTCTCTCTTTCAACATATGGATCGAACTCACTGATGGGGTCATCAATATATCGACGCTTCTCAAAGTAAGATTGCGAATCTGTTTGGTTGCTCGGAGTAGTCCCACTCAATAATGACGGCTTTGATTGAGCTGATATAACAAAAGGGCCTTTCGGTATTGGCGACCCGATATGTGAACCTGGAGTCGATGTCGTTGAGGGGTATCTAGAGTAACCTCTTCCAACATGGAGAAGTTTAGGTCTCTCTGGGCGTGATGTTAAATTTCCCACTGTCAATGGTGTAGGGACTCCTCGCGGTGACTGTTGGACCGGGCTTAGCAAACAGCTACCTCTTCTTCCTCGTCCACCCAATGTTGGTCCGCTAGAAGTATTCGAGTTCGAGATCGTTCCCGCAATTGTTGATCTCATCCCTTCTGTTAGACCTTTGTGCTCATTATTTCCGACAGTTGTCTGTATGGTTGTGGAATTAAATGGAGACGGCACCGCAGGTGTATACGGGGCCGCCCTGTCCCGATACCCAATAGAAGTTTCACTCCTTGGCCGAAATGATCTCAGATCTTGTCCAACCGTTTGGACATTCTGTATCGTATTCTCTCTTTTCGCATTTATCTCAGAGTTGTCTAGTCCTGCTGGAGCAAGGAATTCGGGTTTCATTTTTATATCCGCTGTCGCTCTCTCCACCGCCAACGATGTCGTAGACCGTCCCGCCTGTACATCATTCAGATCATCATCCACCACATGAGGTGCTTTCCGTAAAGGTGCCATCAACGTTCAAAGTCCGTGAGGGAGAATATAATATATGGAAAGGATGCTAGTGCCAGTTCCAGCATCAGCGTGTTGTATCATATCATTGTACTCTATGCTGATTAAATTGATTCTCAAACAAGCTCATTGGATTAGCATGCGACTTAAAACACATTGATTTACTCTCCTGGCCAAAGTTCAAACTATTAGCTGCCCAATTTTTAATTACCATTAGCCCCCAACGGGTAGGAAGGCTAAATGGAAAGTATCGTGGGATCCGAACCTGGTATGATGTCAATTCAATCCATTCATAACGACCACGCCCATCGTTATAACGCTATCATATCCAAGGGGTAGAAATATAATAGAGATGTCGTACTCGAATATCTTCGCCTAGCGAATCGGTAATCGAGGAGGAGAAAAGGTCACGGGCAGATTGTGGATGTATGACGAGAGGATATTGAGAGGTAGGATATCTACCTTAGTTACCACTGAAGCTTAAGGAGAGATATCATGCTTTAAGGAGCTCGAAGTCTAATAGAAGGAAGGAATGTGAAGAGTATCACTCTTCACTATTCTGTACGTATGAACCTCCCTATTCAATTCTAAGTCCTTCATAGCCAATGCTGTCTCTCAATATGTCTGATACTAACATATCTATCTCCAGCAAACCAGCTTGTCCGCCTCTCTCCTCCACTGCAACAGATCTCAATCCTTCCCATAAACTAGTTCCAATCCCCACACAGCCCCCTCCAGCAAAATATCTCCCCCCCCCCCAATCTAGAGGCTAGAAACAAGAACGCATCCCTAATCCCCGGCATCTCCTCGACTCCAGCCAGTCTTTCGTCGTATCTCACTTTTTACCTGTCACCCCTACTTCCAACCCACCACCTCCACCACCAACCTCCGTTCTCGAAGGTCTCTGCTCCCCTCCCTGGCGGCCATCATACGAACCACCAGATCCATCATCACAAGATTGGATGCCGAGCGTGCACCAGACGAGGGGAATTTTGATATCCACGAGAGGCAGGATTGCAGCAAAGAGATGTAATTTCTGCACGGCCGGAGGAGGAGTATTTAGTGAGCGCGTGGCGATTAAGGGGTGGTATCAAGGGCAGTGCGGGAATTGTCTCTGGTATGGAGGTGAGGACAGTGCGGTAGGGATTGATGGAGAAGGAAAGGGAAAGTGCAGCTTCAGGAGAAAGTGGAAAGGTAGGTGACTTGATTTTGGGTTTGAGTCCAAGGAAAAGGATAATGTTTGGAACTCGAATTGGGCTACTTGTAAAAGTGTGCTAATGAATTGGTGCAGGCAGGGCAAAACAAGAGAGGACAGAAGAGTATAACCGCGAAGTTGACGAGCAGAAGAAATTCAACCGGAAGCAGAAGAAATTCCGGCAGCGCATGAACAAGGAAGCAGGTAAGGAACGCGCGAAGAGCGAGGCCGTTGGCTTGACTTTACGACCCAAGGGGGGAGAGACGGATGCAGCAGTGAATGCAGGCCACTCATACAGGGAGCAGGATCCCGAGGTGATAATAGCTGCTATGGAGGGGATTGAAAGCAAGGCCATGGGGTTGATGCTTGCGAGGGACAGTTTGGAGAGGAAACATAAGGATCAAAATACAGGAAACTCCAAAAAAGAGATCCCTTCATCAAATTGGGATCTGTCATCTTCCGTTTGGCATGATGACGCCCAAATGTTTGAAAGGGAGTTTATGAACTGGTATCCGAATTTTGACAGATTAGATCCGAACAAGCCGATGAGCGCTAGCAAGAAAGACTCAAACAGCAATTCAAATTTGGCTGATTTATACCAAGACTCTGTTGTCTTGAGCCTGAACGACAAGGGCAGGAACCAGACGGCTATTGGACCCTCGAGCGAGAGGCGAAGAGCCTTGAGGTTGGACCAAGACTGGTCCATCTTCCACAAAATCGCCTCGGGCAAGTATTCAGATATATTGGACCAGTCTTCCCTGACTCTCGACAAAGACACCTCAGAATCAAAACTAGCTTCACCCTTTTTGACACGAACTTCTGCAAGATTGCACCAAAGTCCCGCAACCTCTTCTTCCACGAGACTGGCTTTGACAAGGTTGAGCGGAAGCCCTGCAACTTCTTCTCCCGGGAGAGGAACTTCATCAAGATTGAGCCATGACGCCGTAACCGCAAAATCCGTGGGCCGAGTCCCAGAGATTAGTATAACCCTCCAGCTGCATATCAACTCTCTGGAAGACTAACCCCAACCCAGTAATTGCGGCCACTGCAAGACGGACTTTCGCCAGATTTGCCCAGAGACGAGCAAGCGCAACGTCCTCAGGCAATTCCTCAGAGATAAGTACGAAACCTCCCGTCGCAACGCTTCCCGGCACTTATGCAAATCTTATCCTTGCAGGAGATGTCAAGTCTTTAGATATCACAGTACTAACTGATGCTAGCGGCCGAAAGCGCTATCGCACTTGCGGACAGCGTGTTAGAGGCACAAAAGGGAATCAGATTTATGATGCAAAGAACCGAAGCTACGGCATATGCTACCCATTCCACGCAGCAGTCCCAGAGCCATATGCACAGCAAAGTAGAGAGAAAGAAGGAGAGGGAGAGGAATGCAGATGTCCCGCCTCTTTCGCTTCTTAGCAAGACTTTTGGGTAGCATCTGAATTGCTGGCTGTGAAAGAAGGATGATTGCTATTTGGCGATGAGTCGTCGCGGCTGGTGGCAAATAACCTTGCGACTATCAAAAATAGAAATAGGAGTCTGGAATACTGAAGAGTAGACGTTAAGCAGCAGAGCCACTTTTGCGAAGGTAGCAGACCACGCACGCAGGAGATTGAGATTCAGGAGACAGATACCCCTAATGAATGCATCCCTTACGTAAATGGGCATCGTAATAAGCGCAGGTACATACTGTATAAACGTACGTGAGTGCGTAACACACGCTTGGTATTACATTGGAAAGAAAGAAGAATTTAGAATGCTTCCGTTTGGGCTAGTAAGTGATTTGCCAATCCTTGCACTGACCAATCATGGGCCGAATATTCCTAGCGCTAGTCCCAATTCGCTACGACAACGTCGAAGCCACCGATGTGCAGATACGGAGTGTAACATCACCCATCTTATACCCTATCTATCCTGGATAATAAAAAGGCTAGAAATTATATGCTTGGCAATAACAAATTGCAATAGCTAATCTTGCTAATTACAAAGAAACTGTAAATCTAAGTATAGAGGCCATAAGTCCATTATCCTCGCCATCTTCTTTAATCTATCAAGCAAGTTGTATATAGATTAAAAGCAAATCCTAGTATAATACAATCTCCTCAAACTATCTTCTCCTCTTACTACTAAAGGATAACCGTTTTGTATCTAGTTATTAATTCGACAGCAAGCAATATAGACGGCAAGTTTAGAGTTCTATTAGTAGAGGCAAGGCAGTTCTACAATATTAATAGCATCTTTAATAGTCTATAGCTCCTTTTCTAGTACTTCTTCATTTTTGAGAGGGGACTTGGTCGTTACTAGCTTGATGTGACGGCCCAGCCAGGCAGCAGCTAGGCTGTCACACTTGATAAAGTTGAGGTTAACTACTTCTTTAGCCACTTAATCAAATCTATATATGAATTTCAGATCTTCTAGAGGTTTTGCTAAAAGCTTCTTGAGAAGCTATTAAATTGTTTACTGTCTTGATTTGACGTTGATATAGTAACGTGTATTAATGGTAAAAGAATAAGTAGTAACCAAGTAATAGATAGATCTTAAGAAGCATACAAAACGGACGTATATATAGATAACGTGTCATTTGAAACCCTTAAGAAAGCTTGAATCATAACCCAAGCATTATATATGGGATATAATAGATTTTACGTAGTGGCGAGGCATCCAACTTAGCGACATTTATTGCGACGACACTATCAAACTTCTCAGTATGGTAAGGTGCGGTTGTTTTGGTGGCGTTCGGGTCGGATCCACGGGACAGGGGAGGTGAAGGGTGAGACGCTTAATTTTAAATTTTGTTAATTATTTTGGGGGCGGGGAAGGGAAGAAGGCAACTTTTTTCGAATGTTATTTTCATGTTTGATAGGTTGGGGATGGTTTTAAATCGGCATGTAGGTGTAGGAAGGAAATGGAGAAGAGTGGCGGGGACTTGTTTGGACTTTTATGATAACCGTCGCTGGTAAGACGATGTGCGTAGTAGGTTGGGTATGATTATGGTTGAAGATTTAGCCTGGTTAGCTGGATATGATATGTGTCTATTCAAGGTCGACGAGTAAATTTGCACGGCCAGATGGGACACGCAGCTGTTAGGGTTATTACTCTCCAGCCCCCAATCAGCAGAGAGAGATATCTTCTTTTTCTTATTCAAAAGCTTAAATTATACTCGGTATGCCGACTTTGCTAGCACACAACTTGCCAAGCATAGCAGCTCATATCAGGCTTCATGCAATATCCTCATACTCTACATTCTTTTTAGTTGTCCCCGCACAGAAAAAGCAAACATTAGATTAGGCTATACACCGTTTCCCTACCATGCTAATCTTACCATCCCATACCATGCTCATGCTCATCATTTCCCATCCTAACCCTCTTCCTCAACCCCCAAAACTCTCTTCAGCCCATCTAACTCCCTCTGCAGATGCTCAATACCGGATTGTAAACCGCTTAGCACGCCGTATACCTGCCTCTGCTTATTCTTCGGGAGCGTATCGATCAGCGCGCCTCCTCCTGCACCAGATCCTGCCACGCCGGGAACGGATTCCGCGCCATGCGTGTCCTCTCTCCGCTCGCGATGCGGAAAGGAGGCCGCGCCGTTGGCCTCGAGATATGAGGGTGGAGGGATGGAGGCGGGATGCGCGGAGCGAAGAGGTGGTGGCGCGTTGACGGTCGCCCAGCCCATGGGCGAGCGGGAGGGTAAAGGCGGGGGATTAGGGCTTGTGGGGATGGGAAGAGGAAGGCCATTCCTGATGGCGGTGGCTGATGGGGGAGGCTGGATGGGCTGTGGAGGAGGGTTGACGGTGGCCCAGCGCTGGGAGGACTGTGTGGGGTTTGGATGTGGATTTGCCTGGGGATGGGGATGGGGATATGCGTATTCCTGCGGCCATTGGGGGGAGCTATTATGCCATGCGGGTGCGTCGTCGGCGGGTCTCTGGTCTGAGGGTTTGGACAGGAGAGGGGAATGCGCCTTTGCGAGTTTCTTCTTGACGTTCCTGGAGGCAGACTCGGGGGTCGTCGAGTTCGGGGATGGTGCGTCTATATTAATCAATTAGTTATATATTCTCTCTCTTCCTCCAAAACTCACCATCGCTCTGCTTTATGCTACACCGATTCGGTCTCCCGCTCAACTGGCACCCCGCGCACGCCCCGCGGAACAGCGACGGGTCTGCTACGCACACGCTGAACTTGCCGCGGCCATTTGCACAGCTCACACATGGAATGGGGACGACGTCGCCGCGCGTGGCCAGCAGACACCCGAAGCGGATCTGCTTCCTACGCGACTCGCCGCCGGTCTCGATGTCTGCGCCCGGGTCGACACCGGGGCGCCATGGCATGGCGCGCTTCTCGGGCATGGCCAGCAAGCGCTCCTCGGTCGTCATGACATTGGGACGCGGCCGCTTGTTGGGGTTGGGCGTGGAGCGGGCAGAGGGACGGGTATCGGGGGTGGTGTCCTGCTCTCTGTCGCCGTGGGTGGAGGGGAGGAGGGGCGCGGGCGATGGGCGATGATGATAATTGTGGTTGCGGGCGTCGTCTTTGTCAGTGAGGCTCTTTTCATGGTCGAGGGCCTTGGGCGATTGGATACGTCGTCGCGGGGGGGAGGCATGGGCCGCCTCCAAACCATCGGGGCCGGCACTCATGCTGGCGGGCGTCGAGGGGCGGCTCCAGCGACGGGTTTCTGGTGCTTCGTCTTTGACTACGATAGTGTCGTCCTCGAGGCGGGGTGGCATGTCGTGGCAGAGAGTGGGGAGGAGGGGAGGGGGAGAGAGAGAGAAGGGAAGAGAGAGAGGGAAGGAGGGAAGGAGAGGTTGCCGCTGGAACAAGAGATGGAGATTGTGGGTCTGGGGCCGCAGACGAGGACCACAGACCAGAGAGGGGGGTAATAGGAGAGGAAGGAAACCACCAGGCTGAGGTGGTACAATTGCGAGGGTGTGTCTGGTGGGTGCCGCGCGCGCGTGTCTGTGTGTGTGTGTGTGTGGTGTCTCTCTCTCTGTGGTGGTCAGGTCATATACGTCCGGTACTTTCGTAACGCTCGAATGAGAGGGGAGACGACATGAGACGCCGTTGGTAATTTGGAGAGTCGGCGGTCAACCCAAAACCCCAATCCTTAAGCCTTTTCCTCTTCTCGCCTGCATGTGGACCAGACAACTCTCATCCACCCCCCTAGCCCTCCGCGCGCACAGCGCCGCTCCACTTCGATCGGGGGATACACACACATCCACAATTTGCATGCTATCTATCGAGTCTCCAAGAATGTTGGGTCCTCGTCGGCATACCCAGCCCGGCCGCCAAGCCGCTGTCCACAACGGGCAACGGGGCGCGGCGCCATTCTTCGGTGGCGTCCACGCATCTCAGCGCCCACGTTAGCCTCCTTGGTCTTGCGTCGCCCTAGCACCTCAGCCCACGCTCGATCGTGACAGCGGACCGTTGACGCGATAAGCGCGCAGCCCTGGGACCCGGATGATGGGCAATCTGACCTGATCCTACAGTACCTATCCCGGCACTCCAGGGGGGAGTGGACAAGTGACCGCCCCTGTCTCTGCGACCAGAGCTGTACGACACGGGGCACAGCGGCCGATGTGCTCAACTAGCAGAGAAGCAGGCTCCGTGCTCGGAGAGGAACATTCTGGCAGTTGGGCTGCCCGAATAAGACCTACGAACAAGCCATCGGTCTGCCTGCTCGGTGTTGTAACGCTGATGCCCTCTGCATGGTCAGCACCGCGGGTTAATTGACACCTAGCACTGCGACCTCACCTGCGGATGACACACCTATCACCTACAGGAAGTACATTCCTACATCGCAGCTAGGTCGGCAAAGGGAGCTTACTGTTTCGCAAGCCGACCTAGGCGTGTCCAGGATGCTGGCCTCACTCGGCAATCGAGGCTATGCCCCTATACTATACCCCAACCAGCATATTCAAGAGACTCTTTAGGCTTGCCCCTGGCCTAGGCTGGATGCTACAGCCGCCTAGAACCTCGCTGCGACGCTTATTATTTTGCACTCTCGGGTACTTCCTTTCTGTATGACTGTGTTAGCAATAGACCAGCTCAATGTGCGAAGCAGAATTCCCTCTTTTGGTGGTCGGCCCGCTGGCCCCCTGAGTCGATGGGCGATGGAGGGACTATCGCAATTAGAGAGAGGGAGGGGTCGGATACAAGGAGCAGCGCTTCGTGTCTATCTCTGAACAAGGCCAAGCTATTAATCACCTTCTAAGCCAGGAAAGTCGCTCTGTCGGCATTGGAAGTTGTGATTGGAAACTAGCACGTGTGCGCGTGTAGCAGATTTTAGAAAAGGGGCGTGCAATGCCTTCTTCCAGCTAATAGGAGGAAATACACTATAGTTTCATAGACTAGCTTGGCACCGCATAATAGTGCTCTTTCTCTTTTGAATCAATTGTATACTTCCCCCTGTCCCTCTCTATGCTCCTCTAGAATAAAATCGAGTAGAGTCAGCCCGTCAGTTGGTCCGTCAGATTCAGTCTCCAATAAGCTGACGCTCATCATATCCCCCGTCCCCCGTCTATCTGCCTTACTGTACATGTATGTGTGTGGTGGGGGAAGAGGAAACAAAATAATCTACTGGCAGCTAAATAAGGTGGTAATCTACAACATCGTGCGGCCACCTGCTCGTGCTCCGGCTGCGCTCTCTCTATTTCGTTTTCGGCGTGCCGTTCTGCTTCTCGTCCTCCCTCTCCGGCGCTCCTCTCAGATTCTTCTCCGCCTCGGCCTTCAGCGCCTTCTCCACCTGCCAAACGGCACGCGTGAGCTCGATGGAGAGCTCCGGAAACTCCAGCGTCTCGGCGAAACGCTTGTGGTCCGCTGCGTGGAGGACCATGCGCTCGTCGCCGGATTCCGTGGGGTTGGGGTTGCCGAAGGGCTCCTTACTCCCGGCGTACAGCTCGTCGAGGATCTTGGAGGGTTGCGGCATGACGAGCTTTTGATTGACGAGGAACTCGAGGTGTCTGGAGCCGGAGAGCGCAGTGTAGTGTGACCAAGCGCGGAAAACGAGGTAGAAGAATGGGAGATTGGGAATCCTGGGAAGAAAGGAGTTAGCTACTTCCTCCATATATTTATCTCTTTGCCTTTCATATTTTATATCAGCGTCTCCTTTGGCAACTCACACAGGCACCAGCGCGAATGGCGCAACAAGCGGCATCCCCACAATCGACCATATCATCTTGCTCTTGTGCAGGCCCTGCCTCTCGGTGGCCAGACGCCTCAATATCTCCAGCACTCGCTCCTCGGGGATCAGGCTCGCGGGAAACGACACCTGCACCTTATCCCGGCCCGACACTTCTTCCTCCTTCCTCCGTGTCGACAATGCGGGGATTGACTTCAGACCCCATTCCTCGTAGGGGATGCGCTTGAGCGCCTGATTGCCGTAGTCCACTACCTTGCGCTGCCATCCGGACTCCTTCTTCTCCCACGACGCCCACAGGTTGGTGGCCCGCACGCGGCCCTTCTCCAACCAGCTCGCGGGTTCGGTGGCACCGGCGTGGAGCCGCTGGCAGTAGATAAGTGTGCGCCGCGTGGAGATGGGGAGGAGGAAGAGACGCATTGTGGGAAGGAGACAAGTGCGCGGGACAGGGTGTTGCTTAGGGACTTGATCTCTGAGCCATCCCGCGATTGTCGATGGAGTATTGTATTATTGACGAGTAAAATAACTGGCCCGCCGAGCAGAGCGTGAGAAGAAGAGAAGGTGTGTTGCTGAAGAGCCGTGGGTATGATAGAGAGAAGTGCAAACGGGGACTCTTGTGTAAGTTCGGCGGTCTGAGCCTCGGAAAATCTGGCATGACGCACTGTGCGCCTGAGGCTGGAGCTTTATTTGAGGTTCCATTTGCTTGTCGATGGCTGGCAGCGCCGCACCTCTCCACATGCGTAACCCGCAAAACTTATTGGGTCTCTGCGGACAGCAACCCATCCTTCCCTCCTCGCCATGGCGATGCGACGATGCCATTGACGCTGTGGCCCGCGACCCGGCGACGATGACCTCCACCGAGCCCAGTCTGGCTGCTCCTCTATCTGGCCCGCGACAGCAGAACAGGTCCTCGACCCTGTCAAGTGAGGCTGGCAGAGCGGCGCATGAGGCAGAGAGCCGTCCCAAGATCAATCCCCCCACTTCGCAGAATGTAAACAATTCCAAAGGCACGCACGCCGAGAGCAGAGCCTCGCCCAGGGAAGTCCGGACTCTTCCTCGTACGACATATCCCCTCCAATAAATCCCGGAAACCACCTTGCTAAACCATCTGCTAGCTTGGATCGCATCTTTCGAAGAGGATGACGAGGCCCTCCTCACCTCCAAGCCCACAGACCATCTCCTCTCCCCCGCTCCCGCACACTCGGCCCAGCACCACTTCGCGCCCTCGTCGCCCTCTAGAAGAATCTCCCAAGACGGGTACGTCGACACGTACGACGATGACCTTGACAAGAAGCACGAGACAGGCTTCTTCGGCGTGCATCGGGAGCCCGTGAAGGGACGCAAATGGGACCATGCGAGAGAAGAGGAGCCGGTGATCATGAAGCCACAAGGCTCGTCGGGCTCGTCGTCGTGGAACTCATATATCCGGTCGAGTATGTACGGTCCGGCTGTGGCAGAGGACGGAGAACGCGTGGATGAGAGTTTTTTGGAGCAGCAGACACCCGGGTATGAGAGGCCGTGGCGAGGGGGTCTGGAGAAGGAGAGAGAGGACTCAGAGAAGTTGACGCAGTTGCTGCATAGTAAGAAGATGAGGAGGACATTTGTACAGCGCTGGCAGGTATATTACGTGCCAATGCACATTTTCGCGTCAAAATGTCTGAGCTTCCATACTAACGATTCGCACAGAATCACCTTCTCATGCACCCCCTCGTCCCTCTGATCTTCCGCATCACTGTCCTCACCACCTCCTGCATCGCACTGGGTCTCTCGGGCTCCATCTTCCACCTCTCGCGCGAGTACTTCTACGACCAGAACCCCTCCACTCTCATGGCCATCGTCGTCGACGTCGTCGCCATTCCCTACATAGTCTACTTCACCTGGGACGAGTATACCAGTAAACCTCTCGGTCTGCGCTCTCGCAAAACCAAGATCCGGCTTGTATTGCTAGATCTGTTTTTCATTATTTTTGAGTCGGCCAATATTTCTCTCGCGTTCGCCACACTGCGGGACGAGAATGGAAGTTGTAGAACCGGCCCGACGCCGTCGAATGTGATTATCTGTGGCAGGGTGAAGGCACTGTGTGGGATATTGATGGTTGCGCTTATAGCGTGGAATACGACTTTTGCTATTAGTATTTTTAGGTATGTATTTCTTTCACCCTACTGACGAATATCACTGATTTTAATGTAGGTTGGTTGAGCGCGTCGGTGGCAGAGAAGAGAACGGGCAGGATTGGGCTTGATTCCAATCTCACCCGGAAAACGTTCTAGGCATCTTAGATATCAAAATCGGGCAACGGCGTTATACGACGCAATTCTAGATTGGGTTTTGAAATACCCTAGAGGAAAGCTTCATTGCAGAGCACCACATCAACCCAGTTCTGTACACCACCTCGCCGCCATTGCGAGAATACCTAGTTGGTAAATGAATAATGTCTCTTAGCCACCCAGTTCCCATTCTTCCAATTCCCGTTTACTTTGCTTTCCACCTCCCTCCAGAACACTCTCCTTCTCTGCCTAAACAGGATCCCACCTTAGAGGCAAGAGATAGTATTCAAGCAAAATAAAGATATAGAATGGGCATACACACCTTCGCCCGCTCTGGCCCCCCTGCAGAACGTCGAGTATTGATTTGGCAGCCTTGTCCATGACGTTCTAGCACTACAGCCTGTACGAAATGTACTGTTCATCTCTCAGATGGTCTACTAAGTCTGAGGATGATGTGAAAGGGGGATGAAGGAATGCTCGATTGGTATGTCTTGTGCTGATGGAGCGCTGGGGAAGGAGGTATTGTAAGTTTGGACAGAGGCACAATTTAAAAGATGGAAGTTTTTGAAATAGAAGGCAACTTTTACTTGGAGGGAGCTATACTATGACCAGAGATGTGAGAGGGATATTCATATTCGTCATATATTCGGACGTAGCACCTCATTTCAAGAGAGGTAACTCGGCCCTTTATACCGTGACCCGGGAATTGATTATTTCGCCGAAATGTGGCGCACGGGATGTGGCTGAAGTGATCCAACGTCCCAGTTCGCTTAGCCCAAGGCTGCCTCTCCCCGTCTCCTCGTTCTTGTATGATGGATTCGTCCTCTGATCTGCGAACTCTCACCTCCCGACATCACCCTTCTCATACCCAACCTCAACTCCACGAGACAACCTTCTGTCTCTGACCGTGGATCTCTGCAGCCCTTCCTACTGCCACGCAATACCCTCCAACGCTCTGTGACGAAGTCTGATCTTGCTCGTTGACGACATCCCTCCTGCCCGCCCAGGCACCACGATACTTGGGCGTGTCCTGGAGGTGACCGATAAACACACTCCGAGGCCCCAGTCTACTCGAGATCAACCCGGTGGCTTCCTGCAGACCCGATTTGGCACCGTGCCTGCGGCGACACTTCGTCCGTCCACGTTAATACCTTGACATCGTCTCTCTACCCGCGTCCCGCTCTACATCTTTGTCCCACTTAGTCCATCATGTCTGTCGCGACGAGAACGGTGCTGATGCCTCCGGTTCCGAACCGGGAGGACATCGATGCTACGTGAGTTTAGCCTCCTTGCGGTCCGAGGCTCTGGTGTGGCTCTAGGCTGACTGATTATCATATAGTTGGAAATACCTCGAGGCAGGCATATCCAAGATCATGATAAACCTGCAAGAGGGTATTGACATGCAAACTGTAAGAACCCTCGTCTTTTGTACTTATACAGCTCTGGCTAACTGTCTATCTATAGTATATGGGCGTGTACACGTGAGTCGCCAACCTTCGATCCTGCAAGACTATTCTAACATCAGCAGAGCTGTACATAATTTCTGCACATCACATAAGGCAGTCAGCAATACCAGCCATGGCTCTATTGGGTCGACACATCGCGGAGGTACGTGTACCGGGCTGTATATTGAATGGTTACGGGCTGACTGGCACAGCGCATCTTCTCGGAGAAGACCTCTACCAAAACCTAATGACCTACCTCAGCAACTACCTCAAAGGCCTCGTTGAGATCTCGAAAACTCATACCGACGAAGCCCTCCTCACCTTCTATATCCGCGAGTGGGACCGGTACACAACCGCCGCGAAGTATATTAACCATCTCTTCCGATACCTCAACCGCCACTGGGTCAAGCGGGAGCTGGACGAGGGCAAGAAGAATATTTATGATGTCTACACGCTGCACCTTGTGCAATGGCGGACCACCCTCTTCAGTGAGGTGCACGAGAAGGTTATGGACGCGGTCCTAAAGATGGTGGAGAAACAGCGCCATGGCGAGACCATCGAACATGGTCAGATAAAAAGCATCGTCAACTCCTTCGTCTCCCTCGGTCTGGATGAAGCCGACCCAACAAAATCCACTCTCGACGTCTACCGCTTCAACTTTGAGCGCCCGTTCTTAGAGGCTACGAAGCTATTCTACCAAGCCGAGTCGAAGGAGTTCGTTGCCGAGAACAGCATCGTGGAGTACATGAAGAAGGCTGAGATCCGTCTCGATGAAGAAGAAGAACGCGTGGCCATGTACCTGCATCCAGATATCATCCTCCCGCTCCGGAAGACCTGCAACAACGCCCTGATTTCGGACCATTCCTTGATACTGCGAGATGAATTCCAAGTCCTGCTCGACAATGATCGGTACGAGGATATGCAGCGTATGTATAATCTTCTGTCCAGAATCCCCGACGGACTCGAACCCCTGCGTGCCAAGTTCGAGGCACATGTCCGCAAGGCGGGTCTAGCAGCCGTTGCAAAGGTGGCCGTGGATGCCGACAAGCTGGAGCCCAAGGTATACGTTGATGCTCTGCTCGAGATCCATACGCAATACCAAGGTTTGGTCAAGCAAGCATTCAAAGATGAGCCCGAATTCACCAGATCCCTTGATAATGCGTGTAGAGAGTTCGTCAACCGCAATCAGATCTGCAAGTCCGGGTCGAACAAGTCTCCTGAGTTGCTTGCGAAGTATGCAGATACCCTGCTCAAGAAGAGCGCCAGCGGTGCGGAAGAGAACGACCTCGAGGCCACCCTGGTGCAGATCATGACTGTCTTCAAGTATATTGAGGACAAGGACGTGTTCCAGAAGTTCTACTCTCGTATGCTTGCGCGCAGACTGGTGCACACCAGCTCCTCATCAGATGATGCGGAGACTAGCATGATCAGCAAGTTGAAGGAGGCCTGCGGCTATGAGTATACCAACAAGCTTCAGCGTATGTTTCAGGACATGCAAATCTCGAAAGATTTGAATAGTGGGTTTAAAGAGTTCGAAGCAGGACTCATAGAACCCGAGGATGCTAAACCGGTCGATGCCAGTTATGCCATCCTAGGTACAGGTTTCTGGCCACTCAACCCCCCAAACACAGATTTCACTCCCCCTGCAGAGATCTCCAAAGCTTATGGCCGCTTCCAGACGTTTTACGGCCAGAAGCACAGTGGTAGGAAGCTCACATGGCTGTGGCAGCTTTGCAAGGGCGAGGTCAAGGCGAACTACTGCAAGAATACCAAGACCCCATACACATTTCAAGTCTCCACGTACCAGATGGCCATCCTGCTGCTCTTTAACGAGAGCGATAAGAACAGCTACGATGACATCAAGAAGGCCACGCAGCTGCAGGCCGACGTGCTCGACCCAGCTCTGGGCATCTTCGTAAAGGCCAAGGTGCTTCTGTCGAACCCGGACGGCGAGAAACCAGGCCCGGGTAATATGTACCACCTGAACTACGACTTCAAGAGCAAAAAGATCCGAGTTAATTTGAACATCCCGGTGAAGTCGGAGCAGAAACAGGAGGTAGATGAGACGCATAAGACAATCGAGGAGGACCGCAAGCTGCTGATGCAGGTGAGTAATGATGAGATAAGATGAGATGAATGTGTGAGTGGCTACTAATGAGTGATTATTAGTCTGCTATCGTGCGTATCATGAAGGCACGCAAGAAGATGAAGCACACGCAGCTCGTCAGCGAGTGCATCAACCAGATCCGCACGCGCTTCGTGCCCAAGATCCCCGACATCAAGAAGTGCATCGACATCCTGCTCGAAAAGGAGTACCTAGAGCGCCTAGAGGACGACGAGCTCGGCTACCTTGCATGAGCATTGTCGTGCGTTGTTGTTCTTGGGAATCCTCTAAAAGGATTTCTACCGTTTTATTTCCCTAGATAGCGTGGCCGGTATGATCTGAACGCGATGTTTCTTAGCCTTTTTGCGGGAGGGATTCCGATATCATGATTGGCGGGGTTGCATATAGGGAGCGTGTTTGCGGACCTCAGATAACGAGTGCGAGAGGGAGAAAGAGGAGATGTGGAGATGAAGATAAAAGATGATGGTAATTCCCTTGTGTCACTCGACTTCGCCATCACTCAACCCACACAACATCATACAGGGGAGGATCAAAAGGGGAGAAAGGGTGCCTACACATTTGGTGCGGTATGGTACAAAGGTGGAGGGAAATGAAAATGGAAAGGGAAAGGATATGTTGTGGGCCAAGGGAGAGGACATCTTCCAAACAGACGTTTCTTCTCATAACACATGCATGCATTGCTCTGGGGCCGGGTCTGGAAGGGAGTTCAGGTGGAAATTTACTTTGTTGACCGGGCAGAACAGACAGAAAGGCAGAATAAAGACAGACATGTAGTATACCTCCCATCTCTTTGCACTTGCAACCGCGTACGCTGTACCCACACTATCTCTGGTGGAGGCCAAACAAGAAAAAGAAAATAAGAACGAACGATAATGAAAACCAAAACTTTCTAGCCACATCAAAGTCATCTGCATGTATGCAACGCTATGCGTCCCCCCTCATGCATCGAACGCCCGTAGAACAGTCATCGAAGGCAGTCCGGTGAGTAAGGGGGTTTCGGTAAGGCCGATCAAAGTATTAATCCCCATCCGTTACAGTTAGTTTCCCGCCCGAGTGTATCGGTGTGTGTCGTGTGCCTTTTCTTCTCCTATCACATTTGCCCCCCCTAAGTCCCCGACCACTACCATTTTGCGTATGTACGCACGTGTCCCCTGAGTGGCGATATATCTCTCCCCAAACGGTACCTTACGTTAGAACAAGTGCTGTTTATCCCCACGTCGTCTTTTCGCCTCGGCAATATTTTTATGCGGCAAGGTCAGGGACAGATATTTTCCATCGCGTAAGACGTGGCAGGGGAAGAAAGGGGGAGGTGAGCAAATATTAGGTACCGTACGAAGTACGAAGAAAGCTGATAAGAGGAGAGAAATTAAATTATCAAGAGGTGAAATAGCGTGGTTTTATTTTGTTTTGCTATTTTTTTTTTTTTTTTCCGGAGTAGTTTGGACGGTTGGGAAAGGACGCTATCCATAGCTAGACCGTTTGTATCCTCGGCGCTGGGGGGGGGTGGAAATGCATACGAAGCAATCTGAAGGTAACGGGACTGTCAATGTGAGGGGATTGGGGAATGACTGAAGGGAAGGGAGCACGTGTCTCACGAACCTCCCTCCCGTTTTTAGATCTTTTAGGGGCAAAGAGATTCCTCGAACTTTAGGTGCAGGACGTTTTACCTTAGTGAGGAACTACAGAACTGATCCCAGAAAGGGCTCCGCTATCTTGCGGTATGCACGGAGGGGTCAAGTGACAGGCTGCTGTGCGCGCGGGCTCCGTTGCCTTGTTCGCCGTGTGTTCAGAGTGTTTCGAGAGGCGATCTGAGCTCAGGACAAGATCCACAGGGCTTGGTGCTCAGAGCGGATCTAGACCATCTGATTTTAAGGTGCGGTGCCTGGGATAACGGGGGGGATGGGAATCGAAGGTGCCGGGAAAAGCGTGTTAGGGGCTTTGGGGGGGAAACGGCTCTCGACCGCTTTTTGGCCTTGGTGTGGATAGGATTGGATAGAATTGGATGGAATGGCATTTACCTCAGGGGATTGGCGATTGGGGTGACACGAGCATCATGCAGATGCAGGAAAGAGAGGGAGGAGAGAGGGGGCGAAATTTCACAGGCGGGCAAGAATGTGACAGGAACATGTTTTGTGTAATGTCCTGTAGGTACTATATATTTATGTGCGCGCGTTTATATGCGCGCGAACCGTTAGTAAGGGGGGTGATACGCAGCGTCCAGGGACGCAAATCATACTGGTTCTCTATGTTTAGCACTTCCTACCGTATATCTATCGACCTCTCATATGCGCGGTACAACGTGACAAATCTTGCTGCCAGCCGCCGCGAGGGAGAGAGAGCGTTCAAAGCCACCCATCGATCAATCTCCGTAGGGCTCATCGTGGATAATGGCGTGCTGCACTGTCTGTTCCACCCTCTGACATCACCTCACGCTCTCCGGCCCTTTTCTGCCTCAGATACGCCGTTAGGGCCAGCGTATGGCCCCGTAGCCTTTTATTATCCGCAAGGTACGAAACTCCAGAAATAGAGTCCTGACTGTGGACGGAGGTAGGGACCCAGACCAAGCATCATTAGCCCAATCTATCAGCCCCAAGCGAGTCGATCATGCTGCGCCCTCCCAAAAGGGGGTCCATCCCGCGTGTGTCTGACAACTTCAACGGATACTCACCACTAGAAGCTAGGGGATCCGAGATGCTTGGTTAGGTCAGGTTAGGGAACGGGTTATTCGTTTGGGAGGGCATCATGTAGCTCTGTCCCTGGGTAAGGGGGGCCGTGCTAATGAGGTGACACGCCAAGCAGCGCAACGCGCGCACATGGCAGACCGGCCGGACCACGTACGGCATAGGCGGAGCTGCACGCACATGGCAGCACGGGCGAGGGAGGCAAGCTGAGAGGGGCCAAGACACGAGAGAAAGGAGCTTGCGGATTGGATACGGGAGGGGACTGGGTGGATTGCGTCCGGTGTGCCAAGGGGTAAGAAGTGCAAGAATAGCTAAGGCAATATCGCCTGTTGGTCTCTAGCTGCCCGTGTATCCCTTCCTACGCTGAGGGCCGGAGAACTAGCTGGCTCGAAAACTCCCAAAGTGGGGCGCCGGGGGTGGGTTAAGAATTGGTACCCTTGGGCACCATCGGGAGTCGATTCTACAAGGCTAGTAAACGGGATTGGATCGGGCGACGGATGAATAATGAAGGCAATGAGAGAAAGAGCGAGGGAGCGGAGACAACCAGGAGGACACGCTCTGAGGGGCGGGCATGTGAGTGGTGAGTCGGGGGGATGGGGGGGTCAGGTCATTGTGGATAGTGGAGAGGGGAGGGGTCTGGAATTGTCTGGAGGGTGGAATGTAGACGGCTTTATTGCGATTTGGGCAGAGGAGAGAGCTTTCGCGTGTAAGGAGAAGGAATGGACCGTATGGGGGTCTCGGCCGAGGGTGGTGGGAAGAATGGGAAGGAGTAGAGTAGGGGAGGGGTGGGGGGTTTGTCTGATAACTGCTACTTAGCAGTCTGATTGATAGCCTGATGTTGCACGAGGCAGCGAGACGACACAAGAACAGTAAGATTATGTACAGTATATAGAGAAAGAAATATATGAGATCGGCCTTGCAGAGGAATCCTGGGCGATCGTCCTGGGACACGGAAGGGAGCCTGTAGTTCGGGCAACCTGTAGAATGACGGTGAGCAGAGGCAATCGCTCCTGGGGATCCCATGTTCGTTAGAATCGGAATCGAACTGTAGGCCGTAGACAGATGGGAATATCTGGAGATGGGGCGTTGCTGGTGGCGGGCCCTATGGTCGTCGCCGTGTGCCGTGCCCCCGAGCGGACAAGTCGCGAGGGCAGATGGAACAATGCTGTGAGATATATGTCTATGCCATGTCTGAGGACGGAACGCGCATCAGAGGGATGGAAGACATCTGGAAGTACCACCTGATATCAAAAATAGAATATTATTGTTCTCCTCTATTTCTTTCTTTCTTCCTTCCTTCCTTCCTTCCTTTCCCTTCTTTCTTTCCACAGCTGTTGCTCTGGCCATCTTTGGCCGCCGCTGGGTGCTCACGAGCCGGGCGAAGGGCGACTTTCAGGCAGGTCAAGTCGCCTCGACGTCCACAGGAGAGGAAACCCACTTCTTCTTCATGCTGACCCTTTCCACCCAGGAGCCACCACCACCACCACCACCACCTTTCTCTCCACCACCAACTCCCCTCCGTCGCCAGAGCCTGCCAGTCGTGCTCGTCCCGACCGAGCATCCTCTCCCACCGGCTTCAATTTCTTCTTCCCTTCTTCGTCCATCCTGCTACAGACGCCCGCTCTCTCCCTCCGCTCCGACTGGTCGTCCCCCATCTCACGTCACCGTCTCCATTCCGCCGAATCCTCCTTCGTTGCGCCGGGCTACATTCCACATTGCCGGCCCAAGACGGATGCGAGATTGACGCCCCGTCCACTGCTGCCTCTTCTCCTGCTCCCGTACAGATACGCACCTTCTGAATCACCGCCTCGACCTTGCGCCCGTCGCCGATGCTCACAGCTCTCCCGCATCCCACCCTCGCCTCTATACTGACGTCGCCGGTCCCGAGGACCGCACGCTCTTGAGCTCCCATCGACGCGCCCGCACCTCGCAGGACGCTGCCACCGGGGACGACTAACTGAACCACTTCCTCGGCGAACGGGGGCGTGAGGCTAAGTAGCACACGCACAGCCGGCTGCGCGCACTGTAACCGGGCCGCCATCATGGGCGTGTGCATGAGCACCAATACGGACGATGCCGAGCTCAAAAAGCGAAGCCAGGCCATCGACCGCTCGCTGGAGGAGGACTCGAGGCGGTTGCGCCGCGAGTGCAAGATCTTATTACTGGGTAGGCCGAAGATCAGGTCTTTTTTGCGATGCACAGTCCACAGCTAACCTCTATCAAGGCTCCGGCGAGAGCGGAAAGTCGACCATCGTCAAGCAGATGAAGATTATCCACCAGAATGGCTACACCGTTGACGAGCTCGCCTTGTATCGCCTAACTATCTACAAGAACTTGACCGACTGCGCCAAGGCACTGGTCGGCGCGATGCAAGATTTGGGCATCCGGCCTCAAAACCCCGAGAATATCGACTATGGGAGTTACCTCCTGAATTACCAGATTGACCCCAGCCCACACACCCCTCTCGATAGGAAGGTCGGCGTGGCGGTGACGTCGTTCTGGAAGGATGGGAGTATCGAGCTGCTGCTGGAGCGGCAGAACGAGTTTTACCTGATGGACTCCGCACCATAGTATGTTTTGAAAACTTCTAAGGCCCGGTGGAGACTGACGTGCGTAGTTTCTTTGACGAGGTCAACAGAATTGCGGACCCCGAGTATATCCCGACGGAGGCAGACGTGCTCCGAGCGAGAACGAAGACCACTGGTATCTACGAGACAAGATTCACAATGGGCTCGCTGAGCATCCAGTAAGTCTTGCGGTGGGATATTTGCGATTTGTGCGGCGCTAATGGTAGCAGCATGTTCGATGTGGGTGGCCAGCGGAGTGAGAGAAAGAAATGGATCCACTGCTTCGAGAACGTGACCTCGATCATCTTCTGCGTCGCCCTGAGCGAGTATGACCAGGTGTTGCTGGAAGAGAGCAATCAGGTTTGTTATGGTGTTGCCATTGGTCTGGATAGTGGCTAATGATTTAAAGAATCGCATGATGGAGAGTCTGGTGCTTTTCGACTCCGTGGTTAACTCGAGATGGTTCACGCGCACCAGTATCATCCTCTTCCTAAACAAAGTTGACCTGTTCCGGCAAAAGTTGGGCCGATCGCCGCTCAGCAACTACTTCCCTGATTATTCCGGCGGAAATAATATCAACCGGGCGTCGAAGTACCTCCTCTGGCGGTTCAATCAGGTTAACCGGGCCCACCTTAACCTGTATCCCCAGTATGTGCTCTGCAAACCATCATCCAGGTCGATGCTAACTTTTCGCAGTCTCACGCAAGCTACCGACACATCGAACATCCGACTAGTCTTTGCCGCCGTCAAAGAGACCATCCTCCAAAACGCCCTGAAGGACTCCGGCATCCTGTGAGACACGCCGAAATTAATATCACGAAATGAACGTCCCCATATTTTTTTTTATAACTGTTAATTTATTTACATATTTTTGGGGGTCTTTTTGAGCACTCTCCTCCCCTTTCAGGCGGAGCGGGCGTTGATGCCGGGAATCATACATGGAGTTCGGGAGTAGCTTGTCTGTCTTTCAAATCAGAACGGGGCGGTAGAGACTGGCTGCGACCGACAATAGCGGTGCAAAGAGCGCACCCACGCCCACCCGGTTTAGATTATGTGGAAACAGGACCGTCGCTTGAGATATTTGGGCGCGACCCCTACTTCTATTCTACCGCGAGGTAGCGAGCAGAGCACGCTCGGCCGGATTGGGATGCAGGGCGGAGGCAGGAGCAACGCACTCATTTGATATAATCTCAAAAGGGAGGATGCAATGGAGAATGGAAGAAAGTGACGTATGTGTGGATAGTAGGTTCATGGAATATTGAGGTATGACAATTATGGAGCTACGGGAATTTGGGGAATATTGCAGCAGTGGAGGGGAGCATGACATGATGTTAAGCTAGGCCAATCAACGCGTTGCGTTCCGAGAAACTTGAGGCGTATTATTATACTACTACCGCTACGTAAACCAAAATACTACCAACTACTGCTTTTAACTCACGTAGGGGGGGGGGGGTGGGGTTAGGGGGCAGGTGGGAAAGGAGAGCTGTGCCATATATGTAACTGGTACTCGAACAGGTCTGAAGTAGATAGCGTTTTTGATGTCTTTGCAAAGACACAGGGGCGCAAATTCTATTTCCCCAAATATTTTCGCTGAGGTAAGAAGTCATGCCTGCGGTGTTTTCTGAGGGTATATTTCTAAGATATATGAATGTCTAATTTATCACAATAACTAGGCATCTTAGCTTATCTCCATCGTATGAAATCTAGATGATATTTGGACATAATTTCCAGCGAGGGTTAATTCCAATTGGGTGCAGGCCTCCTTTCATTTGTACGTCGCCATCACGGGACGAGATGCAATGCAATAGCACACATGATGAGAATACAGCTCTCTTTTCAGCGCATTTCGTAGCATATGTGAGTTGGCGTAATTGCTGTGCGGGGTACAGCAATTGTGCACCGCATAGCTCTGGTTACATGCTCATTATGAGCACGGGATCGAACGCCATGGAAATTTCCATGCGTGTAAATGCAGAATGCACATGAAAGCATACAGAGGAAAGGGCCAACGCGAGGTGGAAAGAGCAGCGAGGGGGCATAGATCCGGTGATCTTGCACCTTTACAGGCATCCGGCCAGCGTGCCACAGACGTCATGGCATCCATCTCAAGGGTGAGGGTTGGGCAGGCTGAGCACACGGGAACAGCTTGCATTTTTCACCTTCTGCCATGGCGATTCGAGAAGGGGAGGGGTGGGGTTATAAGAGACCTGAATCTTCTCTCTCATCTCTCTGGTTCCATGTATTATATGTCCCTCAACAATTGGCCCCCCCTTGAAGAAGGATTATAAACTTGTTCGTGCTTGATGCGTTCGGCTGAGATAAGCAGAGTCCAGACCATTGAGCTCTAAGACTTGGAAGTCTTTTGTTGGTTGGTTAATGGACTGATTGGCTGATTGGCTGATTGGTTGTCGGTCTGCGACTTCCCTGCAGGGACCTGACAAGACGATACGCTGATACGAGGGGTTGAGGGCGAGCTTGGGTACGGTAGCTTGGGCCAGGACACCTCCTTCACCGCGTGCCGCAACCGGGAGGATTTGCTTCCCTTACTCTACTTCACGTTTTACTTTCCTCTTATAACGGTGCGAGATTGAGATTGAGATTGCTCTCTTTCTTTATCGGTATCAGACCTGTCGTGAGAAGATTGAAATATTGCCCAACGGAGGAAGCACTTACCTCAATTGGGAAGAAGACCCCGCATCGCCGGCGAAGAGGGAGAGATAGTCCGCCACGACACGATCAATCTTCTGAGTTGCTCTGCACAATTCGGCGTGCAATCATCCTGTGAGTGTGGGTTTGGTGGGGATCTCATCTCTTATCTGCCTCTTCCTTCCATTCTCCCATCCACTCACTGACCGAATGCGCGGTCAGATAACCATATCCCAACCCTGCCTAAAGACCAGACGAAGAACATAGCAGCATACGAGATGTCCAATCCCGCGACCCCAAGGCAACGACGCCCCTCTACCGGCGCTCCGATCACCGACCTGCAAGGCCCGGTGGGACCGCCAGGGCTGTCGAGGCCGAAGCATAAGCGTACTGTGACCGGACTGGGGGCAGGAGAGATTAAGAGTGTGGAAGGTTTGTGTTTTCTTTGCTTGCCGCAATCTTTCCATTTTGTGGTTGAGAGGGGGGGGTCCGTGGACTGGATAAAGTAAGATTGGAGCCTTGAAATAAGACATTGAAGTAGATGGAGCGGGCGAGCTGAATTGAGCGTTTGAGAACTAAACGAAAGCTATTAGCTATTGCTAACATCCTCATCTCCCAGCATCCATCCCCGAACCTCAGCGCGCAGCATGGAAGAAGTTCGCCACGCAGCCCTTCTCCAATGTCGAGGACTTCGAGCGCGATGTCGTACGCCACGTCGAGACCACGCTCGCCCGCAGTATTTTCAATTGTGACGAGACGGCCGCCTATGCTGCAGCCTCTCTCGCCTTCCGCGATCGCTTGATCACGGAATGGAACCGCACGCAGCAGCGCCAGACCATAGTAGATGGAAAGAGGGTGTACTATCTGTCTCTGGAGTTCTTGATGGGAAGGGCATTGGATAATGCGATGCTGAACGTGGGATTGAAGGGTGTTGCTAAAGGTGAGTTCGCTCTGTTTCCAGATATATGATATAGATGGTGGGAAGAACGAGATATGCGTTCGGATATACATGGAGTGTGATGATATGAAATGATTTATGCTAACAGATACTGTACAGAGGGCCTCTCGGATCTGGGTTTCCGGATCGAAGATGTCATTGAGCAAGAGCATGATGCTGCGCTCGGGAACGGCGGCCTAGGACGCCTGGCTGCTTGCTTCCTAGACTCTCTGGCATCCTTGAACTACCCGGCCTGGGGATATGGCCTGAGATACCGGTATGGTATCTTCAAGCAGGAGATCATTGATGGGTATCAGGTAGAGGTGCCGGATTACTGGCTGGACTTCAACCCCTGGGAGTTCCCGAGACATGATATCGTTGTCGATGTGAGTGCACTTAATAGGCTGTGAGTGTTGAACTAATTGCTTTCAAGATTCAATTTCACGGCACGACCAAGAAGTATCAGGATGAGAATGGAAAGCAGGTCACCGTCTGGGAAGGAGGTGAAATTGTCAGAGCCGTCGCCTACGACGTGCCTATCCCAGGCTTCGACACCCCCTCTACCAACAACTTGCGTCTCTGGTCTAGTAAGGCCGCCAGCGGAGAATTCGACTTCCAGAAGTTCAACAGTGGCGACTATGAAAGCTCCGTTGCCGATCAACAGCGCGCCGAGACAATCAGCGCGGTCCTCTACCCCAATGACAACCTCGACCGGGGCAAGGAACTTCGGCTGAAGCAGCAGTACTTCTGGGTTGCAGCTTCACTGTACGATATTGTGCGCCGCTTCAAGAAGACCAAGCGTGCCTGGAACCAGTTCTCTGACCAGGTAGCCATTCAGCTGAATGATACGCATCCCACACTGGCTATTGTGGAGCTGCAGCGGATTCTTGTTGATCTGGAAGGGCTGGAGTGGGATGAGGCGTGGGCGATTGTTTCCAAGACTGTAAGTACGATATTTCCCTGGAAAGTTGAGAAGCTAATAGCTTAGTTTGGCTACACAAATCACACTGTCCTCCCTGAGGCTCTTGAGAAGTGGTCTGTACCTCTGTTCCAGAGCCTTCTCCCTCGTCACCTACAGATCATCTACGAGATAAATCTGTATTTCTTGCAATCAGTAGAGCGCAAGTTCCCGAATGACCGAGAACTGCTCGCTCGGATTTCTGTCATCGAGGAATCGCAGCCCAAGATGATCCGCATGGCCTACCTGGCTATCGTCGGCTCGCACAAGGTTAATGGCGTGGCAGAGTTGCATTCTGACCTTATCAGGAGCACCATCTTTAAAGACTTCGTGAAGATCTTCGGGCCTGACAAGTTCACTAACGTCACTAACGGCATTACGCCAAGACGCTGGTTGCACCAGGCCAATCCACGTCTCTCAGAGCTGATTGCGAGCAAGACCGGCGGACTGGGTTATCTTAAGGACCTCACGGTCCTAGGCGAGATTGAGAAGTATGCAGACGACAAGGAGTTCAAGAAAGAGTGGCAAGAGATTAAGTATGCCAACAAGGTCAGACTTGCTAAGCACATCAAGGCCACGACTGGCGTGACAGTCAATCCATCTGCGCTATTTGACATCCAGGTCAAGCGCATACACGAGTACAAGCGCCAGCAGATGAACATCTTCGGAGTCATCCACAGATACCTCACCATCAAATCCATGACCCCGGAAGAGCGCAAGGCCGTTGCACCGCGCGTATCCGTCTTCGGCGGCAAGGCTGCCCCAGGCTACTGGATGGCCAAGACCATCATCCACCTCATCAACAGTGTTGGTAAGGTCATTAATTCAGATCCGGAAATCGGTGATCTCCTGAAGGTTATCTTCTTGGAGGATTATAACGTCTCCAAGGCCGAGATCATCATTCCTGCGAGTGACGTGAGCGAGCACATCTCGACCGCCGGGACAGAGGCTAGTGGGACTTCGAATATGAAATTTGTCCTGAATGGAGGTCTGATCATTGGAACGTGCGACGGGGCAAATGTAAGTTCCGATTCCCTACATGAAAGACATCTACTGACTTCACCAGATTGAAATCACCCGCGAGATTGGGGAGAATAATATTTTCCTCTTCGGTAACCTCGCCGAGGATGTCGAGGACTTGCGACATGCGCACAACTACGGCGAGCACACACTCGACCCAGATCTGGCGAGGGTGTTTGAGGCAATCAAAGATGGCATGTTCGGGGATGCGGGCGCCTTCGGCGCGCTGACTGGGGCCATCGAAGACCACGGCGATTACTACCTGGTCTCGGATGACTTCCACAGCTACGTCCAAACGCAGGCGCTGGTGGATGAGGCATACCGCAACCAGGACGAGTGGCTCACCAAGTGCATCACCAGCGTGGCGCGCATGGGCTTCTTCAGCAGTGATCGCTGCATCAACGAGTATGCGGAGAGTATCTGGAACATTGAGCCGCTGGACACGTCGACGTAAGCATGAGGATGAGAATGTGTTAACTTGTGGCTGTGCGCGATAGAGGGACATTGAGGCTGCGAGAGGCAGAGGTTTATGCCCCAGATTGGACCAGGGTTGAATCTCTGTCTTTATGATTGTGATTAACCCCTATGCTGTACTACGTACCCTATGATACTATGATACGAATTCCATTGGATTGTCACAACTGGCCAATGGAAGTAGTTAGGGGCTATTTCCGAGCATGAGAATTTTGAGATCTGGATGAATTGTGGATTACTACATATATTGTGTTCTTATACGTTCTTCCAACCATTTACCTCTATCATCCTATCAGCTCTCATGAATGGATGAGATTTGACCAAACAGCTCCTTACATAATCACCAGGCTCATGACGTCTCCTGTTCTCCCCATCATGGCCTTTTCGCTCCTTCGCCTCGCCGGACCATCTGCTCCACCCCCTCTCTCCACTCCCTGCTCTATTCCAATTAAATCCCATCACAGTGGTACACATCGCCGCGGATGGAACAGGAGGCGCGAAAGTCTGGACATTGACCTTCTGATTCTAGAACCCGGCCCATCAGCCAGAGAGCAGCACATGAATGCCTAAGGCGTCGAGGCACAAAACAGCACCGTCGGCATAACCTGACATGATCGCGGGCCCAAAAGCCATTACGACCTTAGCCTCTAGCCCCTCCTCCCGTTTTAGTTCTGCCCACCTCCGGCCCTTTCTCACCTCACCTTCAGTTACGCAACTCCAACCTGTAATATCTGGCCCTCTCTCGCGCACAAAGCTCGCATCCAAGCTGATCTCCCCTTCGTCCCTGCCACTCTTCATTCGACTCGATATCCGTCCGGACACCGCGTGCCGCTCTCGCATATAACAGGGGATAGGAAGTGCAGGAGTAGTCGAGAGAGAAAGGGATCGCAGAAGGGCGAAGGAGAACCGAATTCTGGGAATTACCTCAATCGGCGAGCGCCGGACATTCTTGTACTCCCTTCCAACCGTCGGGTGTATATTTACTAGCGAGATTATTTGGTGAAGGTGAACATGGCAGAGTTCGTGCGTGCACAGATCTTCGGTACGACGTTCGAGATCACGTCAAGGTGAGTAAGCTTTTCATGTTGGAGGTGGGAGGTATACATGTGCGTCTGGGAATAGAGGATGGATAAGGCAGAGGGATGATGGGCCGAGAGAGGGAGGCCCGGAAATGAAGGGGAAGTGAATCGTGGGGAATGGGGAATGGGGAATAGGAGCGGGATTGTGGGATTGTGGGATTTGTCGAGAACATGATGGCTGACGATGTGCTTTGCGTGCTTTTAGGTACTCGGATCTCCAGCCTGTGGGCATGGGAGCTTTTGGGTTGGTTTGGTATGCTTGTTCCAAGCGTGGGAAGTTGAGCGAATGGTGCTGATGTAGGCGTGTTTCTAGCTCGGCCAAGGACCAGTTAACGGGACAGGCTGTTGCTGTGAAGAAGATCATGAAGCCTTTCAGCACGCCCGTCCTGTCAAAGAGAACGTATCGGGAGTTGAAACTGCTAAAGCATTTAAAGCATGAAAATGTGAGTATGAATTGAAGAGGAGAAGGGGACTAGGAAGAAGCGGATGTACTGATTGACTCAAAAAAGGTCATCTCCCTGAGTGACATCTTCATCTCTCCCCTCGAGGACATCTACTTCGTCACTGAGCTTCTCGGCACCGACCTCCACCGCCTCCTCACATCCCGGCCCCTCGAGAAGCAGTTCATTCAGTACTTTCTCTACCAAATCCTACGGGGCCTGAAGTATGTCCACTCTGCCGGCGTTGTCCATCGCGACCTTAAGCCTAGCAATATTCTTGTGAATGAGAATTGCGATCTCAAGATCTGTGACTTCGGCCTCGCGCGCATCCAGGATCCACAGATGACAGGCTATGTCTCGACCCGCTACTACCGCGCGCCGGAGATCATGCTCACGTGGCAGAAGTACGATGTTGAGGTGGATATCTGGAGTGCCGGTTGTATATTTGCGGAGATGCTTGAGGGAAAGCCGCTATTTCCAGGGAAGGACCATGTCAACCAGTTTTCGATCATCACTGAGCTCTTGGGTACTCCGCCGGATGACGTTATCCATACCATCGCCAGCGAGAATGTAAGATGTGGTGGGATGATTTGAGGAAATATGTGCTGATGCTTTCTAGACGCTGAGATTCGTTCAATCCCTCCCAAAGCGTGAGAGGCTGCCGCTGAAGGACAGGTTCAAGAACGCCGACCCCCTAGGTTTGTCCCTTGCTAGTGATATCACCCGATGATATACTGATGCATGCCAGCGATTGACCTTCTCGAAAATATGCTCGTCTTTGACCCCCGGAAGCGAGTCAAAGCTTCCGAGGCGCTCGCACACGAATACCTCTCTCCGTATCATGATCCGACGGACGAGCCCGTCGCGGACGAGAAGTTTGACTGGTCATTTAATGACGCGGACCTTCCAGTAGACACCTGGAAAATCATGATGTATGAGCAACTTCACGATTACCACCAAGAACCAACATCAGCACCCGCGGCCTAGAAAGTACTCCTGGGATTCGCGCCTTGTGCTTAGCGTTTTCTTCACTTTACTTCACTTTACTTCTCTTCTCTTCTATTTTTCGTCCTATCTCTTCCTTTCCAACCAATAAGAGAGCAGCGTTGGATTTTGTTGGGCTGACTAGATTTTTTTCCTTCTTCCTGCAGGTACTCCGAGATCCTGGACTATCATAACGTCGAGAATGATGCGATTGGACAGCCAGTTGAGGGCTTCTCAAACGGTGGGCAGTGATTTTGGATTGGGGTGGTAGATAGATTTTGGCACCCCTTGTCAACCACAGTCCACCAATTCTCCTCTCACTCTCTTCTATCGATTTCACCTTGGGCCTTTGATCCCGGACAGACAGAGAAGGTGACACAGCATTGTCGGGCGCGTACGAAACGGAACAGCACAGACGGCATGATAGCATGATTTGCGGGAGCGGAGGGAGGGAGCGGGGCTGTGATGGCACTCGAGTATACTGGAATTTCCGGATAGGGGAACAAAACGCAGGTTCTTAACCTTTCTCCTTGTTGTTGAATGGATATTTCTCTCGGTGGGCGAAAGTGAAGTAGCGCGCGTTTTTCTGAAGAAATGATGGATGGAAGACCAAAGGGTGGCAGGATTGGATTTGGGGGGGATTTTTGACCCCTTGGCGTATAATACAATACAATACAATACAACACAATACAGAGGAACACAGAAGCATACAAAATCTGTGCGCGCTGATGTGCGAGAAATCGATTGGATATGTAAGGAAATATGAAAAGAACATGTTCTCTCTTGGAGTTGCGGTTGTAGTTTGAATATCTGTTCACAACGCAGTCTCGATGAATGCTGCTTTGGGCCTGGCCACGAGACGGATAGCACCAGCAGCAGTATCTTAGCAATGTTGAGTATGAGTGGTTCTATGATTCGTAGCTCTTGTTGTGGAGTTTGACACATGCCCTATCTTTGCATTACACCAACGAACGTAACATTATATTTTTACTTGCGTATACTAAATGGAACTCAATTCATCGAGACCCCGCCTGGCCAATGATTGTTTTGCTTTTTTTTTTTAATATCTAGCCATCATCAATAAAGGGGGCTAAAGATAAACCCACGCACTAGTTAACTTAACTATTACAGTACAGTACTGCAAATCTTATTAATCATGATGTGAATCTTATACTCACCCACTTTTTAGCAAACTCCTTTTTTTAAATTTTCTTATTTAAAACTATAGCTGCTTTATACTCTTAATTAATTAACTCAATTAGATAACTATAATTACCGGTTTAAACTACTACTATATATGTGATTGGTAGCCCTCAAGATGCATTGTTATTTTTTGTAGGATCTCAGAGATTTCACCATTAACCCGCCATTGTCCGAGAAATCGAGACGCGCTGTATTGTCTATCGCTGCCTTAGGTGTTTAGTATTAGGTGAGCTTATGCAATTTAATGCCTAAGGTAACTCAGAGAGAGACAATTCACGTTTGGCTAAATTGTCTGTCTATCTGCCCTTAGTTACGGTAACATACTCGCCGGTGTGGTGCGCTAAATATACTGCTGAGTCAGCAGCACACCTCGGCATGTCGCAAAGGCGATACCGATGGAGACTTAATTAGATATCCTAGTTACTTAATTTGCGGGAGTTGGTGTAGATAATTAGGTCGAAATTACGAAGTAATTAACTGACAAATAAACAAACATGAAGAGCGGTGACTTGAAAAGTGGGAAAATTAGCCTACTAACTGCTTCGTGCGCCTGCATCCCGCGCGCCAGCGCATTAGCTGTGATTACTGTAAATAAACCCCCCCGCTCCGCGCCTCGAGGGCTACCAAAAAAAAAAGGCTCCAGAAAGACGAAACCCTCTGTATTCTGGAGCGATCTGAATAGAACTCAGTGGGTAGCTGCGTCTCCTGAAGACTATTGTTTGGCGCGGTGCAGAACTGCAGTGACTGAGGGACGGACAAAATCAGGCGCCAAGATATCAGGACGGTGTACGTTCGAGATAATCCTACGACGATTCCTGGCGGATTGCTTCCCTTAGCGGAGCAGAACAGAGCGCGGTTGGATACATCAGTATTGGGAAGTGACGGGAGATACATAAGGAGAAGGGGAGCCATGAATTGACCGTGCGGGGAGATTTGGAATAACCGCCATTGCCTTCGGAGCCAGACAACCATACCGTCGCAGCTACAACTGTACCGTGGCAGGAAAGGTCTCTACGTGCCACACCGCTATATCTTGGTGGTAATAGCGGATATACACTGTATTGCTCTGAGGCTTGGTGCATAGGAGGCTATTTGTGAGAAGAGGGTACACGGAAGCAGGCAATTGAGAGGATATAACGGTCTAGGGAAATGGGAGAAAACACTTCAGGGGTATTCGTGCCGCTGGTTACGGTTGTAGGGTTTCATCATGCAAGGTATAGTTGGAATTTTATCACTCGTGCTCGTTTGGCTTTCTAAACAGGGTAGCTGAAAAGCTTCGCGCTATATTACTGCCAACGTACCTAATCTGGGCTGACTTTATGACATTAGAGGACCTGAGGTAGAAACCTGGTTTGGGGCTCCCGAGGGTTCTGACCCTGCGGTCGAGAATGAGTGGTCTTTGTTGCCATTCATGGCGCTGAGTGACGGAGCGCATGCGTAAGTCTCTTTTCCTCGGAGCCTTCGAAAGTCTTTGGAATTTCCCTGCTTGAGAATAATACGCTAATATAACAAACCAGCTCTACTGAAGACTTCTCATACTTCACCCTCCTCCGCCCAGCGCGGGGATCCACTCCTGCAACGTCTCTGTTTGGCATTTCTTGCACGCGACAGATGGACGCCTCGCAGCTCCTCACGCGGCCCGCAGATGTCACGCGGTCGACTGTCCAGAAAGCCGTCGTGGTTATAGCTAACTCGCCACAACAGTTTGGTATGCTACGTGAGCGCTTGAGTGTCGTGACAACAGCGTGGTTTGCCCAGCGCGAGTTCACGGATACCGAGATCTTACGGCGTTTTCAAGAGTCCCTGCGCGAGGAGAGCGAACGGGAGGACGTGCATGAGGACGAAAGGGAGGGGTATCTTGGTATGAGTCTAAGAGAATTGGTGAAGGAGTTTAGATGGCAGACACTGGTGCTGTTTAAGTGCTGCCTGTTACAACCGAAGGTATGTTTCTGAAACTGGCCGTATCCAGCTTGGATGATGCTGATTGTTTTAGATGCTCTTCTTCGGGTCGCGATGTGAGAGACTCTGCATGATGCAGTTCTCTCTGATTTCCCTGATTCCAGGCTTGATACGCAACCTCCAGGACTGTGCGGACCCGGAGCTGGATAATTATGTTCGGAATCTGGAGAAGCCAACGAGTTTGAGAACTAGTGATAGGAATTCTCTTTTAAACTATATGGGCCTGCCTTTACAGATTTTTGGAAAGGTAGAGACACAATGCCTCGTTAAATATATGTGCTAACCCTCGCAGGGTAGTCTCTTTGGTCCATACACCCCGTTACAGCAATTGGATCTTTTGGCGGATTATGGAACGAAATCATACATTGTTGGCTCGACAAACTCGCTTCTACTACAGCAGAAAGACCGCTATAGCGACATATTGATCAACCTGGACGAAGACACAATCAACATTACCTCCTCCTCCCTCCGCTCTGCTCTCTCGCTCTCAGCTGCTGATCGCCGCTGGATAGACTTCATCACTCAAGCTGTTAATGACACCTGGGATGAGTCAAATCCTGGGCGCCCAAAAACCATGGGCTATGTTGGAAGCGAAGAATTCATTCGCCTTCAGTTCGAGGAATACCTCCTATCCTTAATATCTGCGGTTAAGTGCCATAATTATATCGTCAACAATGCGCAAAATCCCAGGGCCGTGCTACCACATATTGAGAGCGACCCTGCGTATGATTTCGGCATGGACTGGATCGATGCATGGTCGAAATCAGAAAACTATCACATCTGGGAGAAGTTCACAGATAGTCATCTCTTTGACATTGTAGAACCCAAACATCCCTGCGCAGGTAGCCTGACTATCGACGATGTCCAGCGCCGGATAGCTGAGCAGGTCAAGGAATTCCATTTAGATGAGCGGTTTGCCGTAGGCCGGGAAGTCATCGGGCGGAACCTCCAAGCCGGTAGGGAGAAGGCTAGCACGGTCTTCAACAAGTTATACGCAGACATGGAGGCTCTTCGGGAAAGTCAGCGTCGGAAGCACGAAGAAGCGAAGCGCGAAGCCGAAGCCAATGGACAGCCCGCCAGTCCTGCACACGATCAAAACGGTGCGAGGCAGACAGTAACTAGCAAGGCTGGAGCATATATAGGCAGCTGGGGCGCATGGATGGGAGAGAAGAGAAAGGCGGGGTGGGGCAGGACTGTTTCAACAAACTCATTAAAGAAGGAGAAGGATAGCGCCCCTTCGACTCCAGTCAGAGTTTCTAGTGAGAAGCCAGCCACTGCGGTCACCCCTGCAACATCTATCGACACCGTACGCCCAAGTACTCAAGAGAGCTATCAGGAAAACATCTTCGACGCAGAAGCCAATTCCCAGTCGAAACGCACATCTCGCACGGACGTGGCGGAAGTCCACGCAGATCACGCAGTACCTTTGACATTCCACCAAGTCGTAGATGAATTGCCAGTCAAGACCCAGCCCCAGGCACCTCATGACGCAGCTCCAATTCCAGAACCAACGGCAGAATCGGAACCAGCAACAGAAACAGCTTTAGAACCTAGCGTATCTGCCACCCGTGATTCCGAACCTGCCTCGCACACAGGATGGACTGCAGACTCAACCCCCATCATTGGCACCGAAAGGGATACGAAGTCCGCAGAGGATGTAGCTGAGGCAGTAGCTGAGGCAGTGAAGGCTGCTGCCACGTCGCCAGTTTCTCCGTGGTGATTGATTGCTGTCCTTCTGAGTTCCTTCACGAAAGCATGATGGGGGGATGTTGGTTTATGGTTGATCTTCGGGGGAAGTGGGTTGGAGTTTTGCATGCATGGCTTGGTACAGTCCTTGAGATATCCCAGAGTCAGGAATCGAGTATATAAATGAGAGGTTGGAAGGGAACAGAGCTCCTGCTTCTGAATTAGATCACATGAGAAGGATATGACATGATTGATGACCTTATACTACATTGTATTCATTTGTGAGGCTCTAGCTCTGCTAAGGCAAGGAAGCAGGAGGAGGGATAAAATGGTTCAGCGTATATACAATATGTGGGATGAAATATACGAACAATGAAAGATGCCTAATATAGAGTAGAGACGTTGACAACAATATACAAAATTCTCACTTTACATCACTTGAGTCACATCTTGGTGCTCCATCTGTAGGTATTACTTGTTTTGAGATTAAATACTTCGTATATACATACATCCATCTATTCTTATGATCGCTACATATGCCTTCTCTTGCCCATTTCCGTTCCCTTTCCCCTTCTATATTCCTTAATCCAATTCCCATTTCAGTGCCACTAATAGACACTAGCTTGGCTCATCTCAGTAGATTGCGTCGTGTCCCCAGTGTATCATGCTCTTACAAATTTTCTCGAGGATGCTTGTCCTAGCTCTCTACCTGTCCCGCCCTTCTGTCTAGACGCCTTAGCGTCTTAGCGCCGATGTGGAAGAACCAGGTAGAGTGATTTCATAATTCGGATTCCTTAAGAGAATTATTTCCCTTGATAATAGGATCTCTAATGTCGCCCTTTCAATTCCATCGCGCAGCAGCAAAGTCCTGTCCCCCAGATCCCCCTAGATCGATCCAGGGGCCGCGTGACCAATCGATCTCGTTCAACCAGTCCAGGTTCTCCAGGCTATCGTCGAAACTTCCAGCAGCGAACATGCTGCTATCGAAGGGCTCCATCATACTAGCCGGTTCAAACATCTGCTGGGGCAAGGGTCCAGCATTCGGAGCATTGGATTCCTGCGACGACGCCATCGACTGTGGTTGGGTCATGGGGTTGAGAATGCGAGTTAGGATTCGTTTGATGACTAGCCGCATGCGCCCGCAGAGTTTATAGTTTCCGGCAGCGGGCCGAACCCATTCCAAGAACCCGATGAGGAGGGAGAGATTCTGAACAACCTCGGCGCGAGGGACGCAAGGTAAGTGAATTTTTCCCGGAGGTGCTTTCATTTGTTTGAGTAGCTCGACACAGAGCACGCCAGAGGAGGGGACGCCCCAGCACATTAGCATCCACTGGGTTGAAGTCAATTTTCTCTTCATTACTGAGGGAGAATGGACAGGAGACATACATCATAGTCGTGATGGTGTTCAACGAAGCGGTCCCTCTGGACCCAAATGAGAACTGTGAGCTCTAGCATTTCTCTGGCACAGTTCACCATGGACTGTCCATCTTGAAGTCCCTGCTTGTACGCTAAACGTTCGAGGAGTAACCTGTGCTCTAACATCTGAAGGCGGAGACTCAGTCGCCGGAAAATGGACTGATCTGAGACTTCTGATGAAGAGATAAGCTCACTATCCCAGTGTACGAAAGATGGGAGCGAAGCGTATGTCTTCTCGACCTTGTTCATAAGGTATCTAAACACTTGTTAGGGAGTTGCAAGTAGTACGGGAGAAGTACTCACTTGATCCGCTCATTTGTATCGTCACCCACATCCCCAAGGTACAGCTCGAGAATTTCATTGAGGACGCTGGCGAGTTTACTATGAGCGCGAGTTGTTGTGTTGGGGTACAGCTTGCCCTCAGTGTTCCAACCATCTTCATCCAGGTTCTCGACTGCTCTCCGTAATGCCTCTCCACCTTCCATCATGACCTCTTCACTAATGTCCAAGGGGAGCCTGAATCGACAGTACCGATAGCTTAGTGCTGGGGGGCGTCCAGTCAATAGCGAAGAACCCTTGTCGATATTGAATACTATTGCAAAGACACGTCTTCTTAACTCAGACACAAATGAGATAGGCCCGGCAACATCCAAGTCACGGTGAAGACCCAATGCTGTCGTTGCACTAACAAGGTCTCCTAACTGGCGCCATACGAGCAAACCTACACGGATGTGAGCAAGGCCTCATTTAGAAAGCTACAAAACTTACTTGTATCGCCACTAAGAACTGTCTGGAGGATTAAGTTCTTAGTGAGGAGAGAAACCATCTGCATATTAATCAAGTCCATGTAATTAGACAGTGTGATACAGGTCTGCACACAATCCTTCATCTCCATGGCGAAGTATTTCCTGTTGGTCCTCTGGCCTCGCTGAGTACAGAAGAAGGCATCGCGCTCAGGAAGGGCGAGAGTCGCGCTTGTCATCGCGCCAAACACCATCCCAACCACTTCCCATCTCAGGTTCTCCCCACAGAACGACGCCAGCCAGCTATCATAGTCGTCGAATTCTGGCAGTGCCATCTCCGCATTCTTGCATAGCATGGCAGACGCCTGTTCTAAATCAGATACGCGCCTAGGCTCTTTCAGATACTTTCCAAGTGTAGCCCATATGGAACTCGCAACAGCCATCACGCTAGGCTTGTGGAATGCGCACTCGTGCGTGTTGGCAAAGTACCACTCAAGCAAGAACTTGCAGGTATGCTGGTCCGGAAACGCCCTCAGGACTTTGGCACCCAATGCTACTCTCGGCGGAGACCGGTACTCATTGCTGGCCAGCATGAAGAAGGTCTGAGACTGCAGACTCTCGTCTGGCGCTGGGTAGGGCCCGGAGTCGTTGGAGATCTGGATATCATCGTTCCCCAGATTTTCGCGATTTTCCAGGAACACTGCGGAGAAGCTGGTCGGTCCAAAAAAGCCACCACTTTTGATGAATGGCCCGGCCTTGGGCTTCGGATCTGGAGTCGATATTGGCACTTTCGGGGACACACTTGAGCCGGTGGTAGGCGTGAGTGGGATGTGGATGATAGACGCTTTTCTCCCATCCGCGGGGCTGCGCGTCATTGGCGCGTCGACATAGACGCACTTGGCAGCGACCTTCCTCCTCCTACACCGATCGCAAATAGGCAGCGTGTGGTCGCAGGCAATCTTTGCTTTTCTACACGGCTCGCAGGCCTGCTGTTTTCCATTCCGACGCCGGGGGAGACCGCCACCTGCCCCTCCCGTCGACATTTCCGCGAGGTGAGAGGGGCGTAGAACGCGGCAGGGAGGTGTAGAGGGCTGGATAGGGTAGATATATAAGCCAACTATTAAGCCCAGGTTGGCAGGAGAGGATCAAAGAGGTAGTTGTTCAGGTTCTGGTGAGTCGCAGGCCGACTTGATGTTATGAGAAGACGGGATCGGAGACGGGATGAACCACGATTTTCTTAGTAAGCGTAGACGCCTTATCAGATGACAATGGAGGGGTAGTACGTAAAATACCATATACCCATGGATAGAGAAGTTAAGAAGTATACACAAGAAGGCATATAGATCTTATTAGCGATACGTTGTTACCTGTAGCTCTACAGCAGTATATAGTTATCTGTCAATGTAGTAATTGTTATGTTGGCCGATGATTTCTATATGCTCAGGATGGTAGACGCCTGCAGCTCTACATTGTCTAGTAGCTAACATATTCACAAGAAGATGGAATACGCTAGAACTTGGTGAACGAATTGTATTCTCTCATGGCATGGGTATCATCACAACGCAGCCCCTACATAATAATACCCACGCCGTTCTATCATTGCCTCCCTCCTAGCAGGTAGAAAACAGTATCCAGCTAGAAACCCACCGACTCCGCTCTCATTTGTCCATCATCCCAGTTGCTTCCATCATTGAATCGATAGACATATTCCGCCGCCCGAGCACCCCCGAGAGATGCCCCTGATTGTGAGAGTAGAGTGAGAGTATCAGCATGAGAGAGAGACAATATGCAGCCCATCATATCCCCGCGCCAACGAACCGTGGAGCTCAAAAGCAAATTGGTATTTCCGCTCTTTCCTTTACGCGCCGGATCTCCTATATCTGATTGATTTTTTATTTTTCTCGAAGTGTGGGTGCCGGCATGATATGATTTTTTTCGTTGGTCTTGCAAACGACGCCTTCGCAGTGCGCAAAGAGAAAAAGCAAGAAATGAAATGTAGAACCGCAGAAAATAAAAACAGAAACAAGAAGAAAGAGGTATCTAGAGATTGCGCGCCAGGGTATACATCCAGCCAGTGCAGTGCACAATGAGTCTAGGAAATTTCGGGTGCAGAGGAGTCTTTAAGAACGCGGTGGTCCAATGGGGCCGGGGTATCCTGAGTTGGTAGAATGAGAAGTCGAGGGCCGACCGCTATCGGTCGAGCCCCGGATTGTGTGCCTCGGCGTCACATCACCAGGATGTGGCAGCTGGGAGAGCTTGTGGTCAACGCCGAGACCGCTTCCGTTTCCAAAATGGTGGGGCCATGGGGAGGAGGCTTCGTTTTCTGGCAAGTTCACGCCGCTGTCGTTCCATGGATTGCGGTCAGCGTTGAAGCTCCGGGTAGATTCAATAGAGATTAATGAGGACTTGGACACGTTGCTAGAGCCGTTCTTGAAAAAGGATCCGCCTGGTGAATGGGAGCTGTTCTTGCGTCGGTCAAGGAAGGAAGAGATCGAAGACATGCTTCCAGGCTTGCGCAACTTGTCAAAGATCGTGCTTCGGTCGCGAGCAACGTCGTCCCCGAAAGATGTCTTTGTCGGGGAGTCGGTATTAATAGGGGCAGGAGCATGCTGCAGCAACTTCGTGGCAAAATGTGGCAGGGAATCTTCAAAGGAGTCCGACTTGGGCCGAGCAATGACACCTTTGACGATATGGGTTTCAACTCCAGCAGCCGCAATAGCCGTGGTAAGGAAGTCGATGGCATCTCGGACTCCACCGGCATTGTTTCGCGTAAAGGTGAATCGTAGAGTAACTGTCGGACCATCGTCTTCAGTACGCTCCTTGTCGTCCTGCTTTACCTCGACGTCGACGACATACTGAGACTTGAGCTTCGGTGCTAGATCTGCCTTGAAGGCATCTGAGTTGAAATATGTTAGAAGCTCGGCTGAACTTGCGAGAACTAGCTCATGGTTGTCCGGGACCATGCCAAGGAACTCGTCAACACAGTGGGGGACCTGCCACTCCGGGCCTGAGATAGTGATATCGTCGCTAGCCTGCTCGGTGCTCGGGAAGAGGATCTTGCAGTTCCACTTTTTCTCGAGTTCCTCTAGCTGGCTGAGTCGAGCAATTAGTTGTCTATGGAAAAGCCTGTCAACAGTAACAGTCTGGCTCGTGAACTCAGAGTCGACTCGATCGACCATATCTAGGATCTCTGACTTGACCAGCTCAAGGTTCTGAGCATTCCGTGCCGGTGTACGACAGATGACGTTATCCACCTTGATATCGTCGTCTTCTCTACCAACACCGCCACGATCCATGGCGTTGGAGAACTTCACAAAGACAGAGTGCTTCTTCATGATGCGTTGAATGTGCTGTCCTCCAATGCCAATGATACGCTTGTGGTACTGATCAGGGACATGGAAGGAGATAGAAGCTGGCATTTCTTGTTCAACGAGCATAAGACCCGACTTCATGGCATCATAGTTCGCAGCGCAGACATCGATGTTGAAGTTGTACTCGTTGAAACCGTCAAAGATAATCTGGACACTGCTCTGGCCCATGATCTTGTTGATCTTACCGTTTTTCTTGCCACTCACGAACTCTTTATGTTCATTTGCCAACTCAATCTTCACTCGTATCGTGTATTGTGATCGTGCGACGAATTTGATGTCAGAAATGACCATCAAGGCTGCTTTGACAGCATCGTCCGAGCCTGTGATGGTAAATGTCAACTTGTCAAAGGAGACATCAGCATCAGAGTTGGCACAGATGTCAGACAGCATTGTCCTGGTATTTTCCGGGGAAGGAAAACGGGAAGTCTCGGCTTGCTGGATCCACCATGAAGCGCTGTAGAATTGTCCAGTCTGTGAATTTGTCAGTAGCTATCTAATCATGGAGTTAGATGCAAGCTTACTAGCGACATGATATCTCTGACTGTGCGCTCCACATGAAGTCCTTCAACGCCCTGAATTCGGATCATGTTGCGCTGAGAAGCCAGGGCGGGGAACTGGATGAAAGTGCCGTTCGTCTCCATGATCTTCCTGACCTTATCTAATCTGGTCAAAAGAATGTTGTCAATCTTAGCAGCAGACACAACTGCATCCTTCATGAAAAGTCTAAGGCCGCTAACGAGCTCATGTATTTTTCTCTTGGCCATGGCAATATTCTGAGGTGTGTCGCCAGTAATGAAGATCTCCTCAGGGTTTCGACGTTGAGCTCCAACAGGACAGTATCTATACACCTGAGAGAATGGAGGAGGGAAGTAGATGGCTGTGTTCGTTGCCGACTCGATGAGCTTGATATTTTTCCTCGATCGACCACACACGACAGTGTGTAAGGACAATTCAAGCATCGTGCCATCGACTACGCGACCAAGCTAGAGATAGTATTAGCACTGCACAAGAGGCGGCAAAGCAATGCCACTTACCAAGCGATCAATAAAGATCAAGACTCTTGTCTTTGCGTGCTCGGCACTCTCCATATCTCCGTAGATGACCACCCTCCATCGCTGATCCCGTCCCGCATCCAAACTATTGGTGATTCCATCGGACAAAGACGCAAACTTCGGGCCCAGAAGGAAGATATCGACGCCGCAGAACTTGGCAATTTCGTCGAGGTGAGCTACGACATGGGTCTTCAGCGCTGTGGCAGCTGAGTCTATCACTAGTTCTCCATCAACGTCCACCACCGCACACCGCTAAAGACCCGTCAGCATGTACACATTCACACATCACACGTCTCAATAACACTCACCAATGCCAAGGGTGTCTCATTCAGTATGGCCTCCCTGCTCTCGTGCACGAGGTCCGGGCTTCCCGAGAGACATACTGTGGTTACCTGGCCCTTCACCCGCTTCGGCTCGGATGACTTAACATGGGCCTCGATAGGCCTCGGACCATTCGTCAAGTCGGTGCAGAGCTTCCGCAGGTTGAGGATGTTGTTCGAGTGTACGGGCAGCTCGTACACGGGTACGTCGTCAGGCGCGTCCTCAGGGTGCGTCCAGCGCAGGACCGCGCCGGCAGTGGCATACAGAATGTCCTCGGTATTGGGGCCCGCGAGGTCGGAAGAGAAGGGGACGTTGAAGGTGTAGTAGATAGGGGCATCGGCGGGCGAGGGGGGCATTATGGGCGAGATGCCAGCCTTATTGTGCTGTTGTTGCTGGGGTGTCATCGAGGGCAGGCCCATGGGGTTATTGTTGGGAGGTTGCGGCTTCATCCCAAAGCCAGGGCCCATCCGCTCTGACCAGTGACGCATGTTGGCCAGCTTGTTCATCGTGAAGGCGTCGGGGTGATTGCTGTGCAGAAAGTCTCGTGCCTGCCCGTCAGCGTTGACGTTGGAGGATGGCGGTCCGCAGCTGGGACTGGCGATACTTAAAGTGTGTAAGTAAGCAGACGGATTTGTTCGGAGAGCAGCGTCGAAGCGAGAAACTCCGCCACAATATAACGCGGAATGGGGGGGGTGGGGGTATAATCTGATTACCTCGGGGACTCAAGCATCTCGACGGTCATGCGGGGGATTGTTCTATGCTTTAAGAGGACGGAGACGCGGATTTTAAATTGACTCGTGGTGCTGTTGGTGTGAGAGGGTAGAGAAGGGAGGGCACGCTGGAGGGCAGATAGCTGACAGCACCTTTCGAGTTCGACAGAGACATTGGTCTGGTTCCGGGTGTAACTGAGAGCTGAATGCAGCTGTCATGAGTTTGCGGGCCGCAGCTGGGGCGCGATAGTCTCCCATCTATGATTCTGGGTCCATGATGGCTTATGTATTTCCTAGCAAGGTGTGTGCTAATCCTCTTTCTAGGTCTCGAGTATCGCGGTCCACCCTCCATCGAGAAGGACAGGGAAAATCAAATCAAGTGTTTGATGGTCCCAATGTCTCTCCTCCACTGGGTCCTCAATCTGCTCCCCTCCTTGCCTCTACAGCGCGGTTTTTTGTCTTCCCTATCGCAAGCACACCTGCGTCGAGACCGGCCACCCGCGTGATACTACTCAAGATATTACATCTTACTTCTCTCTACCACCTCAATTGACCTTATTATCGTCAATTCAATACCTCTTCCCACGATACGAGAGTACATGGATAAACATCTGAAGTGTCGGCCTATCACCCAGGCTGCCTGGTCTAGGGCCGGGGCCATCAAGCTCTAGAATCCGGATCTGGAACTTGGAATTCGTGGGTCTCAGTGTCACGCCTTGGAACAATTCTTCCACTTGAAATCAGTCTTCAAGGCGTTCTGAGGTATCATCGTTAACAGACTTATCTCTGCTCTTACTGTTCTTTGTCATCGGCCCGCGTCCTCTCCTACAAATCCATGTATGGTGATGACTTCATCCACCTCATACTGACAGCAGCTAGTTCAGTGTGGAGGGCCGTTGTGTCCGCGCCCTATAAACGAGTCCCGTCGGCCCCGTCCACCACTGGAGCATGACGTTGACACTAAAATGCATATTTCGTACGGTCCGTAGGTATTAGAATCAGTTAGAATACATATCCCTTACTAATACACACAATCCTCCTTAGCCCCACGCCGAGGGCAAAGATGCTGCCGCCCACACTATGCTAGGTGTTATCCAGTATGGACAAGATCCGAATTCCGTGCCACATTTCCCAGTGTAATGCTATCCATCCTCTTTCATATGCTATCTATACACTACTTCTCTCCTAACGTCGTCGGCATACACCACTACAGACGACTCGCGAGCTCGGGGGCGCTCAATGAAAGCAATCTCTGCAGCTCGTCCCCTTGGTACCTCTTCATAATACCGCTCAGGGTTCGGGCCCACGGCTTGCTCTCTGCGGGGGATAGACTCCACCGGGAGCACGCTGTATTCTCGTTGCGACCGGATGGGCATCTCATGCCTTGCTTCGGGACGTACGCTGTACTCCCGCTGGGGTATCCCCCGGCGCGCCTCGGGGTGGACACTGGTGGCATACTCCCGTGGGGGTGGCTCAGGGCGAGTACTCTGTAATCTGCCTACATACTCCCGAGGAACCTCATATGGAACAGGTTCAGGATGCACGCTGGGGGGTCGAGGAGCATACTCTCGAGGAGCCTCTTCGAAGTAGCTCATCTGGCGGCGTTCTACAGGCCCTCTAATTTGTATAAATTCTTCTCCAGGTGGTGCCATTGTGCTTGGGCGCACCGAGTACTCTCGCTGGCGATAAGATCTATACTCAGGTCTGGCGTACCCTGGCTGCGTGATAACACGCCTCGGTGCTACCAGAGGCGGTGATGGTCTTCGATAAACAACTCCTCCTTCTTCATACGCATCAACAGGGCCTCGCGAGGATACTGTGCGGATAGGAGCACGCTCGTATATGACTTCTGGGTCGCGGTACCTAGCTGGAGGCGCTGCTGATTGTCGCAGCGCGGATGTGGGTACAGGATCTATGTATTCCCTACCGTAGGCATCGACCACAATACGGACTGGCCGAGGGGGTGCCATTGGGATTGGTGATCGCCTCTCCCGAATAGCGGGGGATCGAGAACGCTCGCGGTTGGCATCCGGACGTACACTGTATCTCTGGATTGGCTCTTTGTAGTATACTGGCTCCTCGTATATTCTTCGTTCAACCATGCTATGTGAGGCAGCCCTGCCAGGACCGGCTTCCCTTTGGTCATATGGAACAGTATACACAGTTGGAGTGTGAGGGTTGCGGGTATAGGCTCCGCTGCCCGCTCTAAAATCTTCATCGTCTCTTTCTAATCTGTGGTACCTTGGCTCTACCCTCCGTGGTCCCTGGTCATAATTATCCTCAAGCCGCTCACGGGCTCTAGGTATCGGCGCTCGCTCGTATGGCTCGGGAACGCGATCATGTTCTTCCCCCGTAGGCTCGTCGTAGTTGAGCTCTGCAGCGAACTGTCCCACTTGCCGCTGCCTCTTCTGCGGTCTAGGCAAAGGCATCACAGAGAATGGTGAAGGGGATCGCGGTTCAGGCTTAATATAGGGTGAGTCTGGTGTAGCATTGTCATTAACAGAGGCCTTGCGCTTCTTCTTCTTCTCCTTCTTTCCCTTCCTCTTTTCTGAGGACTTAGCTCCTTTTGGAGAGCTATCCGCACTTGAAATACCTGCAGGTTGTTGACGCAGGGCTGCAACCTGTGCGGGCGGAGCCTCATTAGGAAACCGAGATTCTTGAACAATGGGAGGAGCTCTAGCAGTAGCTAATGGCGAAACTCTCGCAGGTTGAGGTGCAATCGGAGAGAGATTGTGTGCGCGAATAAGAGGGGAAGTAGTATCATTAGCGAATGCTTGCTGGAGAAGTTGTTCTGTCGACACCTGGCCATCAGTCTGGTCAACAGGATGTACAACTCTATTTGCTGCCAAGCCCAAAGGATCTACTTGATGTGTACTAACCCCGATATATTCCTTCTGCTGTGAACTCACATCAGAAGTGCCTTCAACGCGTGCACCTCTCGAGCTACTCGACTCCGAGTTCGTCATCTCTAGAGACTGTTGAAGCTCCGCGCTCCGAGTTTGATTGATAATCTGTGCAGGCAATTGTTTAACTTGTGAGTGTAGTTGAGATGTTATATGGTTATTATGGGATAGCACATCTTGGCGTTCGCCACTTTCTGCGGAAAGCAGCTCAGCAGGTTGCTCATCAATCGACAATACATCGTTTGACTGCACTTCACCTGGCTCCTTTTGTCCATTTGGGGAGCTAAATGGCTCAGGTGTATCATGCCGACTGGAGTAAAAGGTATTTTCGTCAAAAGAGTCAGTCGCAGGGGAACGAGCGCCACCAGCAGGTTCAGCTTCTGCAGGTGGGACAGGTGGAACAAGAGCGAGAGCCTTTGACAAAACTTCCGTAGGATCAAAATTGGGAAGAGCCTCAGATGAGTGCAACTGAGCCTTTGCTCCCATCTTTTGCTGTTCCATTTGCTCCCGAAAGCTTCTCTCGAGCCTCTGCCTCTGCAGCTGCATCTCTGCTCTGATCAGATCATCCGACTTCTCGAGAAATATTGGATTTATCTCCGACTTGCTAGTGGTAGCACGGTAATTACTTGGGGATTTGTTATTAGAGTAGGGTAACGCGGATTGATGGTTGTGAGATGTAGGGCGTGTGAGTTGTGTAGTGGAGTTTTGGAGAGATGTCGAAAGATTTGGCGACGACGTGACTCGAGGAGCTTCAATCTGTTTTCCAGCTAGAGGAGGGATCTTGATGCGCGGATGGGTTCCAGCAAAGATCGCATCCCGAAACTGTACAATCTTCTCATACTCCAAGATTTCTCGTAACTCTTCAGCAGTCATCGTCGATGGCGCCCCATTTGGCAGGAGTGCGGCAGCCTGCGCCATCCTGCGCTCTATATAGTGAATTAGCAAGGAAAAGTAAATATACAAGCGAACATTGATTCAGTGCGGAGCAAAGCAAAGTATGGTCGATATAGGGTGACAGAGCTGTCTGTGTTGGTGAGCTCTCGAGGCTGCCGAAACAAAATATGAACGGGAGCTGTGTTTGCACGTACCGTTTCTGGTAAAGCCCGTGCATGGGTCTCTCGCCTGCCAACTTGCATAGAAGCACCTCACGATAATACACTCACTGCGCCATGGCGATGCCAATGAATAATAAAGTATTTTATACATACTTTCAGTAATTTCTCTAGTGTACGGATTGCCCTTTTTTCTATACTACAACATTCTACTGCCGATAGAAGCGCCTACAAAGGTAAGAGACTTAGAAACCGCAATTCACACTCCTGAACACCATGAACCCGAAATTCTTATGATCTGTAAGTCAACTCATACCATAAATCCCTTAAATATATCCCTAGGCTTGCTAGTCAACTTAGGCCAGCAAGTCAGTTCTTATCCAGCTACAACTCACAGGTACTGCGGCTTCTGCAAGTATCAGAACCTATAAACGTATAAACACACTTCAATTGGGCCTCCTCTGCAGTATGGGTACTCAGTAGCATCTTAAGATTACTTGGCCGAATACCGTTCTAAGGGCTATAAAATAATATCAGCTTGCTTGCTTGGCATAGACACCGAGGCGAGTCCCCATGTTGTTTGGCAGCGGACATGATCCACATTGGGCATGTTTACCTTCAAATTACATAGACGTTGTTTCGATCGCTAAGCCGTCATGCGTGGTCTCTAAACCGTCTCTAAACAATCGATGACAATTAAAATCACCGGCCTCGAATGCGTATGCGCCCGGGCAGCCAGTCCAGAACTAGCTTGTATTAGGTATGAACCGCAGTGGGCCATTGATTGTGATGTATGAGGAGATGCTGTCTCGACTTTAAAAAGCTTCTTTGTCTTCTTCAATGACATCGGCAATACAGATATTAATGAAGGCAAATATGAAGGCAAAGAGAAGAAATCGTAAGCCGGTTGCACCCGCGACAATGTTGAAATTATGACGCCTGGCGCAGAAAACTTGTGTAAATGTAGAGTGGAAACCAGGAAGAAACGAGAATGCTTGTATTTAGTAGAGAGGGACGAGTATGTGTAAAGATATTAGATGTTCATAATGAAGCTCTACGAGAAATTTTTTAAAAAAGGTCCACTAAGGCTGTTTTGATTCTATGTCGGAATCTTCGAATTCTCTGAAATTCAAAGTTCATAGCAATCCTTCCATCTCAAATGTGGCTTCCCTCGTAGAGTAATCCTAATTGTGAAAAATTAGAAGAGCTGAACATAACACACCGTATCGTCGCGAGCGCCAATAAGGACAGGAGAGGGAGCAAGACCACTGGCCTTGTAAGGACAAAATGGAAGGGGTTTTGATGAAGTGTAACATCAGCTGAAGAGAGTTCACTCAATATGCGGAAGCTAACCCTCTTTGAACACAGCTGACTAACCAAGTGATTCCTCTCTCCACGTTTTCTATCGTCTTTAGTACGAGATTTTATGCCCCCTATACTAATTTTATGTCTCTCATCAAATCTGTCTTCGGAGCATGTCACTTCTTTACCGCCGTAATGGTGCTGGAAAATCTTGAAATAAGTATTCGTTCACGTGACGCAATTCTAAATTCCCCCAGCGGCTATCGTCAATAAATCCCGGCACTAGCGAGCAGAAAGGTTCCTGTTCATGTTCATAGTATCTACCTGGGTCTTGTACAGTGGCCATCTGTATTCAAAAGTGCGCTCTGCGTATATGTTGTGAGAGGGCTTGCATCAATCGTTCGAGATGGCCGAATCAAGACCGGTTTTCTTTTTTGATATTGACAACTGTGTATGTTGACCATTGACTCATGATCCTCGGATGACAACTGACCAAGCCATTCCTACGTTCTAGCTTTATCCCAAGAGTGTGTCTCGCTATTCCAACAGTAGACCTACATTGTACTAAGGCAGAGCAGGCAAGAAAGTTCACGATCACATGAGTCAACTAATAGATCAGTATTTTGTTAAGCATCTAGAACTGAGCCGAGAGGATGCCTATAAGCTCCACATGGAATACTATACTACCTATGGCTTGGCCATTGAAGGGCTAGTCCGGCATCACAAAATAGATCCCCTCGACTATAATCGCCAAGTGGACGATGCCTTACCTCTAGAATCCATTATTTTTCCGGACCCAGAGCTCCGAAAGCTCCTTGAGGATATGGATAAGACCAAAATTAAACTCTGGCTCTTTACCAATGCATACGTTACCCATGGCAAGCGGGTAGTTAGATTACTTGGAGTCGATGATCTGTTTGAGGGGATGACCTTTTGCGATTATGCCCAAGAGACGATGCTCTGCAAGCCCCACCCAAAGATGTTCGAGAGGGCAATGACTGAAGCCGGCGTTAAAGACCCGAGGGATTGCTATTTTGTCGGTAGGTAGAACCCTCTGCCGGATAACTCAAACTCTAATCGCCGTAGACGATTCCGCACTGAATTGTCGGAAAGCTGAGGAGCTGGGATGGACAACGGCTCATCTTGTTGAGGAAGGAGAGCCCTCTCCTTCAAATAAGCCCTGCAAATACCAGGTTCAACATTTGAATGAACTAAGAGATCTTTTTCCGCAATTCTTCAAGGCATCATAGACTTGGATACCTCATACCTCATTCTAATTCAGCTCTGTTTTACATCAGGTCCAATATAGTAAAACAAGAAGGCAGCTCATGATAAAGGCGACAGTGCGGCAAAGACTTAGAGTAGATAAATTTCGCGGTCGGAATAAATATATTCGAAGCACTGGAAGCAATTAGGCGGGAGACTTTTCAAGGCTGTACAATATTGAAGTCCAAGGGTATATCCCAACGCCTGAATATTTGGTGCCGTAGGGGATTCGGTATCGTATAGTCAATCAATGTTACGGGCGTTTCACGCTCCTGATGACGCTCTCCAGTCGAGCAAGAACGGCCTCCTTCTCTTTGACTGCCTCTTTACGCTTCTGCTCGGCAGCCATCAGCTCCTCCTCCAATTGTCGAATTGTATCCTGTTGGTCTTTCTCACTGTTGTCCAATCCTGGAAGCATAGATATGAAGGCTTCGATTTGTTGCTCTTTGATGATAAGATCCTGTGCTAGCTCTTTTTGGCCCGCTCTAAACACGTCCGCAGGATAAGGGTCAACTGAACCATTGTGAGTAAGTTATTAGACTTCCAGCATGTAACAACATATACCTTCTTTTTCTCCAGGGTCCTGGTCACCTTCTATCTTCTTTTCTTGTCTTACTGTGTCTGTCGCACTTAGAGTCTGGAGATCGTGGTGTTTGTTGATGTAGTAGAGCGACGCTACGAATTGGTTTGCAAGCTAGAACTATGTTAATTGCAGCAAGGTGTGGCCCGCCTACAGGAGGAATACCTGATCCACGGCATCCTGGAGTTGTGTAAGTCGGTCAGCCATTGCAAAATCCGGACAATTTGTGGTGTTATTAGCTGATAATGAGAGGAAGATTCACAAGGCTGAGTCGCCGTAAGTGACTACAGCATCGCATGCTGTTCTAATCCAATTTAGGTAAGTTAAGCCATTAAACTACCAAATTTGGTTGGCTAGCTCAACATATCACGTGACATTAGAAAAACCAATTTCATCCTTGAACGGCCTGTTTGAGTTTGAACTTCCTTCTTTTGTTCGAAAATTATTTTTCATCTTTCTTTCCTCACTCCTTTATTCCTTTTCTCCTCTTTTCACTTGTTATGTAGCGCAGATAAATCCAACCTCCAATGCTTGCTACCTAGACATGGCAAACAGGGAACATCTCTATTCCTATGCTTCTTCGACAACTCCATCGGCACCTTTGCCGTGCACCATTGAATCATCTACGACAAGTCTCTTCAATCTCTCCAACTGAAGAACTAATATATCCCGAATCCTTAAGTCCTCACCACCATGATCTCCAGAGCTTTGTGGACTACGCGTCCCAGACTGGTATGGATCTCAAAAGCACTGTGTACGTGGGAACGCACTATGAATATACGGTTCAGTATTCCTTGAAGCGCTTAGGGATGTCTCTCAAGCGTGTAGGCGGACGATCAGACTATGGGATTGATCTGCTCGGGACTTGGTCTCTTCCATCTTTGCCACGCCCTATGAAGGTAATTGCTCAATGCAAGGCATTCAGCGGCAAAGGAGGAGCTGGAGGACCTGCCAACATACGAGAGCTCGAGGGCGCTTTTGTTGGTGCACCCCTCGGTTGGAGAGAGCCTGGTGTATTTGGTCTCCATATCTCTCCGAAATCTGCAACCAAAGCCGTTAGAGAAGCTCTTGGCCGAAGCCGGTGGCCCATGGGATATGTCCTCTGCAGCTCGGATGGAAAGATTATGCAAATGCTTTGGAATCGAAGAGCAGCAGAAGAAGGATTGGAAGGCGTTGGGGTTGAGTTAAAGTATTTCAGTGAAGGTGATCGAAATGATAAGGAGATCATTCTGTCGTGGAAGGGGAATGTCATCCATGGAAAACCTGGTCAAGTCTAGAATTCAAGATGGGTCAAGCCCTTGCTATTCCTTCTTTGAAATAACAATTAGACACTGAAAGATGACTTCATTGCCTTGGGAGCCGGTGTGTGACAAATCTTGCAATAGCCGTCTCCGGTGGTTTGATGCACATCTTGACCACAAAGTCCGAATCTCCCTTTCCTTATGGAGATATAAAAAGAGTTGACCAGTTCATGTCAGCCGCGCGTTGATAGCAGAGCCCCACCATGCTGCGTTTCCCATTGTCAGAGCTATCCCAATCCCATCATATGTCATCAACTCATTCCTATCTTTGAGAATAGTCGCAGCAGCGGATCAAGGAGTATTCAGTGCAAAAATCTACAAGCCAATGTGGTATGACTTTTCTCATGTAAGAACTAGCAGCCGTGTCATACTTGTATTTTTAAGCTAAGTCTCTTGCTCGAAAATATGGTCTCGCTGATAGAATAGACCTGCCGGAAGGGACCAAAGATACCGAAATCCAACCTGAGCTTCGAGACCAGTGACGGAGCGACCGTAGGTATGACAACCGAAGGTTATGGCACCTTTCTACATTCTCCTTCAGCAAATAAGGATCGAGCAGTAGGGTATAGAACGCCAATTTTAGAATTGCCAACTTCAGACGAGCATCCTCAAGGACTAGGTTGCGTCACCAAATAATTCTCTGGCTTCGGTACTTTTAGAGCTGAAGCTCGCTGACACATCGGTTTTATTGTGGTATTATAAAGAAGATATTAGAAGTACTATATCTAATTAGATGATACCTGTTACAATTGTCAAGGAGAAGTACCTGGTATGGATATAGGAGTCAAGTAGGCACCAACATCCACTACCGTGCCAGCTGTTCGGATTCCAATCGCAGCAATCGATACGAAAACAAAAAAACAAAGTGCAATATATAAGGTTGCAGATCTCCATATCCATCCTTTCATTACTGCCCAAGGGGTCTGCTTTTTCTTCGATTTGCAAATTGGAGTGCCGAGAATAATGCAGCCTCTTCCTCCTTCCTTGTTTTCACATTCGATATGCTCTCTTCTCCTCTTCATTAGTAATCTAAGATGATGTTACAATTAGTCTTCATATAACTGCTATATGAGCTTTAAGAAGGGTTATAGATACCCAATGCTTCCTCGGCAGAATCGTATATCACTTCCCAATTCACATTTCTTGTCATTCGGGCAATCCAGGTGGAGACGCCGGCGCTCAATAAGCCATTCTATCTTCAGATGTACGCCGGTATAGATGAGACTATGGAAGTGCTGATTTGTGTGTTTCAGAGATAGTGCATCAGGATATGTAAGGTGCTTAGAGATCATTAGATGAAGCTCAGTTGGGAGAGACATCAATGTTGCAGCTGGTTCTTGGGATACCCGGATTGATTCCATGTTATCCACTCTCATATGACAATATGAATACGTAGCTCATTATCTAGGAATGTCACGAACAATTGAATCTATGATGTTTATGTCAGTTTTATATTCGTTCCTCGTATATTGCTGCCTGGGTCACGATGAAACATGACAGATTGTAAAGATAGCTTCAACACGGGATAAGAATTCCAGGCTCCCATTCAAGAGAATTCTTAATAGAGGCTTACTGTTCAAAACTCTTACTTTCATTTCAATTCTATTCGAATTAGAGTCCAGGTAGTTGTGGACGTATATACATCCATATGCTTAGTAATCCAACTTTTTGACGTGCGGAGAGCTTTCAACCTCAAAATTCTACACCATGGACTGAAGTCATGAAGATATCGGCATGGCCAGTCATTCCATAGAGGAATGCACTGGGAATATCATAAATGACGACGAGACCGATTACGGGTCTGACTTTTCTCCAGAAGAAGCAGAGATATTGCTCGATGTTGCGACAGGCAACCAGCAGTTAGAATCCGAGGACAATCCAATTGTTACCGGAATCGAGCATTATGAAGAACCGGTTCTTCGCATGCCCCATACCTTTGGGAGGGAGTCGAAATCTCCACTATTTCGGGCCGCTGCGACCGCGGAGGAGGTTGCTGAACGGATGCGCCGCTCAGTTGAGATTGATAGCTTCGCGACCTATAAAAGTATATGCCTTAAGTCGTTTCAACAGGCCGCCTGACTGACGTTTAAGCACGTAGCAAGTAACCATAGTAAAGAGATAACAACCCTAGAAGCAAATGTACCTTTAGATGCTTCATCTTCTTCAATATCGCCTGACAGTCGATCTCCGTTGGAACGATTTCGAACCCAGCCAAAGAAAGCTCTTTCTGTCACAGATCTGGTATCACCAGCATGGTGTGAATTGCAATACTGGTACACCTTGACTCGCCACGGCAAGAAGATAAGGACACCGGCAATGAAGCAAGGCAGCGTCATACACAAGGAGCTCGAGAAACAAGTCCACACGACGGTAACAGTCGATATAACAACAAAGGTAGACGCTTGGGGCCTTCGGATATGGAATGTCATACAAGGACTTCGAACACTACGAGATACTGGCCAGACAAGAGAGCTGGAAATATGGGGCGTAGTTGACGGTCTCGTGGTGATCGGCGTCATTGATGAGCTCTCGTATATTTGCCCAGACACCGAGTTAGAGGATTCATTGCAGAGGCCATCTAAGCTTCCTCAGACCAAGCCACCCCCGGACCAGCCAGCCATCTCAGAATTCTTTGCCGCTGTTGGGAGTAGTTCATTGGCCGAAGCAGCCAGGAATAAACCTCGCCACCAGAACAACATGGTTTATATCTGCGATGTGAAGACCAGGTCTACTCGGTCGTTACCTGCCGAGGCAGCATTCCGACCAACGAAAATGCAATTGATGCTTTATCACAGCCTCCTCTCATCATTAGCCATGAATGAGGTGGATTTCGGTGTCCTCACCTCTCGCTACGATCTTGATCCACTAGCGCCATTCTCTGACCTTTTCATCGCTCAAGTGGGCAGTCTAAACAATGATATCTTGTATGGTACACAATATATTCCTGGTGGGAGTCAGGAAATAGAACAATGGAGTCAAGACTCTATGACCACTCTTCTAGCGCATAATTCTTTATCCGCGCTCTGGTCTCTCATGATCACTGAATTTCAAACCGTTCTACCTCATGGTGCCGCATCTCTTAGTAATGTTCTAAGAGCAGAATATAGAAAAAGCGATACTGGCGAGATTATGGGGAGCAAGACGTTCGCTATGGATAGTAAGGTGTTAAAGTCATATGTGGATCTTGAGATGCAATGGTGGAGAGGAGAACGAAAACCCCAGGGAGTAGTAGTTGAGGAAGCATTCAAATGCAGGAGTTGTGAATTTGCGGACGACTGCGAGTGGAGGCTTGGTAAGATTGAAGAGGCGAGGGAGAAAGTGAGGAAGTCAAGAAGTAAGTGAGGACTTGAAAAAACTCCCTTTACGCGTATTCGAATTACTTTTCCTTCTCCCTGTCACACCTAGTGCCGCGAAGCAGGATATTCTGCCGTGGTTTATATACTTTAGGGTTATATTAGGCTTGCTTAGTGACTAGAAGAGGACATGGTATTCGAGCCATCAACTTGAATTAGAATGTATACATATTTGACTCTTCTCATCTCTCTACCATCTTCCTTTCTTCTGGGTCACCCATATAACCGCTGCTTTAGAGGACTCACACGACAAGGCATAAACTTCCGCTTTATTCAAAAAATTTATGATTATGGTGAGTACTTAAAAGGTTTCTCAAAATATGTGTGATATGGCCTTTTACACGATGATAACTACAAGTCATCAATATTGGTATTCTGCACTAAAAGATTGCAGCACCTTTTGACACCGAGACATATACACATTCGCTCCTGATTGCGAAGTCTTGCCATTGGCTTCCATGGGGGAAATAAATGACTAGCAACGACGTCTGAGTTGTGGTCGACTTTTCAAGACAGGAATGTCCATGAAGGATTACCTTCTCAGAGAATGCGATTATTTTAATTGTAGTGTGGATGGGAATTACAGAGGACTAGACTAATGATAGTTGCTGTATACAAGATGCTAATATACATTTATCTAGCTGGGATTTATTGCTGTAGCCCAGCGAACATAAGCTCATTTTCAGTGTTATCTAAGTTGGCTCTGCTATTCATTGAATAGGCCAATCTATGTGCTACTCGAGCGAACTTCTTTATGCGTCACTCCTCGCTCTCCATTTCCTATTTTTCCTATTGGATAGGTCAATTCAAATTTTGCAAATAATAAACTTAGGTCATGTGGGATTCCGGCTACAATCTGGCAAAATGTCGAAATATTGCCCCGGTGGTTTCGGTCCGCCCAGGCGCAGTACTGGCCTATTGAACAAGATTGGCATGCGAACATTTAAAAGAGAGCCATACCCGCGAATGAAGTAGAGCTGCACTATAAACCTTTTTTCAAGGTTTTCATTTGGAGATTTTTCGTACCCTAGCAAAATGTGGTCCACAATTGCTCTCCTATCTTATGTAGTTGGCGTTACCGCTCAGCAGACTGCTTATGGCCAGTGTATGGGATACATTTAAACCCCCCAAATAATCCGAAACTAATATAACTAGGTGGGGGAGAAGGTTGGAGCGGCCCGACTTCATGTGTTGCTGGGTATGTATGCATAGAATCAAAGTCAGTTGTTACCATTGCCTACTTTTCAGTGCTTTCTAACTCGTCACCAGCGAATGTAAGGCTTCACGACTAAATCTCCTTATAAGGCACTAATATTGTAACTAAGGGTATTCCCAATGTCTCCCTAGTACTGTTACAACAACGCCCACAACCAGTGCCTCAGGAGGCGCCTCGACTACCACTACTGGGGGAACTGGAGGAAGCACTGGATATCCAGGGACTAATCTCCAGAGCGGGTACTACTGGATCCGAGCAGTTGAGGATCCCAACTTCCACAAGTACCTACAAACCAGCCCGGAATACGTACCGGGTATTGCTATCCTGGATTCGTATACAACTGCCGGCCAATTCCAGATCGTTGACGGACAACTGGTTGAGCTCATCAAAGGAGGGCTGCTCTATGCCAATGTAGAAGAACAGGCCAGTGCAAATGTCACAATGCTTGCGATGACTTTCAACACCACCCAGAACACCTATGGAACATTTGCATTCAGCGGCGATGCAGTACAGTGGAGTATCCCAACTATTGATAGGCCCAATTTGAGCGCGTGGCTGGTCTGCGCAGATCAGCAACTATTCATCAACCTAGGCCCATATGACTATGATACCCCAACTGGTTGTGCTGATGAGACAGTGAGTTCGTAGATATAAACGTCCAGATTGTACGCTGAACTGATACAGATCCACTACTACAATGCCGCCACAGCATCTTCTTGAAGTTATTGGAGGCATCAAGTTGGAGATTCGAAAATGGACTATGAAATGCCGCCGGAGAGCTGTGTGATGGCGGTAGTGTCTTGTATATATTTCTTTTCAAATGGCATTGCAAATATTGATAACGTAGCTCATGAAAACATATTCCCAGCCGGATAACTTGTGAACTCGTATTTTCATAGAATTATCTATCTACTTTTAGTAGCACGCTTCAACAAGCAATGTCTTGCCCATTTCCTTCGGAACTTTTCAGGAATTATCGGCCACTCTGGAAGCCATATTGTTCGTGCAAGAATGTGTGTCTGGGTGGCATCAAGAAAGCGCTTGCACACTACTGGCTCCCAATTTTCAGAATCCAGGACATAATGCGGTTCGAGCTCAGAAGCAATAGATGCAGGATAATATGTGTCGACCAGGAAACTACAAGTTCGTAGGTCAACCTAGCGAATGTATTAGTCTAATTTATTTGAGTCGTGATGGTGCCTTACATATTTGCTCATGTCCTCAATATTCTGGTCATTCATACCAGATGGGATAAGCCAGGCGCCTGGCCATACGCCGAATCCCGTCTTGGCCTCAGAGAACTCACCAGGAAGTAAGCCATCAAACTCACTCTTGATGAATTTGGCTCGCATATCATTGGGTAAATGATAAGAGCTTGGAAACCTGTACCATTCCTTGCCATAACAAACTGATCCCCCCCGCACCCCGAAACTTTCGCTCTCCAGAGGTTCGTAGATCTTTAATGGCGCTGAATACGCGCTGTAGATGCCGTATATTCGGGCCAATCCAATATCCAACGATCCAAGAATGACACTACTAACCAGCAGAAGTTTCAATTGTGCTGGAATCTTGCCGATGAGTGATTTAGTATCCGAATTACCAAACGCTGATAGGAGGATGTGAAGCGTCATTGAAGCGTTCAGGGCAAGTGCAGGATACACTGGGTACATAAACCGTTCCTCCTTGTGCGGTTGAAGGCTGAAAATGCCAAGCCATAGGTAAAATGGAGACATAAAGATGACGCTACGGAGGCCAGTTATGATGCCTCCTTCATGAGGAGCAGGAGATCGCGAGAAGATCTTCTGTAAGGTAAAGACCGGAAGAGCTACGGTTGCTAGAATAAACCAGATATTGAAGTTGAGGAGGAGGTTCCGTATATAGAAATGCCAAGGCTCAGTGCCAAATATCTCGGGACCCCGTCCAGGACCGCTAAAGATGTTATATAAGACGATATTAAGAGGAACAACTACAGCTTTCTTATAAAAGAAGCTTGATATTAAAAATTCAAATAGCTGTTATTTGTCAGAATTGCACGAAAGGATATCAGGCAAAGTGTAGTGGCTTACGAGAACAAGAAGTCCGGCGACAATGCCACGAACGAAGCGCATGAGAGCATCAATTAATGCCTCCTTGCTGCTTATGACTGCAAGTATTACCTCTTCAAGTAAAAAGGGTGCTGAGAGGGCAATAGAAAATGGCCATCCCAGTACACCTCCGAGAGCAAACCAGAAGATCCCGTGAGCTGTCTTCAAACCTCCCCGCCAATTCATGAAGGCGGCCATCCCAAGCATGGTGGTGTACATGGCGAAGCTCGATGGGAGGAAGGCAGTCGATGCATGGAACATTCCTGGACTGAATATAGTTGCCAACATAAAAAATAAAGCAATTCGAGGATTTAAAGTCCTACTGATGACTCGAAATAGTTGCGTCTGGCAGATGGCACAAATAAATGCCAGGGCGTAGCGAATGAAGTAGAACTCGCCCACTTTGGTTGGAAATGGCAATAAACGCCGCAAACTTCCGATAACCGCATGGAATGCAACATATGCCCAGCTTCGAATCGCGTATTCCGGCGAGTACTCCCACGTCTGCAATCCATAGCCATGAGCGAGGTAGTGGGTCGGTTCCCAGTAGTTGAATGTCTCGTCACAATCCTGTATGGGTGCGAATAATGCTGCAAGTATATTGGCTCCTAGAAAAACGTAAAATGCGCTAATTGGGTTTACTGCAAAAGGAGTTACTGGTCTATAGAAGACGGTCAGTTGCTCGGGTTTCAAAACAAATTCTATTCAAGCATGCTATGGAGTTTTACTCACTTCCTTTTTGGTTTCAAAGCTTCGGCAGCAGAGCCTGGCCCGCGCTGTGGCATGTCTTTTGTAGACATTTGACGGTCTCCGCCTCTTAGCTGCTTGTTGTTGTGCTCTGTTGTAAGCTACAGCGGCAAGAGTTGTGACGACACGTCGGGATCGGTTTAATATTAATCCGTTATAGCTATTCCCCGCGATAAAATAATTTTATTTTTGGAAATATTTCTCCGCCATGAACGCGACAAGGGTTCCATTTTTGAGCAGATCTTTCACAACGCGCAGTTCTGGAATTTCTTATAGAATCCTACCCTCGAATTACTTTCCATGAGGCCATTGCAATATGGACTCAGAAGAAATAACCAGTCACTCGACCGACAATAAGATGATCGTTGACAAGACAAGCGATCCCAGTATGGCGTTGGAGGAGACGATCTTGAACGAAACTACAGAACGGGTACAGAACGAAATTTCTGGATCAATAGATGCTGGGAATCATGATTCGACTTCGTCAGCCAATGTGTTAGTGAAGCAAGACGAACCAGCCCCTCCGCCAGTTCCTCCTCCTTCAGTAGCTATTGAAACAAATACTGAGAACGAGACGACGGCTGAAGATGATCACCCAGAATGGGAAGTTGATTCGTCGCCAATTGAATCATCGTCCGATGACTCGAGCGATGACAGCTCATCAGAGGACAGCGACGAAGACGGCGAGAACTCCTACAAGCTCCTGAGTCCAGAGGAGCAAGCCAGAATACTGATGTTGGGTGACGGAGCATCGGACGACGAAGAGGGAGGCAATAAAGGAGGGAAGGGTTCCAGCAGTCATTTAAGAACAAAGAACGAAATTCCTGAAGAAGTCATACCAAAACCAGACGTTACGATTACGTCCGACATGCCAATCGAAGAGCTAGGTGGGGTTGAAGCCGTCGTTGAGAACACTCTTCTGATAAAAGCCAAGACGTCAGGAGAGTACAGAGTTTTGGAAAGCGGTTCTGTTCTATGCCTGGGTGATAGGAGTGTTATAGGAGTAGTCTCAGAAACACTTGGTCGAGTGCAACAACCACTCTACTCTGTGCGATTCACCAACGCAACTGAAATTGCAGAGACAGGTTTAGTGGTTGGAACGAAAGTGTTCTACTCAGAACGGCACTCGACATATGTCTTCACTCAGGCACTAAAGACATTCAAAGGATCAGATGCTTCAAATATGCATGATGAAGAAGTTGGCGAAGAAGAGGTTGAATTCTCTGACGATGAAGCAGAGATGGAGCATAGGCGGAAATTGAAGCAACGAAGGGTCGAGAAGAGAGGCGGGAAAATGCAACAGAATGGTGGCCCGAATCGTGGTGCTCACCCCTTACAACAAGGACAGACTGCCTCCCGCGGAGCAGGGGCGTTGAATTATGATGATGCTGAAGACGATGGCCCTTATAAGCCACTTACACGCCCTTCCGGTTTCGCTGACACAGTTGGCCGAGGTGAAGCTCCACTGGAGCCTACATATTTAGGTAGCACTGATCGGGCAAACTACGGAAACCGGAATGGAGAACATTTCAGAGGTAGGAGTAGAGGGGACAAGGGCAGAGGTCGAGGTGATAGGGGTCGAGGCCGAGGAGGGTTTTACGACCGCCGAGGTGACGGCAGTGGTTATTCATTACCACCACAGGATCACCAGAATGGTAATTACGCACAATCACCGCCAGCCTTCTCACAGCCGCCTATGCCAAGTCCTCCTGCAGGATACCCACTGCCGCAAGGCCCTTCACCCAACTTCAACAATGCATCTCCTAACGAGTACTCACCTCAGCAACCTTTACTATGGCAACATATTCCACGTCAAACCCAATACCAGCGACCATATCAACAAGCTTTCCCAAACATGCCGGAAAATGGCTGGCAAAATATGTCCCCAAGTGCCTCTCTTCCCTCTGGAGCTTTCATAAACCCTGCGTTTTTCCCTGTTGCTCAGTCTGTGCCTACGGTTCCATGGACTCAACAGGGGCAGCAGCAGCAGCAGTCGCAGTCACCATATCCGCCAGGGAACCCAGGCCCTGGAAAATAAATATCCTGTACTTCTATGTATGAAATAGGCGCCGAGACATAGTCTCCGGATAGTGGAGGTCATGATAATTCAAACATATGTGACCCATCTCTTACAACGGAGTGCTAATTGACATACTGAGCAAATTCATGTGAACCTAGAGTAAAGATATGTTCCTACCTTGTAGTTCCTGGCCAAGAAACCAATTAAAGATGGCTAGTACTTGTAGTGGTGTGGGCGGTGGTGTAGACAGTGGATTCAACAACCGGGCACTGAAATAACTCAGTAGCAAAGTGTTATAGATTCCTGATTCAGGATTAGTTTGCTTTGATGTTGGTGGTTGTCAATTTAGCCCGAAGTGGGCAAAAAGTCCCTTCATGCCGTTTTGTTCGATAACTGATAAGTTATCGGGACGATCACCCCGCAATTAGCCTTGACCCTATTAGGCAATGATATTAAAGCATATCATTTTATGGGCACTGGCCCATACGTGAACAGGCATTAAACAGGCCTTTAAGGCCAATGGACGCCGTATAATCTAAATCGATAAATTGTAAAGACTTGTTTGTCAGGCCCTCGCCCGCGGTAAATATCCATCTAAGCTGCTTGCAATTTGAGATTATATCCATTCATCGACTGTTGCTTGTCTCTGAAGGACTTTCTTTCTGTCGAACTACCCATTTTATATAACCAATCCAGCCGTTGAGTTCACAGAACGTTTCCAGATGCAGAGATGTCAAGAATGGGCTGAAAAGCTCATTGATCAGACCCGTTCCTTCTCGCCGATGCACGAAGCTGCCTTTAACTCCAGAAGCATCCCATTTGGGGCGTTAACAATATGCTTTGCTATTTGGCTCTTGTTCAGAGCCATAAAGTTTCTCAAGGAACCAGTGATAAGTCGGCCGGCAACGCCTGACCTAGAGAAGCCAGCTTCGAGGTCATTTAAAGCGCCTGCAAGAAAACCAGGAGGTGTGTTATACCATCTTCGTATAACAGGAGGATGACTGATCTAGATGAGATAGTATGGGAACCCATAGAATTTAAACGGCCAACAGCACCACCCGCTCCTAATTGGGATGTTAACACAACAAAGCCCAACCCATATCGTCCATTTAGACATGGCCCTTACCACATCACCATGGGCTTGCGAAATATGAACTGGGACGAGTGGATAGGTGCGTCGGCCTTCAATATTCCATATTGCTACCACATCGCGCCTTTCCTGGCTAACTCCCTACAGAGCTAGACAAGCACTACCTGAAATTTCACGCCGATAAAGCTAAACGTATCCTTGACCGCGGGCCCAAATGCAGTCGCACCGATCCCTCCGCTTTTGACGGCGCCGTCGAGCTCCTTGAAGAATTATGCGGCTACCTCCCCGAACGTTATCCCAGCCTCTTCAAACGGACGCTCGTTGGAATGGATAACCTTCTCACAGGAGAGTCATTTAACATCGTCGAGCGGCCGCTAGTTGAGGATCCCATGCAGATGGCGGGTCGCATGGTGCAAGATGACCTCGCAATCATGTTCGAGCGGGAGGACGGGCAGTATTACCTGCTAGCAGGGTCGATCTTACTCGCTGGTTTTTGGAGGCTGGAGGATAAGTTCGGAATGCCACTGAGTGAGATCCATACCTCGGGAGATGTTCCTGGGTTTAAAGAGAAGTTGGAGAAAGGGATGATGAATTTCTTCAGGAGAGTGCAGCCGAATGGGCCAGTACAGAGGGTGAGATATTTTGTCTTTTCCACTTGGAGATCTCTCTCTGTCGTCACATGAGTCGCTTTGATTTCATATACTAACCTAGCTATAGAACAATTATTTCATCCAAGTCGACGACGAACTCTCCTGGTCTTCCAGCATCGGACCTGAAGACGGCGAGCCTGGAAGCGTGGGTTGGTTCACAGCTGAAAAAAACAAAGCCATCTCACATCACTACTTCCGCTCCGAACGTCAGACACTGCGTCGACTACCGCGTAGCGGCGGCGTGGTGTTCACCATTCGCACGTACTTCCATCCGATCACCGAAATCTGTGAGGAGTCGTATGTGCCTGGACGACTGGCGAGTGCGGTCAGGAGCTGGGGCGATGATGTGAGTAGGTATAAAGGGAAGGAGCGATATGAGGAGGTCTTGTTGGAGTATTTAGATACGAAGCATAGAGAGCAGGTTGAAGCGGGACTCGATTTTGAGAAAGAAGACGAAGTCAGGGCGTATCCCTTCTGAAGAGGATGAGTTTAGGTCGGCCCCCCCCTCATGGCGTAGAATCTAAGAATGAATGACTGCTTGGATATGGTTGCTAAGAGATAAGAGCGGGGTATGAATTTTTTGAATGGTATTAATTAAAGGATAATGATATCTGTAGTCTACGTTACTGTAAGCATGCATGCAATCCTGTTGCTGTATCCTAAAACGCCATATCTATGCACAGTGATGTACCTTCACCTACCGCAACACTATCTTATGCTTTGTATGCTTTACGTACTGGTTTGCACCATCTGAATACCTTCCCTCTTGGTTGCTACCTCCTGCTCTACTGCCTTTTCAGCGGCCTCTGCGATTTCTGCCGTTCTATTCAAATAACTCAAATATGTCTGCCATCCAATTGCCACGCCACCGGCGAATATACTTCTGTACTGCGGTTCTATAAACGTGAAGCTGAATGCCGTAACTGCAGGCCAAAATTTAACGCTGTTTATCAAAGATGTCGGCACTGTACGTCGTATGCGCTCCCAAACTTCTGGGAGGGAATCCCCGGAAAGCAGGGATTGCATGCCAAAGAAATAGGTGTTGAAGATAGGCGCGAAGATGATCTGATTAACGATCACTTTTGTAGCGAGGGAGAGGATCTTAGACGGATAGTTAAAATGGTCGTTAAGGAACATGAACCTGAGAGAAGGTTAATAGGATATTTAATCCATCAAAGGCGATGAGTAGGTTGACCATTTGTAACTCGGGATGGAAGAGAACGCGCTAATTACCAAAGCACGTCCCGTCCGCACCGGATTATACTTCTCGCCGCTGATGTTTTGCGCAGACAGGTCTCCCAGGAAGTATATGACAAGTGACGTTACAAATTGTGTTCTATAGGGGTTCTTTTGCTGGCTCCGTCCGTATAGCGCAATGCCTTTGGACAACACGCCGAAGCGTTGCCACAGAGGCACAGACTGTGCGGCAGCCTGCGTAGGGAGAGTAGTATTGCTAGTCACATCCACAACTTTCGGTTTGGCGGCAGTGTTGGTCGAGGTATGTCGTTTGGCTAGGTTTGTTTGCGCATGTTGGAATGGAGATCTTCGCAAGACGGCTCGGCCTGCGGCCGCCTTGGCCCTGAATACAAACATCCGGGCGATCCTTACTGAGGGAGCATATCAATGTAGCAGTGAAGTTTGCAAGTCGCAGAATACAGAGAAAGAAACAAACGTTGGAAAAGTGGAGGCATATCTGTAAGCGATCATGGTGTTGAGCGGCGAATGCAGTCATTCGGTCATTATTTCTAAAGCCGAGTCTGGAAAAGTTCGGAGTGATCACGTGCCTATATCAATTACCCCAAACTTGACAGGGGTTATCTTTCAGCCAACAAGGTTCTGTAGATCTGGGGTCAGGAGGTGATGACAACTTGGCTGCACTAGTTATGAGAGGAAATGCAACGTAGCTTGGGGTTGGAGTAAACTTCTAGCAAAATGCCCGATATACAAAAGGTGCAGTGAGTTTCAGATCTTACTACACGTTTCCCCAGGTAGCCCTAGCAAACTGACCTTGAGTAGGTGCTCATCATTGGCGCTAGGCCGGCAGGACTAGCAGCAGCGCTTCAGCTGAAGTCTCGAAATCGTCTCTGGCCTACCGTCTATGGGGTGAGTCCGGCACCTTCAACATTGGGCGGCGCCATAATAGTGCCCTCTAACGGTCTACGGCTGCTTGATTTACTCGGCGTCTACGATGAGATATCCCGCCGAGCACCAAAGCTGCCCAAAGCCACGGCGTATTCTAGCCGTGGAACGAAGCTGGGAGAGTTAGAATTGGGCTCTTGGAGTGCAAAGAAGACGGGCTACACGAGCATGCGGGTCAGGAGAACGGACCTTCAGACTGTCCTCCTTGATAAGGCCCGCTAGCTAGGAATCCCAGTCCATTTTGATAAACGTATAGTAGCCGTTGAAGAGGCGGACGATGTCGTTGAGCTTGCCTTCTCCGACGGCACAAGAGATACGGCACAATTGCTTCTCGGGGTGTGATGGGATTCGCTCTAGCGTGCGGGCGTCATAGGTAGATCCACAGACCTCGCCAGAATAGGGCCTTTCGGTCATCTATTCATTCCTCCCCGCATCCTCTTTGCCCCCTTCCACAAGCATCGTGACAAGCTTGACGGGGACCTACATGCGTCATGGTCTCTTCGCCGTGACGCCGTGCTCAGCATCTTTCGATACTCTCTTCTGGTTCTTCTCGTATGAGGTCCCGGTTCCTTCGTCGGGGAACAACCGTGAAGGTTGGGAAGAGCAGGGTCGGCGAGAGGAGGAGGGTTCGAAGCCGCTCTCTTGGGCTTTTTGGGTGATATCCAGATGGAGTGGGGTGCCTTCCTGAGGGACGTGATCAAGAAAACCGAAACAGTGAAGTTCTTTCCTATCTTCCGGCTTCCTCTGGGCGGCAGATGGCCTCGGCGACGCGGCCCACGCCACGCAGCCACATTCTGGGCAGGGCGTCTCGATGGCGCTCGAGGATGCTTCTCTACTCTCGCGGTTGCACCTCACCCTCAGTATTGCTCTCGACGCTATTTGAGAAATTTGACGGTATCCGAAGACCACGGGTTGAGAAGTTTTATGGATACGCTTCGCAGAGGGTTGGGGATCGAAAGAAAACCACTTCGTGGCGGCAGTGGCTTAAGGAGGTTCTTATATGGGCTCTCTTGCGATTAGTGATTTGGACTTCCCTGCATAAGCTTGGCATAGAAGAGAGAAGCTTGCTCTATAATATCAATGACATGGCAATTTAGATTAAGATGTAAGTCGTTTACAAAGGAGCTAACTAATGTCCTTAAATTTATACTCGGTCAAGGGGCCGACGTAAAAGTATTTAATTTATATGATAAAGTAAGCTGCCTAAGTAATATTATTTATCTCTTAGTTGAACCTAAGACAAGAAGTAGTATACCGGAAAATACTAACAAGATAATAAATATTCTATCGTAATTCTCAGTGCAATTTCTAAATTCAATTCTTTAAGACTCTACTATGTAGATGATTTTATTCTTCTATGTGGATACTAGTTCTCGCCTCTTAACAGCTGCAGTAAAATGCTTTGAAATTCGGCTAGGTTTTTCTCCAGACATATATATACACACATCCTTAACGCCTGCGCTCACAAATGTCTAATCTTTATTCAAACCGTTTGTCTATACTGCGATGGAGTGAATATCGGACTGACGACTTTAGAAACCGCTTCTGCTGTGGTGAATAAGACGCCTGCAGATATGTCAGCCCCTTTGTACGTAGTCCGCGTAAGGAGATGGCAATATACGGAAATCACATACCTCCACTAAAAACAGTCCTTCCAAGTCTCATAACTGTGCCTCTCCAGAATGCCCGAATGCCTCCATCCTTTATTATTCCAGAGATAGCTTGCATTGTTGTCGTGACTTTTGCAGATTGCGATCGCGTCTTAATAGTATCGAATGGTTGAGTTGCGAGAGTGGTGATCGTACCTGCATTCTCAATTTAGCACTGATATAACCCGACATATTCAAACTTCTTAACGTCCAGGGATAAGAAAAGGAAAAAGGTAAAACTCACCTGCCACACTCCCATTCAAGAAATTGAGTATCGTGCTTTGCTTCACGCCCCTCCTCTCCTGAAAGTCTTTAATGATATTATACGAGCCCATGCGGAAACTTGTCGCCGAAGCCTGCTTCAACGTCGTCCCCGCGAAGCCTCGATATAACCCCACCAGCCCATCCTCTCTCAAGATCATCTTCACCGCATGTCCCGTTCCACGAAATCTTCTCTCCCCTCTCGCATCATCAATAAGCGCCGTCTTCATTCTCTCCGTCGGCGTGACCGCTAATACCGACGCCAGAACACCAGCACACATCCCCGCCAGCATGTTCCTCATTGGGGTGAGGGTCCCGGTGGCGGGGTCCTTGAAGGCATTCTTCACGCTGTCGAAACCGAGAAAACGCACCGCATCCTTGCCCACGCTCCCAACTACAAGCACGCCACACCCTTTGTACAGCGCGCGGAAGCCTTCATTGCGGTACACGCGGATCAGCGTGGCGAAGGGGTTGCGGGGCGGACGCTCATGGCTGAGTTGGACCCGAGTTTTGGCGTATTCGAGGGGGTAGGTGACGCCGGCTTCAACCTGGGAGGAGGAAATATTAGTCTGGTACTGCAATGTGTTTGGTGGAAATTATTGGAATGTGAGGTATCAGAGATGTTGAAGGGGTCAAGATGAGCGGATGTTCCTGACTAAACTCAGGCACGCGAGTGGAATTTCAGGGACCTACCCCACCAGCGATACCGCCAGATATCAAAGACACTATGGGAGGCGTTGAGGAATTGCCATTTTGGGCGCCCATAGTGGCGGGATTGACAACCCAGGACACCGAGAAAGTATATAAAGGAATATTTAAATTCCCAGACAGAGATTCTTGTTTGTAGAGCAGGTACTAATCTGTTTGCGGCAATCGGATAACCTCGGCCTACGTTGGACGTGGGGCAGTCGACGTGGGACTGACTGGCGATCTGTGCCACCAACTACCGATCGCGGCTTTAGAGATAGATTGCTATAAAATTGTGAGTAGAGCCTTAAGGGAAATAGCTAGTACGTAGATAATGTGATACGAGCTAGTATTAGGTGCGCAGGTCGTAGTCGAATATTAAGGTAGAAAACTTAGTTCAATTAATGAGAGTACAAGTAATTACTTAATTACCCAACACTATTAGTCTATAACTTATGCTTCGATACACTTATAGAACGTAAGAGCTTATGATATGTATACCTTAATGCGTAGGCTCATAGCGTAATACAACGTGTTTGATCTGCCTTGTAGTGTCTGTGTTATATGTACCTTGATATCTAGCAATGAGGATATACTCATATAGATACCTGAGGCCTCAACACTGTCAATATAAAAATCATACGCAGTCGTCATATTGGAATATTTTAACAGTAGAATTCTGAGGGATTAAGATTTTTTATTAAAGTCAACCGCCTTATATTTGATACACACATTACAAACGACTTCAGGTAGGCACTTACATCCGAGGCTTTCAGTAGTAGCAGGCCTTTCAACGCCATGATCCTTGGGGTCTAGTATACTGTAAATCTTAGATTGAGTCTTACACTCCTTTATATTATTTAATCTAGATTGATGGTATAGGGGGCTTAGGTTAAACAATACTTAGATACTCGGTGGCCACGTAAGGTGTATTGGTGGAGCCGAGTGATGCCTTCGTCGTGTTACACAAACATAGACGTAACGACATCTCAGACGCATTTGAGTAGAGCCTTGTCATTCTTTTATTTCCCAAACAAACATCACTGCTCAATATAGATATAGCACATTGTTAATTTACCATGGCAGCATTATTAGAAGGGTAGGCTCTTTACTTTCTTCCCTTTACTCTAAAACTTCCCGAACTGATACCGAGAGCAGGGTATTCCGCTCAAGACAATTCGTGTTTGTGGTCGGGGAGGGCAGAACAGAGTTTAGTGTCCACGCAGATGTCATTTCAAAACAATCGAAGGCTCTCAAGGCTCTTGTCAGTGGGGAAATGGCAGAGGCATCAGATGGAAGAGCCATCTTTGAGGATCTGGATGAGAATACTTTTATTCGATTTTGCCAATTCGCATATACGGGAGACTATACTCCTCCTGACTTTGTTCGCGATCCTGGCGTTCTAGTTCCCATCGGCCGAGGTAGCCCACCCACTCCTACCGAGTCTCAAAGTGCTTCCACGTCTCCTCGCGACCAAAGTCCGCATATGGGATATGACGAAGATGAGCCCGAGCCCCTATCCGACAACGAATTCTATCCCGAGGAGCCCGCGGATTTCTTGGATGAGACGAAGCCTATAGTGTCAAAGAAGTCATCGAGGAGCCGTTTCCTGCGGCGATTGCTTGATGGCAAGGACTATGATGTCGAGACTATCCGCACAAGCTCGACAATTCGTTGTGCAGTTCGTGAGAACTCTAGTGCCACAGAGGATTTCACTCTAGTTCTGCTTAGCCACGCACAGTTGTACGTCTTTGCTGAGAAATGGGGCATTAACGACTTAAAAACTGTTGCTCTGCACAAGCTCCATGAGACAATAACTTCGTTCACTCTATACTCATCGCGGCGACGTGATATTGTAGAGCTCCTGCGCTATGCATACTCTAATGAGCACACTCCAGATCGTGGCGAATGCATCGATGAGTTGAGGTCGTTGGTAGTGTTGTATGCTGCATGTGAGGTGGAAAGCCTGATGCTTTGTCCTGAGTTTCTGCTTTTGCTTGCGGAGAAGGGTGAATTGACGCCGGATCTTGTCCACTGGTTGATTCATCCCTCTGACTGACCTATGGAATATGAGGGTGTCGTGGCGTTGAAGTGAGCACAAGAGAGAGGGACAAAGGCTCAATGGTTGGTAAGTCTAGTTTCCGTATAATCTGTTATATTGCTTTATACGTATTTCCTCCTCCAATCCAGTCTCTATTCCCAATGAGCAATTGAGAGAGAACCGAGTAAAGGAGGTCATATATCTAAGATGGTAATCCTCGTCTATGTATACATGCGTCCGTGCCAGTGGTATTCGATCTCACTATGGTACAAGTATTCATTATCCAACTATTCGTTGCATGTATTGAATCTCCATCCAAAAACGCCAAAGCAATCATGATGATCATCAAGTCTGCTATATGAACGCTCCGCCGCCACCTCCGCCCTTCTCGTCTTTCTCCGGCGGTGGAGGTCCTCGTGAAGAAGAACGTGCATTCCACTCTCGTCGTCGTTGCTCGTAATGTTCTTCCGGGCTCATAGGTTCGGTTTCTTCCTCCTTTTCCCGTCTCGGTGGCGTCAAGTCCCTCCTGGGGCCACGCTCGGGACTCTGGGTGTACGGCATCTTATCCTCCACACTCCAATTGTCATCGTCCGGGTCATATTGTTCTGCGTCTTCCTCACCAAAGTCAGGAATCGTAGGTTGTCTCCCCGTGACAGTATCCCCCTTTACCAAACCTAGCCTCTCTTCTTCGGTGCCAGGCTTCGAACTAAGACTCGATTTTCTGATGCTAAAGCCTTCTCTCATAGGCGATCGACTGTGTTGGTCGCCCTCGGGATTGTTCTGATTCCTTTTGAAAACGTTTTGGAAAGAAAATTGTCTCTTCGCAGAATGTGGTGGAGGAGTAGGGGCAACGGATGGAGGACGTAAGCTATCGTCACTTCTCATACGATGGGGGCCGCCATCGTCAACAATCGTGATATGTCTCTCGCCAACGCCAGCTGCACCCTCATACTCAGTCTTCTGACTAGCAGGGAGACCATACGTATCTCTCCCATACGCGCCTCTAGGATCTTCATCTCCACCTTTATAAGACGGGAAAGTCATTTCCGTGAGTGCAACTGGGTGCATTGGACTTTGAACCTCGGAGGGGCCGACACCCGGTGAACGACGACCTGGAACAATGACGGACCGGGCGCGACTCCTTATGCTCCCAATAAATCCACCAAATTGATTCCCGCCCGCTTGCTCTTCATCATGCTCCTCGTCGCTCTCTTCGGGGAAATGCGACATGCCGAGCGGGGGATGCGGCTGGGGTGTTCGAGGTAGAGTGAAAGGCGTAGTGTTTCCAGATCGTTGAATCGATCCCGGACGATAAGTGGTCCTACGACGTCGAAGACCGTCCCACTCGAAATCTTCATTCCCAGTAAGAGATCGAAGCTCTTGGAGTTTCTCCTCGTGCAGTCGTTTCACCTCACTGAGCTCCATCTGTTGTCGTGCAGATGAGAGTCTTCGGACGATCGCTGCAGTACCGCGAATGGCATCTGCCTTCGGCTCCGTTTCTGGCTGCTCTTGCTCTGCAATCGTTCGTACTTGATCGAGGTCACCAGCGAAGACTGCAGTATCCGGTACGTCCTTAGCCGACTTCGAAAGCTGTAGTAGAACGACTCCAGAGCAGATAACAAAGAAACCCATTACGACAGTGACGATGGAGGTCGGGGTGCCTTTAAACCCCCTAAAAAGAATTGCGGACGTAATAATCGTGGAGCTCGTGAAAAAGACATAGTATGTCGGTGTAACCAATGCTGCATTGAACAAATTTAACGCTTTCTGTAGACCTTATCAGTAATGGCCGCCTTAGCCAGGAAATAAGACTCACATTCAGGTATATAATCTCAGTAACAAGAGTGGTGAGGACGAAGACAAGAAGTACGTAGAGGAACCACTGGTTGAACTGCGGCGTGCCTCCGATCTGTGCGACGACAGCTGCTCCAAGTCCTTGGGTAGCTACGACGCTCAGACCTCCAATCAAACTGCAGATGGACAAATATACGAGCATCGACTTCTTTCCGTAGCGTGGGCCAGCCCAAAGTGCCACGAATATGCAGCCGACGATGATCACGCCGGCATAGCTGAGGAAGCCAGGGGCGATCACAAAGTGTTGCATCTCCTGTATGGTCGCCGCAGAGGACTCGGCAGGTGCATTCATGACGATGACCACCGAGCCTATGATACACAGGAAACACCCGACCTTTCCGATCAAGCTCAGCCGTTCCTTGAGGAAGATGGCTGAGAGAATAGTAGTGATCACGACAGATAAGGCTCCTAAGGGCGTGACCAGAATGGCATCGACGAAGGCGTATGCAACGAAGTTGCATATCTCGCCAATAATCATGAGCGTCATGCCTGTCCACCACAGCGCATTCTTGAGGTAGCCGTATCCCTCACCGGCGGCCTCATCGTACTTCTCATTGGCCTTCAGCAGACCGATTTTCTTCAGAACAAAGGAAACGCCGATGAACAGTCCCGACGCAATGGCGAGCGATATCCCAATAGCCTTGTAGACGGGCGGCCGTGACTCAGAACTCGGGTTTGTCGAGCTTGTAGAGTTCGCTCTGGCATAAATGAGATGTGCCGTTGCGAGAACCTGGCCAGTTTGGTCCATGACGACAAATCCACGAGCGGGGAGCCGCTCGGGAAGGGTAGGCGAGTCGCGGAGAGGGTCGTTTTGCCGGTCAACAGCGTCGTAGTATTCGCTCACCTTCTTCGTATAGCAAAGATGGGTCTTCCGGGTGAAGCAGAGTTGCGATTTTGAAGTCGTAGAGTGAGTCGCATAGGGCTCAGAGGGAGATGTAGGTGAGAAGGAGAAGAACAAAGAGCAGCAAGGGGTTATCTGCGAGCATTCATGGCCGGCGGGCGGTTGTTCGTATCGAGTTCAGGTGGGCGTTAAAAATCGCCACCCAATGACGACGGGCTGGCAGAAAGAAGACCGGGGGGGTTGATATCGTGACAACAAAGAGTCGCAAGTAAATTTGGACAAGAATCAGGGTATAAAACAGAGAAGGGAATTTCCAACAAGTGATTTGAGTCCGGTGAAGGGTCTCTATGGTGGAAATGAAGCGGTAAGATGAGGATTGAACCGATGTTTACAAACGACTGGAAGAAGGAAAGGGCAGGAGGTTGGCCAGGTTCCGGCTGTCCTAGCGTCGGCGTCCGGAATATCCAAAACACCGCGACTCCTGGTGCGGGTTGCGGAAGTGCTCTCCTGGTACAAAGTCCTCATATATCTTCATAGATGGGTGTACAGGGCCAACAAAGCGCACACGTATGTCGATATCAGATGTGTTGCACACATATCACACGACCAGCTTCATATCGCCGTCGCTGTCTATAATTATCCGAGGCCGAAATGCAGGTCTTCATGCTGGGCCCCGTGCATTGGTTGCTCTCCCGTCCTGAAACAGTCGAGCAACACGGTGGATCCAGGAACAGTGGCCAGGAGGCGCCTTCACTGTCGGTTCCCCACAAACACAACTCGTTCGGTTTCACCTCCCGTTCGATAGTTCCCGGCCTGCTCTGCTCTGTCCTTCTCGCCAAGTCCCAGCGTGTTTCTCCTTCAGTTCAGTGCTACAGCTGTCCTACGGTACTTGTCAAACCATAGCGAGAATCACACGGCTGCTACCAGGATAGTTTCGTGTGAATATTGATCTCTCCATGCTGTACTATTTCGGTCGCCGCCACGTCTAAAAGCAAACCGTATCACACCAGACCCAACACGAAATGAAACGTCCCTAGATCTTCGTTATCCTTCCCTTCGTATTCTTCTCGGCGCTGATAATCAGCGCAGTGTGCCTGCTCACCGCAACCACCTCCCCCTCCTCGTCCGCAATGATCACATCCATATCAAACCTCCCTCCGATAGACTCTCCGATATCAACTCTCATGAACAGCCACTCCCACCCCCCCTCCGGCGGCGCTCTCTTCACCTCGACCCCATAACTCATCGTCGGTTTCCAGCACCCCGTAAGCCCAAACGCCTCCGGCAACGGCCTGAAGTTATCCGCCAGGAACGCCAGCGACGAGATCGAGAACCTCTCTCCCACCCCAGAGGCCCAGCACACCCATTGCTCGCGCACGCTTGGGCCCATCGTCGGCGACGCACAGATGGAATCTGAGCCCGGCGGCAGGTATGTCGTGACTTGAAACGTAGCTGGCCGGTGCCGAGGTAGTCTCTCATCGTACTCCCACTTCTCCCACTCTGCCCTCTTGGGGATAGCTGATTTGTCCAACGTCGGTTTCGTGGGGAGGCGTATACCTCCGCTCTGGCTTTCTTTGGTAAGATTGCCCTGCGTGACGAGCGTCTCGAGACAGACGGTCTTCATGTTTGTGGCGTGATCATGCTGGATGAGGTTCACACGAAGCGTAGAGAACTGTCTGCCCAGTTTCAACGGCTGAATAGAGATAGATGCAGGGCCAACGGCAGTGTGTGAGAGGAATTGGACGTGGAATGTAACCAGGTCCAGTTGATTCAATGCCGGGTGCCTGTCCTTGAAGTACTCGCGGACAGCTTCCGATACGACCGACATGAGATAGCCGCCATGGGGTACTTAAATTGCCATTAACACCCATTGAAGCCTATATATGTGTGGCAAGGTATCACGTACCAAGCCCAATACACCAGTCCCTCTTAATATCTGCAGTGTAAGTATTCTCGGTGCCTGTTGCAGGACGGACAACAGTCGCTTCGGAAAACGAGCTCGGCTTGAACCCAGGGGACAGCGGTAGGTCCGGGCCCACATCACCCTCAGTGACGACTTTCATGTTTAGCTATCTGACCAAGATCTCAATTCATATGAGTAAGTTTAGATATTTCAGTCGTTGCAATTTCCACTTCCTACATCAACTTTGTCTTAGATATTCAGCTGTGTTACCATGGCATATGAGCGAGGCTGAGGGACGGGCAAATCGAATCGTTGATTGGGCAAGATTGTGCAAAGGGATGATTAGTACGCAGAACTATAATATCAGGCTGAGGTTAAGGTGAGCAGGGAGGACCATGAACTTGAGATCATTGTTGCAATAAGAAGGTATATCTAGATGAGGAAACTACGCCGCTGACAGCCAAATCCTACATAGTGGTTTACTCTAAGCGATTGTCAAATAGGGTGGCATCTCAACTACTGCCGTGAGTCTGGCATGTCAAGCCCTAGCTAGGCAACCCCTTGTTTTCCAACTAGCTACAACTCCGCGTTTGTGTGTCCGATATCCCCCATCGCCCATGCTCCTATCCAAACAAAAGAAATATGCGTGTCGCTAAGTGACAGCCAGACCTAGTCCAGCTTGCAAGCATATGTACAAGTGCATACGGTCAGAGGAAGATATACCACAATCCCTCAGAGAGTATGCATATGGTCATCCCAAAACATAGCCCAATAAAAGTCAGAATAATGTCTGTTCCGCATATTTGACGCCACCTCAGTCTATTTTCTGTCCTGCCGTCTATCCCATACAATACAACAGTATAGTGCCATTGCCCAACTGTAGAGGCCGCAGTTAAACTCGGCCGGCTTGGTTAGCCATACGGAGCTTGGATTGGAGGCTAGTGAAGACAATAGTTGCCGATCCGTGTTTGACATGCAGAAACTTGTTGGAGAACGGAGACTTCGATGTCGACGCGTCGAGCAGATATCCAGAGAAAGGAACGGAGAGCCTGCTAGCCACTTCGTTTACCTTCTCTATACTTCGCCATCTTCTCGCTCATGTATCTCCATGTTCTCGAAAAGCCGCCTGTGACAACGCCTTTTAAGCTCTGGCTCGTGCTGGTCCATCCTATCGTCTTCTTTATGACGCTTCTTATCTCAGAGCGTAAATCCTCTGCTGGTTCACCGGCGATCCTCCTCTCAAAGCCTCCGCCCTCACGTCGATTAATCCGCGTGGCATCTTCGTCTTTCGACCCTTCCATCATCTTGTTGAATTCTAGCCGAGGAATCTGATACTTTTCTTGGTATCGGAAGTACAGCTTTGACCTAAATGCTTTGGGGAGCCGCCTAACCATGTTTCCACGTTTAACGGGGTCCATATCTTGAACGAGTTGGACATTTGCGGAGGGATCAGAAGCCCAGTCCGGGTTAGAGCATTTTGAGTCATTGAAAGTAATGTTAGGAAGGTTTTCGATAAGAGGGCCATAGAGACGGCGAAAGTTAGGTAGGTTATTTCCCACTATATTGGCGACCTTCGATGGATTTTCAGTGGGAAGTGACATGCGGGGATCGCCCATATAGCTAATGTTTGCAATGGTGCCGTAAAGCTCGAGCTCGGTAAAAGAAGGAGGAAGGAGGAGGAGTGCTGTTCGCAATGCAGATAAGAGATTAACTTGGTTTGCTAGACGGACCCGAGCATTGTCCCGCAATATTTTAACGGGCTTTTGTAATCGACCTGCCACGTATAGAGTATTCCATGACGAGAGATCCTCGCAGAGTGTATCGAGATTGACTACCCCATACTTGATGAGGGTTCCATTCACCGTTACGAATGGGTTGAAGTATACACCAGCTCCCCATTTATCTTGGACAGCAGAGACCGCGCCCGATCCGAGCGATCCGAGCGCCGAATAATGATTACGGTGCTGGGTCAGATTCAGTGAATGCCAATGTTGTGTGTGAGAGACGCCAAATATGAAATCGATCATCTTCTGATTCCCACCCTGGGCCTTCGCCACCGCTGTGGGAGGATTCGAGTGTATCAGGGCGGCATCCGATGACGCCTGCTTGGTATCCTTCGATTGCGGGAAGACTCCCGAACCATATGCAAAAGCATATGTAATGGGTGCCCGAAACTGCCAGAGAATCTGCCGTAGTGTCTCTTTGAACTCATCGTTAATCACTATATGCTGATTGACTCCGAAGTTCGTGTACGGAAGCTGGGAGAATTGAGAGATGTTGTAGTCTGGGTCCTCTTCCCAGTCTGATGGCGGGGCGCTCGTGGGATTCGGAGAGGAAGCCGTAGAGCCACCAGAGCTAGACAAATTAGATGAGGCCTTGGAAGAATTCGACACATTCGAGTCAGTGGTATGACCATCGCTGGATGTGTTTGATGAACTCGGCGCGCGATCTTTCGACGTTTGCGCTGTCAAGGCCCGTCTTGCTGAAACATTGAATCGCAGTTGAGAGTACTGGCTCCTTGTGAGCAGATTTGAGTTCCAGGCTCTAGGGATAGCTTGCAGCACCTTCATGGCCTAATTAAAGCGAGCCCAGTCAGCTATAGCCATCTCAGTGCAGCAGGCATAACGTGGGAGAGCGTACTGAATAATACCGGAAAGCCATTGTGCGCTACAAGATGAGAAGGAAAATCCCATCTGGAGGTATTGTAGGATTCCTGGGTGCAGCAGATGCTGCAAAAATGTCACCGTTTGTAGAAAGCCATGGAGTTTTTGGTTTAATTTTGGTGTTGCTTTTGTGGTCGACGTCCCTCTTGTGCCGAGCTTCACAGTTTCCGGCTTCTTCTAGCTCGCTTACTAACAGCCGCCGACGAGCCTGTACAGTACAGTATGAAGTACATGCTCGACTCTTAGCAGATGCTGTCACATTATAACCAGGGACAATATAGGCCATAAAATCTAACATAAAATTAGAAGTACGCACTAATATGTCGGCCTGACTTGCAACCTTAACTACTTTTAAGGACTATAGCAACACATGTAGTAATCTGGCAGCTTTGTTTGCATTAAGACGTCCGGCACCTTGGTCTGCAGGTGCTCAAAAACAAGAATGGGAAATATAAAATAAGCCCTTTTAGCGACGCAAAAGATATAGCATTTGTTATAATAATATGCTTTATTACCTCAGAACTATTATGTATTATATCACTTACAGGCCATGCTCCTGAATAGGCACAGTGCATTTCAATACTGTCCAATGATTGGTCTCGCCTGACGACCATCTCAGTACATACCTTGACTCAAATCCTCTACTTAGAATGTCTTTTGACTAAATGACAGACATGTATTATAACGGATTATAATTAATCCTATAATACTCGGCGTTGCACTTGTCATATTTTGCAAGACTTTATAGTCAGCACGTCCGAACCATTAGTGATCAGAGGCAAACGTGCTTCGAGCTACCCACACTCACACGGAGGGCTAAACAGGACATTCACATCCAGGCGCGGATTAGAACCTGCTAATCCGATCGCTGGAGGATGGGGGTGAACTGCATGGGCCATATCACGAAGGAAAGCGGAATTTATTCTTGAACTCTTTAGCCACTGAAGTTGAGTTAGGCCTCTCGCCTTTATAACTTTGATGCTTGTGCCAACTATATGCAGAGGGGGGGATTTAAAGAAACAGTTTGATCAAGATGGCTGCCAGCCTGATGAGACACAGCAATAACCTTCCAGTGCAACCGAACAAATGGTAGTGAATGGGCAAGGCCAGGAGCTCCATCTTAGAATAGTAGCTACAGTGGGTAGCCACTGTTTAGAAAGTTCGTCTTCTGATTAGGTTCCAGAATATCGCGATTTAAGATATTGACTATATCCTTCTTTGGGTAAAGCGAATAGTAGGACAGTTGAGTATGATAAAAATGAGCGGAAAGTCTGGTGAGAAAAGAGAGGGACCTTCCACCTTCTCTGCATGTAAATTGCAATTCATGTCGACTTAAGTTGGGAACGCCACTTTCGATTAAGTTATATTGCAATTGGTATGCTCACAATAATGTTTGAATTTCTTTATTATGTCCATCACAGCTATCTGCAGGTTTGAAGCTGGGGGATAAGAAGCGAGTAAATAGAATAATTTTGTAAAGCGCCTCGTTTTAACTGCATATTCTCTGCTATATAAGTATCCTATTATTCTTTTCTCCACATTATTGGTATTATATAAAATGTACTGTTTCCTCAGATACTATCGTGGGATAGTATAATTAAATTAAAAATGATTTATAACCAGTCATACTGTAGTTCCTCCTATTTAGAATGATAATCAAGATAGCTCAAGTTTCAAACAGGAACAAAAAAGAGCCCCAATTTATCGCAGCCATTTCTATAAGCACATATCATCATGCGACTCTGGTGGCGCTCTACCAGGTACGGCAATTGTGGTAATTCCATCATTGCTAAGAGTCGTAATTTCTATTTCAATGCTTTGAAAAGCAATCATAACTAACTTAAAACACTTGAATATAAACAATAAAAACTCCATGAATGTGTTAACTATGCAATCCCAACTCCAGGACAACTCCGCATTAGTAAGTCATCACTCCGTACACTCAACTCCTTCCAAGGCCGCCATAGCTCTCGTGCCCTCTCTCTCAAAAGTCCCTACCATTCTCTCACATTCATTACGCAAATTTTCTTCGGCAACTTGGCCATTATAAACAATCCATTCCTCGACAGTCATCTTCTTCTCTGGGCTAGTCAACTCGGAGTTTTTTACCTTGGATATGGTATCATCGAGGAGACCTTGCTCTATTGCATTCTCATCACTAGGGGTCTTGAGGAAAATTGCATCAAGATCAACCACAGTCCAAGGATTGGAACTCTTCAGGCTAGATATGACGTTGAGTTTGGAAGGTGACAGAGCAGGGGTGGCAGCAGAAAGAGGCACACGAGTCGAAGTTGCCCTTGGGGTGGCCGATTTTTTGACAGTGGAGGGCTTCGATGAGGGCGGCTGGTTTTCAATGTCAGAAGATTGAGGGGATTGAGACCTCTTGCCTTGCTTCTGAGGTGGTGTTGCCGAGACAATTGTTAACGGTTCCCGTGGTATCTTCGGAGGCCGGCCCCTTGGCTTAGATGGTTGAGCCTTGTTAACATCGGATACGCGCTTTTCTTCCTCTGGGCGAAATTCAGGGGCAGGTGTATAGAACCTTTCTTCGGCCATTGAAGTTTCATCTAGACTCTCTTCCTTTGCGGCCGCCTGCAGTTCATCAATCTTATCTTCATTGCTGGGGGAATTTTGGCTTGGCCGTAGAATTGCTTCGATATTCCTGCTCGCTATGCGATGCTTGCTGGGCCGTCCTCTCTTCTTTATTGTGCTGCCACGAAGCGTCGAGGTGCTGGATCTAACAACGGTTGACTGGCTTGCCATGCTAAGATTTGTATCATTGCCGAAATCTTCTGTGGGTTCACGCTGAATGTTCTGATGAATGACGCTGGTCTGTAAATCATCGGGCTGGATAATACTACTATCATGGCTGGATAAGAGAGAGGAATTGGAGTTCTGAGCAGGAGCCTGTTCGGACACCTTGCGAGACGCTGCTCGCTGCTTCTTCGGCTTCAGAGCAGGGGGCGAATGTTGCATTGAAATGCTAAGCTCCAATTCAGAAGTAATCTGGTCAGCGGCCAGTTCATCTGCAGCCTCCCGTGCTTCAGCCTCGGCCTCAGCAGCCTTCTTTGCGGCAGCTGTCTGTTTGGCTGATGCCTTTCGTGGCCTGCCTCTAGGAGCTTTGGGTTTGATAGGTGGCTTAGCCTCTGCTTCCATAGCTTCAAGCTCGGCATCAATTACATCTTCATCAATATCCATTGGCTCCGGATTGAACATAGCATATTCCGCGTTGACAATCTTGCCCGATCTAGTTGCTTTCTTTACTATCGAGGTCTCCTCATCTTCCGAGGTATGCTTGTCAAGGTCCGCCTGCAGTGCTGCATCGATTTCTTCGTCCGTTAGAACACGAGGGGCTGGAACTTTCCTGGAAGCCACTCGTGCGGATGGCTTGCGGGCAGATGGCTTACGAGCGGACGGTTTACGGCTCGGCCTACCCACACGTTTTGCCCTACTAGGTTCAGTTGAGCTTGGAGGCTCATCTGTAAACGCCTGGTCCGCTGAGGACTCTGTAATAAGGGCAACGTCTTCAATGGCAGAACTTTGCCGAGTCTGTGTCGTTCTGCGCTTGGCAGCCGGGGCCTCAGCTTCTACATCATCCCTTCCAGAATCCTGTATCTGACCGCTCTTCCGTTTGCGGGCCCTTGTAGACTTTGGTGCCGGCACTTCCAAGAATTCCACATCATTGTCTTTAAACTCAGCAGGGAGAGGGACTTCGACGGCTTCACTCTTCTTAGCTTTCGTCTTTCTGCTCCTTCCAGTCGTGGTTCTTTTCCTCTTATCCATCTTCTTTGCAGCTGGAGTTGCTGTTGCGTTTGTGGCTGTGGTGAGAATACTATCGTCGTCATCGGCTGGAAGGTCTGCCAGAGACGCCACGTCTGAAGCAGCAGTAAAGGTTGATTGGGCTGAGAGTCTGGAAGCCTTCGAACCTCTGTCTTTCTTCGCCTTAGATTTTCTAGCAGAGCCTTGTTTATTATATTCATTACTGAGCGCGAAGAAAGGGCAGTCAGGCGAACGTTTGTAGTGTTCGTCCCTGCCACAATTAGAAGAAGCCCCTTCCTCAGAACAGAACCTCAAACTTACAGTGGCTTGTCTGCTTGTTCCCATCCATCCAGAGCCAGCGAACAATACGTACACGTCGCAGTATCATCATACTCGGGAGTCGGTGTATATTTCCACCCGGCATCCACCATCTACAACCACTGTCAGCGGCGATTAAATAACTTATATCAATGGGTAACTCTACCTGCTTAATCTTGCATTTCCACCCCTTCTTGTTCTCATGCGGCCACTTGTCTGCGAAAGTCGCTCTTCGTGCATCTATCATTCTTGTGCTTGTTGGGCATTCACCACTGAAATTGCCATCCTGCCTCTCTACGGCCGCGACAATTGCCCACCCGCAGTCCGCTGAATGCTTGAGATGCTCCGCAACCGGATCGTCATCTTCTTCCCATCCATCCAGAGACTTGTGGCAGAGAAAGCACACAACATTATCCGGGTTGGCGTGAGTTGGATTGTAGAAGAACCCGGCTTTAGCCAGCTTGAAGTTTGTCAGCAGGAACAAGATCTCATATTTGATCAATGACATTACCTCTTGTGCTGATGGAGACTGATGAGGCCATTTTAAGGTCTTCGGTATGTTCGAATTCGCGTTTGATGTCCTCTTCGACAGTTGCTGGGCTGTTTGGAAAGATGTCAGGCGACTCTCATATGTGAAATATTGATCGGCGGTATCAGCGAGAGTCATGCTGAATGGTCGAATAGTAGAGTAAAAAGTACTGCTCCTGCTTTGAATCCCTCCAAAGTCGAAAATGAAAACTGGATTTGATGATCGATGCTCGTGTTTTGATTCAGTTGCTCACGCTAAAGGACAACCGCGTCAGCTGTCCCGATCGGTGATGAGAAATTCACAATACCTACAAAATTACTGATATGCAGAGAAGAGATATAAAAACAGCTGTCAATATTTGCTAGAATCCGAGTATAAATAATTCGGAGTTGCCTTGACGCAGACGTATTCCTAGAGGTGCGAGGATACAAGTACATGGAGATTCTTGTTTATCGTATTTATTTACTTCCTGTTTAGGCACAGTCGCGGTTCCTAAATCACGTGAAACGGCCTTCCCCACCCTCATGTTTCATGAACTACATTTCTACCTTGCTCGCACAGAATATTTTTTCTAAGATAACATATATGCACTATTTTCCAGACGCAGCATCTACCATAGCTACTGTCATCTGGTCGCGTTATTTGAAGAGCTTCCAAGTATTTAATTTTGTAGCTATTTTAAGGACGGAGAGTCGATTGGTATAGTGCTAAACTCCATCCGACTCTACATTGAGAAACGCCAGTACATAACCATTGACAGGGCAAATAGGAATATGTAACAAACACGACCGCATTCCAAGACCTGCAAGTCAGCTAAAAAGCTGAAAATTCGTTCTGCTTCATTTCACGCTAGCTTAGGCCGAACGTGATTGCCATGGAAGCCGAATCCAACTGGAACCTCGCATTCAGCCCGGCCTACTTCCTTCATGGTCTGTGCATCCAAACAGAGCAAATAGCTGGTGCCTTTTTCACCATCCAAAATAACGCTCAGCAGGTATCCAGCATCTTCTCCCTCTCTTGTGTCGTCAGCGACGAAGATTGGTTCTCCAGGTGTATGTTTCTTCTCTGACCAGTAGGTAGTCTCCTTGGTTTCAAGATCCGTCTTTCCTATTCCATCGACCCAAGAAGCGAAGCCCCGGTCGATGATGGTGTAAACGTAACGCGCCTTTTTGGTGGAGAAGGAAGGATTGATGGTGGGCAGCTCTCCAACCTTCGGCCCAGAAAGCTCAAATACAACTTCGGCCGTTCCTGGTCGGCTCTTCTTTGCAGATCTGCGTGCAGTGGCGCCAGTTGGAACCTTTGCCAAGCGGTATCTCACGAAGTCTGTATTGGTCTTATTACGGCCTTCATCTGTGGCATACTTTGAGACGCCAGGTCCAGTTGAGATAAGATTTTCGTAGTACAGGCGATGTAGAATATCGGTCGACTTGTACTCGACAAGATCGCAGTATATATCAACAGACTGGCCATCGGAAGAGGCCTCTTGGTATGCGTTGACAGTGTGGAAGCAGAACATGGGCGGACCGTCGAAAGCGGCAACAAGCCCTTTGCCATGCTTTCGGTCAATCACAAGCCACTTTACTTTGGATTTAGGGTCCAATGGAGAGATTGCATCCAGCATATTTCGCTCCCACAGGATTTTCAAGCCATTTCCAGCGATGTGTGAACACCACACGGCTAAGATGACGTAGTCGGGAGTGAGGCAGAACGAATGAATATAAGCCGGCGGGATCGTCCTGTCGGAAATGGTGGCCAAAATCTCAGTCTTTCCTGTAGTCAATGACGTTTTGAAGATGCGATACGTGCAGGTTGCACCCAGGTCAAGGTTAAAGTTAAACATATCACCAGTTTCGTGATCATACTGGGCATGTGCACAGGACAACGGGCCTTTCAAATCTGGGTGAAGCTTCTTCTGTGTGGCAATGCCAATAGGTTCCAGGGTCTCTCTATCTATCTCCTTCATGATAGCATTGTCGGTCTTCGCAACCATGGCGTTGGCTTTGGGGGATAAACCTGAATTGTCCGAAATTGTTACACCGATATTGTTGAAGTAGGGATCAGAGCTTCGACCAGAATCAAAGGTAGACTTGAGTTTCCCAAATAAACTGGTGCACGGATCCCTCTTCTGACCAAAAGTGATTAGATCCATCTTTCCGGTCCTCTTAATTTCATCTAAGAGTGGGTCTACTTGGCGTCGTGAGTTGTACAGGACTTTGCAAGAACCTTTGCCATCAGGAATCATCTGGAATCTATGGATGTGGGAAAATCCATCTGATTTCTCGAGTCAGCATAGTGTGTTACAGGATCCGCTCAACATACCAAACCAGTGTGTGGCCTTGAATGTGCCAATAGGAGTATCTGGAATCTGGTAGTGGCCTGGACCAGTCCTGTAAAGAGTTCCCGCAACTGCTGGGGGAATGAAGCCTTGAACAACTAACTCCTTTGGCTCACGGACCTCGATACTGGCATTGAACTTTGCCAAAAGTGAGCAATTGGACTAACAATGCATATTAAAATATTGCATCAGTTGACTTACTCCAGCCTCATTTGGCCAATTCCCAGCGTGCTTAGACGCTTCCGTCTGAGTACTATTGGTATAGGCCTTCTCAGACATCGCAACAGGAGTTGAGGATGCAAGTGTTGTCATAACGTAGATATGTTTGCAAACAATGGAAGATATATAATGATACGAGATCTAGACATGAGTAGGGAGCTACAAAAGTCAGACAGAATGCGCATGCCATATATCTTAAGGCAAAAAATTGAGAGTCAATGTCTCAAGCACGGCCGACGTTGACGGCCAAGCTTTCCCCTCACATACAACGGGGCAACTAGATCTCCGAAGATGATGTTTTCCGGACAAAACGTGCGAATGGAGAGGCAGATATTTCCATTTGTACACACCTCCGCGAGCCACGAAACCATGAGATTCGGATTCGCTTAGGAGAACCCCCAATGTCACACAAGGCGGGCCGGTTAAATTACCTAAATAGGTAACCAGTTTGCAGCATGAGATATGCTGATGAGGTTGGAACTGCGAAAACCCTTTTGTTGTGGTGCGCCTACGGAAATGCTGTCGGTTTAAGTAAATAAGCACAGGGTAGCTTCCTAGGCAGCCGTTTTCCTTATATACAATCCTGGATTTTGCGTCTGTCGTACTCAAACCTACACAGGGACGCAAATGTTGCTTGCCGAGGCGAACTCGAGAAGTCAACTGCGTTTGACTGACGTACAACTGTCATTGGCGAGCTTCGTGGATCAACCGGTAATGGAAAGTAACATGGTGCGGCAAAGTACTTCTGCATGGTAGGAGAGGGGGCTCTGAGTGCTGACATAACTGGTGGCAATGGAGAATAAGGCGGACACAAATGGTCTTGCCGAGGCATTGCTCAGTATCTGTATTACCTCGCTCGTTATTAATTGCGAGTTGTGTTGGATATTAATGCCTAGCCGTTAACGTCTGTATACCCTGAATCAATGTTGCTTAGGCATTTTGCCAAGCATGGTTTTCCGCAGCGATGGGATTCAAGCCTCATAGCACTTAGAAATGGGATTTATCTCGATTTTCGGTCCAGCATCACAATATAGTTTACACATAAAGCCTCAAAGGACTTATCTCTCCCGCACCTTAAACGCCAAGGACATCCGCACTATATTCGCCCTCGCTCAATGTAATGCTATCACTCATGTCCTGGCATTATTTTCAAATCCGTGCGCTGCGGATGAATGAGAGGATGTAATTGCGCTAGGAAAGTAATTGCTGTATTCGATCAGTCCTGCCCAACGGTTGCGTATTCAGGTGTCATTGAGGAGACGTACCCCACATAAGGTAGCAAGATGTAAAGGAGAGGATGAGCGAGCTTCGCCATGTCCTAGGGCAACGTCAGAGCTTTATCAGAGTTATATGGCAAGCAGATCGGGAGTAGGTGATAGTATGAGAGTGTTGTACACACGTCTGTGTCTCGCCCTTGGGTGACAAAAACCAGGCAGCTAGGCAGGCCAGAATGACAATTATCAGCCCAATGAATATGCTCCAGCTATACGGAAGAAATATCATTAGTTAGCCATCCGCTTATCTTCAGGTGTATACATGGAGCAGTGTCATACCCGTTCGCCATGGCTGGGGAGGTCTTTTGAGCTCTATAAGGTCGTCGTTGATGGTTGTCTGTCCATGATACGCGACGGGTGCGAAGTACACCGAGCTAATTTCAGCATATCGCTTAGTCATCAATCCATTCTTCGCTACTTGACTACCAAGATGCAAGACGATAAAAATCAAATCTACTGACCAATTCCTAATCTAGAGGCACTTGGCTAGTTCCTTAAGGTTCTGGCATCTACTCAGTCGTCGAATTGAGATCTTCACTTAATTTTCAAATTTGAGACCAGCCTCTTTCCGGACAGCACCATAGATTGAGGCACTGTCACCCCTACCGCCCATGTGTTCCTTGACTTGCACCAAATGGGCATCTGCAACTTCTAAGCCCTTCAGATGCGTGCCAGATGCCTCTGCTAGAGCCAGTGCATGGCGTGCATCCTTCCTAGCCAAGTCTACTGCGAACAAAGGTTCTTCTCGCTTGTGATATTCTCCAGATAGCATTCTCGTCGAGTATCCAGCGTACACACCAGGCAGCAAGGCTTCGATAAACTGGTGAAGGTTATCAGTTCCAAGACCTGACTTTTCAGCCAGCACATGGCCCTCAGAGAGTGATTCAATTAAGTTGAGAATGAAGGTGTTGCCGATAACCTTCAGCAAAGTTGCCTTTCCAACACGCTGGCCACTGAAATCAACATTTATCCTGCTAATGACACCCGTGGTATATGGTTTGACTTTGTCTACAGATGATTCCGGCCCTGCGAGCACGCATACCAATTGTCCTTTATCGGCCATTGCAGGGGCTCCAAAGACAGGACAAGCCACTATTTTACAAATTAGCAGCCGCAAAGAGAGCAAGACAAGCAAAATTGAGAGTAGAAGATGCGAAAAATGGGGTTGCACCAAACTCTGCGCTAGCGGCGATGGCTTTCTTCGCCAGGCCCTCGGTGGTATCTGGGTGAACTGTGGAGCAATCCACAAAGAGCTTCCCCTTGGCACCTTTTTGGAGTGCGGCGTCAAAGATCTCATTAACTGCAGCATCGTCGCCCACGCACGTAAAGATGATGTCTGATTTTGAAACAGCATCTTCTATGGAGGAGGCGACAATTGACTTCCCAGGCGGTAGGGACTTGCTGAAATCTTCTGCGCGTTTTGTCGTTCGGTTGCAGATTATGAGAGGATTATCAAGGTCCCCACGGGTGACAATGTTCTTACACATGCCCTTGCCCCAACAGAGTCAGCTTGAGCAATGATTGTTATGCTCTTAATGAACGTTTAGAAAACCAGATCTTCGCAATTGAGAAAAGAGCAGAATCAATCCCAGTTGGAGGATCGGGAACGCCCAATCGATCCCAATGCAAGGTAAAAGGTTCAGGACTCACCCTGCCCATATTGCCTAGGCCGATCCAAGCAAGTTGAGGCGCCATTTGCGTTTAAGCAGAGAGGAAGGGAGGGTTGAAGATATTTTATTGTTGCAGAGAAAGAAGTAGCTAGATGGTATAACATTTCGGAAAGTGGGATGTGGAGTAAGCAGGCAGAGCATTTATACTCGCTGGATGTGCCTCGAGTTATCCACAGTCAATAAAATTCTCACCGCATGATTTATAAGGCCCAGAGACATCGGAGGAATATTTAGCCCAAATGAGCCTTATTCGAAGCAAATGAGCCTTACGTCTCAGGTTCGGACAGCGATATCAATAAAAAGCATCATTTCTGCTCACTGGCTGCTCTAAAATCGATGCACGGGCCACATTCCTTATCGATAAGAACCTGCCGAGCTTTGACGTTGTCGGCCGAGATATTTCCCTCATTCATCTCCATATTCATACCGCCCTTCCCACAATGAAAGAAATACCTCTAGGTGTCGAGCAATAATACTGGTGTCAACATGCACAATGGGCTTGCCTCACCCCACGCTAAAGAAATGCCCAGATGCGGTTGGTCGCAATGTGAGCTGGGAATTCTTATATCGAGATGAATACTACTGACTCACCTGCACCCAGGGCTGGCAGACATTACCGTGGACAAGATACAAGAGGACAAGCGTGGCGATTCATAGCAACAACACTTGCCACTTTGCCACAGCTGGACCATCGTCAAGTCAATTGAAAGAAGAACTGGCCAGAGAGCATGTGAAGAATTTGTCCAGCAAGCAGAACGCCAAGAAGAAGGCTAAAACCTTAGACCGGGTATATCCTTCTTGTGATTAACTAGTGCCGTTGATTTTAATCTTTACTCAGGACTTTTTTATGTCCGTCCTTGGCTCATCTGCAACAAAGCGAGACGCACGATCATACCTTTCACGATTCACCCTTGCCAAGGAGCCTGAAAAGAAGAAGCCGACATTGCCTGCTGACAGCAGCAATCCGATATTATATAGAAATGGGGTCAATCTGGGTTCATTCTATGGCAATGCTAGAGCTGTTGCAGAGAGCCCGAAATTTGTTCAACCCCCCCAAAAACAAACATCTCTAGTCACGGGACCCCAATTGCATGTCGCTCTTGTGAAGATTAGGGCTCCCCAGACCCTGAGTGACGAAACTCTCTATGGAATCGGGAGGACTCTTTCACAGCTTGGGAGATTAGGCCTAACAAGTATTGTTGTTGTTGACTGCAACAATAGTGGAGGGACCACTGCTAATTCCATTTCCCGGAGACTTGCTCTTGAACAGACGGATCGTGTTGCTGCTGCTATTGACGCAAGTAGAGAACCGAGGGCAAGAGTAGTGAACAACGTTATTGGAATATCTGAGGCGACGACGGAAGACTCCCCTTCAATTTATATGAAATCAAAAGTTCACGTGACCCTGGGAAAGCTCCTGATGACTCCACTGAGGAGAGGTACTGTTCTAGTGATCCCGCCTATAGGCTACACGGACCGATCTCAAGTCTCATACTCTATCCCGGCCGACGATATCGTATTAGCTCTTGCCAGAGAGTTGGCAGGCTTCCAATCTGTTCCCCTTTCGGAACATGACACAGAAGGCATTGGAGACCGCTTAAGAGAACTTCAAAAAGAGATATCCTTAGACAGACTTATTGTCCTAGATCCTCTCGGCGGAATTCCGGCATCAAACCGACCCAATGGCTATCATGTATTCTTGAACATGGAGCAGGAATATCATACAGCGAAGCAGGACATTCTTGCAGCCAAGGCCATAAGTTCCGATAAATTGACAGACGATTTTCATATTCGCAAGCTACAGCATATAAAAAACTTACAGCTAACTCGGTCTATTCTCTCAATGCTCCCTCCTAGCTCGTCGGCCTTATTAACCACGCCGAACGAGGCCGCAAACTCAGGCCGGGAACAAGATACCCCGTTTCAGGCTACCGGAGTTGGCACCCGGAGACAAAAGAATCCTCTGATACATAATCTACTCACTGATAAACCTGTTTTTTCATCCTCTCTACCTGTCAGCAGACTAGGCCATTCCTCATCGTTCATGAGTTACGAACCTGCACCTCCATCGGCTTATGTGTCTCCAACTACTTTCGTGAAGCATGGCATATCTGTGAGCATCTTTCCAGATCCGAAGATTACGCCTTGGGGGCCACCAATACCAGGAAAGCCGCGATTACAGTTAACTGACTCGTACATCGACCTTCCCCGCCTAGTGCATCTAATTGAAGATTCGTTCAACCGTAAGTTGGACGTTCAAAACTACCTGAACCGAGTCGATGGACGTATTGCAGGTGTTATTATTGCGGGAGAGTACGAGGGTGGAGCATTGTTGACATGGGAGACCCCACCTGGAGTACTTGACGATGGCTCAGCCGAATCTAGAGCTAGGATGGTACCATATCTCGATAAATTTGCTGTCCTGAAACGCTCTCAAGGAGGGTCAGTTGCGGATGTCGTCTTCAACGCTATGGTACGAGACTGCTTTCCGTCCGGTGTCTGCTGGCGTTCCAGGCGCCTAAATCCTGTGAACAAATGGTATTTTGAGAGGTCAAGGGGGACTTGGAAGTTGCCTGGCACAGACTGGACAATGTTCTGGACAACACCAGATCTGAGCATGGATCAGCAGACTTTTCGGGATTATGAAGGGGTGTGTAGAGGCGTGGTTCCCTCATGGAATGACAATAAAGGCGGATAGTTCTAAATTTCGGCCGGGCGAAATGTAGCGTCGGAGAAATTTTTTTTTACACCAGTATAAAGGCCCGACTAGAAGACACTATACGTGTTTACTATGCTTCATGCCGGCTTAAGTTTGGAATATTCTAAAATCGTAAAGTAGATGAAGCGGCCTTAATAGAGAGAGATATTCCACATATTCCTACTCATTCCCGGAGATGTGGCTACCTGATATATGATAAAGCTGCGTTCGAGCTGAGTATCAAGAAGGAGCACAGGATTTCTTCTTTGTAAAACGACTTCTGGCTCGAGGTAAAAGGCTTACAATCAGCCGACATGACAACATGATAATTGTTAATATCCTTCTCATAATACTATCGCTGAATACAGACTTTCATATGCGGTTGTGGCAGATTAGGGATCTCCGAAATTGAGTACCACATATTCATGCTCACAGCATCCTGCATCCCAGCTACTAAGATATAACCTGTGCGATTGACATAATGCTGCGGAATCATCGTATATCTGAAAGATGATATTTTGGCTTCTCTATCTCGTAGTTACATCTGACTCGTCTGACATGCTTTTGGGATGTGTTAAAGGTGAGTAATGATGGAAAGCTCCCAATTCACAGCTCCCATACCTATAGGCATCATCACTATGCTTTATATTTACCTTACAGGCATAGACTGGCCGAATTGGACATAGTATTCCTTTTCGCTACGCAGATAGATCGTTTCTGACCTGCAGTGGGGACAATGTTCATGGTAGTCCATTGATCATTTCTATAGTTATCAAGTAGTTGGCGAGATTTTCCTTTTCTCTCATATTGGTGGTAGAGCTGTCCAAACCGACAATTTAAGCCCACCAAGCTGTGAGTCCACATTATTTGGCTCATATGCTTTCTGAATGTACTGCTCGATCCAATACTTCAGTTCCCAAATTTGTCCACGCGCCAGACATTTAAGTTTATTAAAAACCTTAAGACATGGAGGGGAATACCTCTATTAAAAGCGTCTCTATATACGGTAGAGAGAAGTTCCTGAAAATTGAAAAATAGCACAGCACGTGCTTTACTCAGCGAACTGCCACAGATGGCCCCAGTACCGCAAGTCAGCCTGGAGATGCAGAAAGGAAATTCACAGGATTAAAGAAAAGACTTTGTGTTCCGCCCGATTAATGCTGGGCCGAGGTAGTGAGATACCTATACATACAACAAGCATGTAGCAGGCTACCAAAACTTCGTTATATATGAACTTACCTCAAGACAGGTTGCTCATTTGACATCTGGATCAAGCACCTGGTGCATCCAACTTAACTAGTGGAGTGGAGGAGGCACGAGGACGTTAAATATCTGATTATATAATGTATTATTAAGAAAGCACCGGCAAAATCACAAGCGAGTGTCTGTTGCATTCTGGCTGTATCGTGCATCCAAGTGGACCAGACGTCAACAACCACAACTTGTAGGCCTCATCCATCAATATACCCTACAGAACGCTCATAGCCATGGATAAGGTTTCAGCTTTCGGCAAGAACTTCACGTATGTTACCATTCTCATACCTGGGCGACAGGAATGCACGCTTCAGCTGAGCCGTATTCCAAATGTCGGCAGCCTGACTTGCGATTCAGTGCTAATTTCGTTGCTTAGGGCTTCCTTCTCGCCGTTTGCTGCGCGCACTCAGCAATATGTGAAGGAGCAATTGGGACAAGTTGATGACAAGGTCAGACAACATGCACTCTTACTTGCGAAGATGCTTACCTTTGAATTACCATCCTTAGACTCAGCTTCCCCCTGACTACATCGAGCTGGAAAAGAGGATCGATGCCCTGAAGCAGATCCACCAGAAAATGCTACAGGTTACGTGAGTACAAGTGAAATCGTACGGCCAGCTACCAAGACATATAAGCTGATTCGATGACGCCTAGTTCTCAATACTCGCATGAAGCCTACGACTACCCAAATAACATTAAGGAGGTAAGATGAACTGCTGAATGTGACTTTAAATTGCGTCTAATACAACATCAGTCCTTCAACGACCTTGGCCGTACTGTGAGCGAGAAGGTACACCTTCTCACAACCGCGACTTCTCCAGCCGAAGCACAGGCGGCTCTTACTGCTCCTCCCTCTGCGAAACCACAGCCAAAGACCTTCAGTCACGCCATTGCCCGTGCTAGTTTGGCAAGCAGCCAGCTTCTCCAGCAACAGTATACCGGAGCAGGCGAAGATCCTCTAGCAGCAGCACTAGAGAAGTATGCCTTAGCCAGTGAGCGAGTTGGCGAGGCTAGGCTCGCGCAAGATGCCCAGATCCAGAGCCGTTTCCTTGCGGGTTGGAGCACCACCTTGAATACCAACTTGATGTTTGCAACTCGGGCTCGAAAAGGTGTTGAGAACTCGAGACTGTTGCTCGATGCTGCCAAAGCGAAGTCTAAAAACTCTGGCTGGCACCTTCCAGGTCAAACAAACTCTCGAGGAGTAGAAGGCCGTAATGACGAGGCAGATGAGTCGTCTAGAGTTGAGATCGAGCAGGCTGAAGACGAGTTTGTCGGTCAGACGGAGGAGGCTGTTGGTGTGATGAAGAATGTATGCATTCACAATCTTGACAATATGCTCTAAGTGTTAACAATAGCAGGTCCTTGATACCCCCGAGCCCCTTCGGAACCTGGCCGACTTGATCGCAGCTCAGCTGGAATACCACAAGAAGGCATACGAGATCCTTAGCGAGCTCGCCCCCGTCGTCGACGGATTACAAGTTGAGCAAGAGGTACAGCGCTCTGCGGAATTCACTGCCTAAACCAGTCGCTGATTGACGCTTTTGCAGGCTAGCTACCGCAAAAGCCGTGATGGGACCGCTTGAGGCTTCGTTACCCTAACTGATTGGATCATAGGAGACAAACGATTCATTTTCATCAACGAGGACGGATGATTTATTTTGATCCCGGGCAACAGCTTGCAAGCTGACTTATTTTCGCCTTCACTATGAGCTATTTCCCTTTAGGCGTTGACTTTGGGTGTATGCAAGTCGATTCGTGAGATTCCCCTAGCTATATGAAACGCGCATATTCGCGAGTCAGAAGAGCCGACTTCACCGTCCTGTGCAGGATATGCTTAACTCCCTTTGCCTGCTTGTCTTCAATATGGCAGCATATAAAGGCGACGGCTTACACTTGAGCATCTCATGGGATGGTTATCTCTGGACTCCGAAATTATAGAGATCATTGCCTGAGAGTTCTCTCTCTTTTGTTAGAATCGGCTCATTATTAGTATATTTCTTGTACAGGTGATATTTCACTGAATAATCATGCATAGTACATCTCACTGCCTCCAAGCAACCACACCGACCTTCTTATCCCAACATCGTAATGCCTCGTCTCTGTCAAGCACTCCTTCCTCCGTATCCGGCAACCTCCAAATTGTAAACCCAAACCCACTCTGCTTCAAGCTGGTGACTATCGGACCCAACGTCAGTCTCCTGACGGCAATCCCCTCTCTCTTCAGTTCGGCGATCGCTAATTCTGCGAACCGAGCCAGGACCTCATCTGACGTGCTTCCGGAGCTATTGACCAAGAGGATAACCTCGTTCTTGCGCGTCGACGAGAATGGAATAAACCCGCGATTGGTATCAGACGTGTCTATCAGGAGCTTAATCATATCCTTGGTGAGAGCTTCTGGGCTTGGGACTGGAGACATCTGGCGCAGGCCAGGCTCGCCATGGCAGCCAAGTCCAAGCTCGATAGTTGCAGGGGGTAGTGTCTGGATTTCTGTAATGATGCCGTTGGGCAATGCAACACTTACGCTGTCAGCTCTGTCACATAGATATATGAAGGTGCACACACCGGTCAAAAGCCACTGCAATAGTCCCAGAGTTTGCGCCAATATACTCCATCACGTCGCCCACCCTCTCCAGACTGTCTCCCTGCTCCGCTAAGGCACACGCAATCTTCAAAGCGAGTACGTGTCCGCTCAATCCTCTCCTCCCTACCTTTCCGCCCTTCTTTCTCCCTACCGCAACGTCGTCACCTACAGGAAGGAACCTGACTTTATACCCCATCGCCGTTGCCCGCGTGATGGCCAATCCCGCATTGAGGATGTCCCCGGTATAATTCCCACAGACGACCAGCGTGCCTTTAGAACTAGAATCGAGCGATTGGCACAGCTTTATGCCTTCAAGGATCTGCGTTGCCGTCGGAGACGCGAATATGTTACCGGAAACGCAGCACGAGAGGTAAGATGGGCCTACGAAGCCCGAGAACATGGGCTCGCTGCTTGGTATTAGCTCTAGCGTGGAGGGGGAGATTATTGTCAAGAAACTCACTGTCCCCCGCCGCCAAATCCGATAGTAGTGACATGGTCCCTTCGGAATGTGTCGAGGTCGGAGCGATATACTATCTTATGCGCAGGAGTATATGACAGGCCAGGATGATGCTCTGTCAGGCCAATCGCAGCCTCATTAATAGCATCTGTAGGCTCGTTGATAAAGTGAAAGGTTTCTCTGGCATGCGTATGCGTCTCTGTCGTCATGTTGAAGAGCCAGCAGGATTGGGAAATTATGTATTAGTAGTTAGGCACGCAGGTACTGTGCATTAGGTAGTTGGGCAAGTTGTGTAGATAAAGCTTGGTGAATTGCGGGGTGGACGTCAAGCTCAGCGCGTATGAGGCCAGTAATAGCACAAGTGACACGAAATAAGGATCGCAGAGGAGAGAAGTACAGCAAGATTGACATCAGTTACACGACAGCAAAGGAGGAGAAGTTATCAGCTTCTGAAGCCTGGACCGCTGGTAAGACCACTCCCACTTCTCCTCACCCCGCAATTACTCGACGGCTTGCCTATTTGGGCCATCCGGGTTTATATCTCGCCCTACCAGGACATCCTGATCACCTTAGCCTATTTCCCTCCGCTCGTTCTGGAACCAATATATCCCCTCTCAATTTCATTTCTACCGTCGTCGTGATATCTAGATTCTCTGCATTCGCGGCTGTCATGGCTCTCGTCGTCGAGCAAACGCTGCCTTACTCCGCATCTGCGCTGCACCTCGAAGATCCGAAGCGGTGGAGCAGGTTATTTGATCTTATCCGGCCATCAGTCACAGTCGTCGAGCTATCTAGTGGCGAGCCCGTGGTCATAGACACTGCTCTCATTAATAGCAATGATGTAGCGATTGCCGTGGTTGGAAGACAGGGGCATCTCTCAAATCGAGTCCTCAGCCATTCCTTCGCAGCCTTCACAGTTGCCCAGGATCAAGAGTTAGCTGTCAGATCAGGAGAGATTGTGGAACTGCTCCACGAAAGTGGCTTTAATACCGAGTGCGGGGTTATCGTTGTGAGAACAGGTGCAAAGCAGAATCTACGACATGTCTCTGAGCAAACTCTGGAAGTCACATTACCCGGAGAACTAAAGTTGGATCACGTTTTGTCACTGTTGCTGTCATCCAATAGGGAAACAAAGTAAGTCCTAGTGTTGTGTCTAGTAGTAACATCTAACTTCTCAGAGCATCATTAGCGAAGACCAAAGCCATGCTCGAGCAGTTCGTCAAAGCTGCGGTAGAAACGACTTCCACTTTTCAAGAAACCAAAGATGGAGATAGACCTTCAGTAGCTCATGCCGTTGGGGTCGCTAAGTTTACTTCCGCTAAAGCGGCCATTAACAGAGATCTCGAGCATCTGTTAGGTTCGAAGCAATTATCAGGAGAATATGCGGTGTACTCCGTCCACTTTTCAGACCTCAACGGTTTTTCCAAGCTCGAGAACAATATTCTCGCGCATGAGATTTCTGTCTGTCTCTGTAAGTACCGGTTTTATTATTTAGACCTAAACTAATACCGTTTAGCAAATAAAAATCTACCTTCACACATCACTCAATCAACTATACGCAGCAGCAAGTCTCTAACCAGGGGGTGGGGCATATCACTCTGCGCAATTCCCACGAGTTTTTTAAGTCCTCAGGCGCGCCCATCAAACACACTTGCAAACAGTATCGCAGCTGTACATTTACATTCCCATGCAGGACCGAGCAGCTCCAAATTCCTGGTCTCAGATGCCCTGGTCCGGAAGATGATCAATGCCGGCTGCGATAGCGTCATCAAAGACGAACCCGCTATCACCGAGTACGATACCATTGTAGGAGATGGCGACTGCGGGTATACCTTGCGGGACGGGGCGAAACAAGTCCTCCACTTCATCAGCGATGCTGATCTCTCCAAATTACCATCAGCCCTAAGCGAGCTAGTTGACGATCTTGAGGTGAACATGGGAGGCACATCCGGAGCCCTTTACTGCATCTTCCTATCCTCTCTAGCCCAGAACATGTCCACTGCTTCGAGCTTCCCAGAAGCGTTGAAGGGTGCTTTAGACCACTTACTCAAATACACGCGAGCCAGACTTGGAGACCGCACCGTTCTAGACTGCTTGATCCCGTTTACGGAGACTTTACTTAGGACGGGGAACGCAAAGAAAGCACTAGATGAGGCTGTAAAGGGAGTGGAGAGTACCAAGAAACTCGAGGCAAAGATGGGGCGCTCAAGTTACCTAGATGAGGCCGCCACTAGAGGCGTTCCTGATCCGGGAGCGTACGGGCTGTTGAAGTTACTGGAGGGGATGGTTGGAGTCCTGGATTAAAAAGGCAGGTGCCTTTTTAATGCTAGTGATATCATGGGGTATATGGATATTATACGGATATCAACAATGCTGCGGGCGTGATATCATACGTTGTTTAATTAAGAAATTTAATATGGCTGGAAAGGGCGCGGGAAAGAGATTGCCTTTCCTACTCCCATGATATGATATGGGCCGGTGGAGATATAATATAATTACTTTCATTCCTGGGCGTTTAATCAGCCAACATGCCTCGAGTACACAAAATATGGACCGCCTCTGTCTCAGCACCAAGATGAGCAAAGCGTCAGAGACGTCCTTTTCGGTCTTGAGAGGAAGACGATGCTACCAGAGTGTCTGCCTTCTGCAAAACTCACCGGGCAGCGTAAACCGGTACACTAACCAGCAGTATAAAGGAAGCAAACGAAATTTAGTAGCACTGTGGGGTTAAAACCCGGCATAGCTGTTTCTAACGTTCTTGTCCCAAAAACAGTCAGGTCTGTCAGGAATTTCAGTCCTCAGGCGCCAAGGCACTAATAATAAATCGTACGATTAGAGGTTCTAGAGTAAATAGGCGAGTCCGCGATTCGTCTAGGGATCAGTACTTTAATAATACTTCGGTTACCCGTACTAAATATGCGCCTGAGAAAGTATCTCTAAGTACCCGTACCTTGAATCTAATCTCCGCCCAAAAGAATTTACCCCCATCCGCCTTCAACTCCACCGCCAATTCTCCTTCACCCCTTGACGAACTTCCTTCTCCCGATCTCCTCACCTTCCTTTTCCCTCTCCACTTCTTTCTCCGCCTCTCGTTGACCCCGTCATTGACTTCTCTCTGTCATTGACTGCGTCTGTCGTTTTAACCCTTTCCTTATCTTCCTAGGGTAAACAATATCCATTTGTTTGCTCTGCTGTCTGAGGCGAACGGGGAACCCACAGGAACGCAGTTATGGCTGTACATAACGCCAGCTTCGCATCGCCGCTAGCAGATGCAAAATATGCACAATTCGTGGGCCACCCTCAGATCGACAGCCTCTTGACCCAGCTCTCTGAGCTTAGTGGGTGGACGATAGCTATCACGCTCTTGCTCGTCGCGGTTGCGTATGATCAATGTGAGTTAGGGAGATGGATATGCATGGGCATGAGAACGATGCTGACCGTTTTACTCAGTTGGCTATATTTGGCGTAAAGGTTCAATTGCTGGCCCAGCATGGAAGGCGCCATTCATCGGCCCCTTTCTCTCGTCGATGGAACCAAAGTGGTCAGAGTACATGGAGAAGTGGGCAAGTGGACCGCTCAGCTGCGTGTCTGTGTTCCACAAGTAAGACTCCTACGTATATTCCTTGCGATAAAATTTGTCTTAATCATTCGAGCAGGTTCGTGGTTATTGCCTCTACTCGTGATATGTCCCGAAAGATCTTCAACTCCCCTGCTCACGTCAAGCCCTGTGTCGTCGACGTTGCCCCCAAGCTACTGGGAGCCGACAATTGGGTCTTCCTGGATGGCAAAGCGCATGTTGATTTCCGGAAGGGCCTGAACCGCCTGTTCACTCGCCAAGCGCTGGAGTGCTACCTCCCTCACCAGGAAGAAGTTCACAATGCCTACCTCGAGAAGTTTGCTAAGATCACTGAAGAAGCAGGAGGAAAGCCAGTCCCGTTCATGCCGGAATTCCGCGAACTCATGTGCGCCGTCTCTTGCCGGACATTTGTTGGCCACTACATCTCTGACGAGGCCATCAAGAAGATTGCCGACGACTACTACCTGATCACCGCTGCCCTGGAACTTGTCAACTTTCCCATCATCATCCCCTACACGCGGACCTGGTATGGAAAGCGCGCTGCCGATATGGTGCTGTCTGAGTTCACCAAGTGTGCCACCAAGAGTAAAGTCCGCATGGCTGCCGGAGGCGAAATCACCTGTATCATGGACGGTTGGGTCAAGCATCAGCTCGATTCCGCCGACTATCGTCGCCGCCAGGAGAATGGCGAGTCGCTAGAAGGTATCGAGAAGCCCAACCCTATGCTCCGCGAGTTCACCGACTACGAGGTCGCCCAGACCATTTTCACGTTCCTCTTCGCCTCGCAGGATGCCACCAGCAGCGCCGCGACTTGGTTGTTCCAGATCATGGCCCAGCGCCCTGACGTCCTCGACCGCATCCGGGAGGAGAATCTGAGACTCCGTGATGGCGACAGAGACAAGCCCGTGACTATGGATATGCTCGATAATATGACCTACACCCGCGCTGCTGTTAGGGAGCTGTTGAGATACCGCCCTCCAGTTATCATGGTGCCTTACCTCGCCAAGAAGTCCTTCCCCATCACAGACACATACACTGTCCCCAAAGGTACGTTGTAAAGAAAGGAATGCGTTTTCAGCGTTATACTGACCACTTCAGGCGCGATGGTCATCCCATCTGTGTACCCCTCGCTCCGTGATCCCGAAGTCTACCCCAACCCCGACGTCTATGATCCAGAACGATACTATAGCGGCGATGCTGAGGTGAAGGGCGCGAAGAACTTCCTCGTTTTCGGCACGGGCGCGCACTACTGTCTGGGCCAGACCTACGCGCAATTGAACTTGGCCCTCATGATTGGAAAAGCTGCCATGCAACTAGAATGGGTCCACCACCCGACCCCGCGATCGGAGGAGATCAAGGTGTTCGCGACGATTTTCCCCATGGTAAGCAGGCCCTCCTAGATCGGACTGACACGGTTGTCACACGGGCCTCATCTAACGTGCCCATAGGATGACTGCCCACTGACCTTCACGAAGCGAGCATGAAGCGCATGAAGATTGAATTATTCCGCCCTTTCATTCACACGCATGGGATCGGGACCGGCGTTAAGAAAGTAGTCCGCAGAGTAATACCTGCATTTTTGTACAGAAAGAGAGGCATTTCTGCGATGCCTGATGCCGCAGTTTGACGATTGCGCTCAAAAATTAATATCGACCTTGTAATTACAGAGTTAGCCATACTGTCCGGAGTTAATGTGAAGTTATTTCCTCCGTCACCGACCCACTTTCTGCCTTGCGTCTATGCTGGAGCCTCTGCCCATCTGTAAATCTTTCATCATGCACATACGAAGCAAAATGTCGAGGCCCGAGACCAGCATGACGACAACTATTCGGGATATGCAATTGTTCACGCAATTCTCTTATCAGAGTCTGTACGCCGCGCAATTGCAAATCCGTTTGCCTGGACCTCGTTCGTCGCGTTGTCGTCGTTGTCGTCTTTCGAGTACCACGCCCTCGGCATCGGAATAGCTGCCTGGAGTACTCTGTGGAAATATAAACAGAATGCCTGAGGATGGCTTATTAATCTCGGGATTAATAACTATTCCATTCCGACTCCGACCATGGTCTATTGGTCTCCTTACCAAGCGACTTCTACTCCGGCCTCGTTTTCAAGCGAGCTTCAGTCCCCACCGTCAGGCATCTCACCAATTGCCATGGTCCGCCGCACGCCGTTAAGGTACCATGTATGTCAAACTGTGTAGTCTAAGCCGCCTATGACGGAGTTGACATGGCTGCTGGGACCCCGGAAAATGAGTCCCCTCAGAGCCCGCTACCTCAAACCGGGCAGGGCTGACTCAGTCACCGAGCAAGGCTGGGGTTCGCAAAGGCCGTGAGCCGCCTCGATGAAGGGGGTCGGCCTGATATTCGACTGTGCTTACGGCTTCTGGACCGGTGAGCTCAAGATTATGGTTGGAACCGTGTGCATTTTCGGTGGCTGAGGCGGCAACAAGTGGGCTTCGGAGTAAGAAAACTGATGGGAGTAAATGGGACGATGATGTATTTTGGGACTGTGGTCTGAGATGACTCCGACTCACCGTCTAGATTTTCATTGCGTAGGCTGTCTGGGATTATGAATTGAGTTTCTGTGGGCAGGGAAGGGGTCTCTTTGTTCCTGTGTATATAAGAGAGCCGTGCCAACGTCCTGAGGATATGAACTGAATAGAACAAGCAACAAGTTGATTACCATTTAAAAGCCTGCAGACTCCAGCAGTATACATTCGAAAAACAACTAGCACTCAATCATCCAGATATCCAGACGCTAAAAGGAAGTGCCAAGCAACGCAGACAAGCATTGTCACCTTGAACCACGCCCGTCACATTCTTAATTAGTATATAATAGCCCAGCCCTTCAAAATGAGAGATTTACCAAGTTACCCGGAGCACAGTATGTTTTCTCTCCATCTTCCTCTACTCAGCATACATTAAACTCGCCTCCCCTCACCCCTACTCTCCTCCCATTTCGAATCATAATCCGTCATACATCTCTCAACACCTATTCCCTCTTATGAAAGCATAACCAAATATCCCTCCTAACACCTCGTCAAAGTTCTTGCCGCGTCGAGACGCCCGTCATCCCTCCAAAGCGAGCCTCGTCCTAGACTCCACATCACCGGCCAAGTCCCATCAAAGTCACCAAAAATGTCCTCCTCCAGCAAGTCACAGAAGGAATTCGACGGTGCCTCCATCGTCAGCACATCGACTTTTTCCTCCACCGTCTCTCTCCTCAAGAGTGTGAAGGACAAGCTGCATCGAGAGACGCCAGGCAAGATGACTAAGGAGCAGAAGAAGCAGCTTCAGCAGGAGCGACGAAGGGAGGAGAAGGCTAACGGCCCCGTGCAGTGGATACCGGATATCAATGGCGATAATAAGTCTCGTGAGTTTTTATATTCGAAAGTGAAATTAAGAGAATGAGCATGAGTGTACTGACTCAAACCAATAGCCCGACGAAGAACCACGGAAGCGTACATGATCACTGGTATGCTAAAGTAAGAGCGAGAGAAGTGAGAGTGTGCGTGTAACTATGGCGCGCATACTCTCTTTTCATACCTTCACACCTTCGATGCATGTCTCAAGAACACAGCTATGTAATGCGGGAAGCGCGGAGTTAGGTTCGGTCGGGGTTTATCTTAACTTTTCGAGCATAGATTGGAAAACGACACCTTTTAGCACGCTCGTGTCTTTTTTGTTTTGGGGTTTTCGGGGGTTCTCTCTATTTGGGCTTCGGATATGGGAATGGAAAAATATCCAGACTGGAACCAGATTGGAATAGGACGATCCTCTAGACAGACGACTTAGTCTTCGACTTTTTCTTCAAATACCTAATTTGCTTAGTTAATTCAGACTGTCAACTTCGTTTTTCAATTCGTGTTATTTATGATGATCGTCTAGAAGCTATCGTCCAAATCGCCCTTCATCGCCACGACGCTCGGGCTGTCTTCCGCGCCGGTATCGTCGAAACCCACGCCTGCGGTCGCGAGGAGGTCTTGTACGATCTGCTTGCTTGCTTCTCTTGCTGTCATATCAATCAGCTCTTATCTCCATTTCCTCTAGTCTCACCTCATTCGAATTTCATGGAGTAGATACGTACCAGGGGTCTGCATCAACTTGCTCTGCGGCATCGAGAACTGAATCGTTTTCGGCGGACTCATCCCCAGCTCCGCATACACTCCCTCGGGGTCCTCGTCGCTGTCGCTCTCCCACGTAATCTCATCCTTATCCTTCTTCTTCTTCGACACTGTGATATCCTTCGCCTTCCCCTTTGCTGGCGTCTGCACGCTTATCCCGGGTGTTCGTGGTGGGTGAGACGGGTTATACGCTAGGCGCACTGGTGAACTAAAGATCTCTGCACGCAGTTCGGGGGCTGCTGCTGGTGGAGAGGACATTGGAGAGTCGAGGTCGCGCCAGGAAGATTTGACTTTGGGTGTTTTGTGTGGTGTGGCTTGGATGCGATAGTTCTTATCTAGGACTCGGTGCAGAAGTACATCTCCTCCGGTCCGCTTTTGCGTAGATTGGAGACGGGCATTAGTCTCGAAAGGCGACGTTTTTGGCGTCATCGACATATCTGGCAGTCTTGACTTCGGCCTTGGTGTCGTGGGCGGATAATAATTCTCTCCCTCTTCCATCGAGTGGCCCTTCATCTCATTCTTCAACTGCTCATATGGCGAGGGATACCCAGCAAAGTTCGCACCGCTTTTCGGCCTTGGCGGTCGGGGTGTGCTGCCGCTCACATCCTGATTCTCCAGGAGGGAGTCATTCGTCTGGTCATACGACTGCTCCTCTCCATCCGCGCGGATGGTCTCGTCCACTGTGGTGCTCGTCTCATATGTACTTGCATGATCTGGAGACTGCGTATAGGTCTCGTCCTCCTCCTCTTCCTCCCTCTCCTCTACGCCTGATAATGAGACATTGGCACTCGCTTCGAAGAATTGTTTCCAGAACTGCGTGTGATATGTCAGTCTCCAAGTCTTTCCCTTCCAACATATATGAATATATTTCTCCCTCTCAACTAACCTTCGATCCCTCCCACACCGCTTTCGAGTGCTCTGCGTACTGCTCAACGATAGGCAATATGCTAGATGTGACAATGCGATGCGCACGGCTGAAATTATGATCAATCTCTGCAATTCCTTCAGTCAGGCCTCACTTCCCCCTTGCCCTGTTTAAAAAGGACCAAGCCACCCACCTTGCAGAGTAAGCGTAATCGACTGCTCCAACTTCTCCAGCTCTTCTGTGAGCGCGAGGGGTCTTGCTGTCGCCGAGCTTCCCAACGACATGACGTGGCCCTGGTACGTGCGCACGTGGGTATCAAAAAGCGTAGTCTACCAGCCCAGCTGTAGGAACATATCTCCAATGCTTTGAAGGCCGTCGCGTATTGTCAGGAACGATGTGGGGTCAACGCGAGGTTGCTGCATCACGTGCCGACGCGCCCTCTAACTTGAATACCATCTCGCTTGTATCCATGCAGTGGAATAGAGTTTTTCCGGCGGCACCAATGACATAACGTGTCTTCGTATGCCGTATTTGGCAAACATCGCACAGACAGCTTACCAATTCCCACTTCCCCCATCCGCGAGAGATACATCTAAGGCCCACAATCTTCAGAAATATTTGCCTCTTCAGCGATTTCAGCTCGCATCAAAAATACCAATTACATTCTTCAGTGCAACTTCGTGACTCAGAGAATCGCCTCTGCTGCATTTCACTTTCACCCTCCGCGCGGTCCCTGTTGCCTGGTGAAGCATACATTTTCCCAGCCAGACGTTTAGCTTACCTACGCAACGCTATTCTCGTGCGCCCCACCAAGGCCCCAAGCCCTGCGGTAAGGTTTAAGGTTAAGTGCCTTTGCGCGACCAGACGCAAAACCCACCCAGCGATTTCCCGGCTGACAAACCTGCACGCAGGATAGTCATCAGTATCTGGATCAAGGGGGACAGGGATGTTTGGGTAGCGATGCTCTTGGCATTAGATGGGAAGACGAGGACGGGGTGACGGATTGGCCGACAGGATACGAGAGCGGCCCTGGAGGTGACTATGTAATGTATCGGAGCCAGGACGGGACGACATATGGTGGCCAGGCTCGGGGCTATTTAAGAAGCTTGAGATCACCGCGATGGAACGAAGAGAAGCAGACATCTAATCAAGCTTGATATCAAGGGAGCTCTTTAGCAAGCCTTCTCCGGACACTCAATTACAACCTGAATTATCCTCCTTTGCAATCACCGTCATCATGAGCAAAGTCCTCGTTGTCTTTGGTGCTACTGGCCAGCAAGGCGGCTCTGTCGCCAAGGTAGTGCTCAACGACCCTGAACTCTCCAAGCAATACAAAGTTCGTGCCGTGACTCGCGACCCTTCTAAACCTGCTGCGCAGGCCCTCGAGAAGTTGGGCGCCGAGGTCGTCAAAGGCGATGCCGATGACGCGGTGTCCCTCGCGGCTGTCCTGAAGGGTGCTCACACTGTTTTTGCTGTTACCGTCTCAGTCCTCGACGCTGTCGACAAGACTCCAGAACTCACCCAGGGCAAGGCGATTGCCGATGCTGCAGTCGCAGCGGGCGTGCAGTTCTTCATATTCAGCACCTTGCCAGACGTCTCTAAGATCTCGGAGGGCAAGCTCACGACGGTCGAGCATTTCGACCTCAAGGCCAAGATCCAGGAGTATGTACGTACCCTGCCCATCAGGCAAGCCTTTTATGTACCAGCGTATTTCATGCAGAACTTTGCGGACTACATGGCTCCGCAACCTGCCGGCGATGGCACCTTCGCTGTGTATAGCTTCGTCACTCCGCAGACGCAGGTCCCCTTGATCGATATCGCCTCCGATACGGGCAAGTTCGTTGGTGCCATCTTGGCCAATCCTGAGAAGTACGAGGGCAAGTCCGTCATAGGCGCCACAACGCTGATGTCGTACGAGGAGGCCGTGGCAGAGATCAGTCGCATCTCAGGCAAGACTGTTAAGTATACTCAGTTGCCAGAGAGTGCAATCCGCGGGTTTATGCCTCCATTGGTGGCTGATATGCTGGTTGGGATGTTATATTATTACCAGGACTATGGGTACTATGGAGCGCAGACCAAGGAGCTTGTGCAGGAGGCTCCTCAGACGGCTCGTGGCAAGCTGGTAACGTTTGACGAGTATCTCGCCAAAAACATTCCTGCATGCTTGAAGTAATTGTGGTCATTCGGAGGTTTCCGGTTGGAATTATTTCCTTTCTCGTTGTTGCATATATAGCACAAGTATGACTTCTGCTAATATTGCCCACACTCTCTGCTGTAGTTAGTTCCAGCTAGTTATCTCTTCCTGGTGCTCTCCCCGGAGCAATTCAGGATCATTCAGCTCGAAAGCAAAATTCCACAGCTTTTCAGCAACACTCATCTTGTTTGGTTGACGGGGCGGTTCACTTTTGGAACTTCCCCCCCCAATGTGCTGCATCGGACTGGGTGTAAGTGCCCATCTGATCTCATTTTGTTGGTCGGCTAGCTCTTCTATAAGTGTGTCCACGAAGCCAATCTTCTTATCTGCAAACCACTTTAATACTTTCGGTACCTTTGACTGCGGGAATACAAGGCTCTGAGAGCAGCACCCAAACTTCGGCATTTCGTTGACGCCAGCAGGTATTGGCAGCATCGAGTTCCTTCCAGCAGCAAAGAATAGGCCGATACATAAGGGTATGCACATTCCGCACACGAGTATTATTGTGTAGTCAGTGAGCGGTCGTCCAAGGTGTTTGAATTGATAGCGTGCAATTATCATAGCGACCATGGGTCCAGTCGCCAGTGCGAATGACCAGGCTAGGTATGTCGGCCACTCCTCGATATTCCAACCGAGAAGTTCTTCTGTGTAAAACAGTCGCAAGTAGAGGTCTGTTCTAAGTATTAGTTCAGTCATACAGAGATGGCAGGCAAAATATACAAACATACAGTCTGAGACGCCCTTCCTATAGGTCTGTGCCTTTGCGACATCTAAAGCCTTAACAGTACGATGATACCACCCATTTAGCGCGAGCACATCATCCTCGACCATGAGGATATTCGCTGCCCCAACTCGATAGCACGCTTCCAACAAGTAACTGTAATCGTACAAGCCCTTCTCCCTATATACGCCTTTCTCCCTCTCCATCTCCCTAATCCGCTCAAGCTGTTCCTGAGGGAGATCATACGTTAGAATCTGATCTGCTACATTATACAGCCAGTCCTCGGAGTACGCTGGATGCACCCTAGGCTCCGTGTGCGCTATGAAGGTGATCAGATGGATGTTCTTGCGTTCCTCCTCCGTCAAGCCGTGCAGCAACGATCCTACCGAGGTCCGGAAGTATCGCTCGCCATCACGGGCAACTGTGGCAATTCCTACACAGAGGAAAGGCGGCGTGGAGTTGTCAGGCCGGCGAAAGGAAGCCCTTACTGCACCTTCGATGAACCTCTCGGCCTGTCGTTGGCGAGTGGAGGAGTATTCCCGTCTGTACGCCATGGATGGATCAAAGAAGAGAGACGTCGGGTCGCGGTAGAATGCAAGACGGCAGTATAGGACGAGGAGAGAGTAGATAACAAAGAAGGCACCGAGTTGGGGAGAGAACATGTATGCCCGCCATGACGTACCAGAGGTCCGATGAAGCATCATCTTGGCTGCTACTCTGTGGAGGTCGAAATCATGAGATGGAAATTGAAAGGAAATGGAAGATTAGTATGAGAGGGATGTGCAATGAACGAACAGGGAACGAAGACGAAAAAGAAAAGGAAAGAAGAATGGAAGCGGTGCTTGAGTGAACAGCAATTGGAAAGGGTTTAAAAGAAAAGGCACTCCAGCCATTTGATCCAAGAAAGACACGCGTTCAACGGCTGATAAACAGTGGACTGGGCCAAAGAGCGATCTGGAAATACTCATTTATCTAGGCGGCCAAGCATTGGCAGGCCGTGGCATGTCTTGGCCATAATAGAAGCGGAATGAGGCGTGGTGTCTGACTTCGTACTTGTCAAAAGTACGCGCCACTGACGAATGACAGATGACATACGAGGCTACATCAACTTTGCAGTGTGTTGCCACTCCGTATTGTATGTGAAGTGCAACCCAAGCTGAGACTCTAGGGAGATTTATAATTTTGCCCTTAGCGAGCGGATATGGTTCGGGTTATTTTTAGTCCGGAAGAATATTTTTGCGGCTGTTGAAAGGACCGAGCCGCCCATTCCCGATTGGCAGGGCTGGAGATTGATCACAAGTGGATTATTCTGCTACCAAGAGCTGTATAATAATATATTCAAGAAAGGTAACACACGATCTCTATTCTACAAAGCTTCATTATTTCTATTATCCTACTCCCAGCAACACTTTCGATGCTTGACGAGAGTGGCCGTGTCAAGCACAGAGCCATTACCGCTAGCAATGAACTCGGTCGTCAAGTGCGTGCAGTTGTGCACGGTGAACAGGCTCCATCCGTACTCGACGACGACCTTGCGGGATGTGGGAGCCAAGGTGGGGTCGGGGGTGTCGAGACCATCGTAGTGGCCGCCCGCACCATTTGTGATGTACCAAGGAGCAGTCGGGTTGTTCGTGATCTCCTGGGTCGTGCCGTTTTCCACAGCCGCCTGGCGGTCGTAGTAGTGAACATGGCCAGACAGGACAAGGTCGACACCGTATTTCAGAAGGAGCGGCTCGAAGGCAGCTTGGCAGTCAGTGCAACCCGGCTGGCTACTCATGTACCATGGACGGTGGCCAGCAGCGATGATCCAGGGGGTCTTCTCGCGGTCGACGGACGCGAGATCCCTCTTCAACCACTCCAGTTGGGTGCCATTGGGCGCAAAGGGGCCGGCGTCCTCATTGGCCGAGCCGCCTGGGAGATCTGGTGCATTGGGAAAGTCTGTTTCCGTATTGAACTGCACGTAATGAACCATCCCGTGATCGAAGGAGTACCAGAAGTTTTCAAGTCCTCCGGACTGGGCAGAAGGCATGCTATTTATGGTAAGTATGCATATGCGGACAAAGACCGCACTACTTACTTCCAGTGAGCGCGGAAACCAGTGAAATTTGTCTGGCCAGCCACGCAAATGGTAAGATTGCTACCATTGTCGCAATTGGCCTCATGGTTACCTGGACTAGAACATCAGTGGGGGATCTCAGCGCCACAGTTCTGAAGTACTAACCAGGGCTAACCATGTAAGGAGTGTCACTAGATATCTCCTCGACCTCATTATAGAAATCATTAAGGATTCTATCATACACAGCACCGTTGTCGGAGGTGTTCAGGGGCGTGATATAGCCGCCCTTCTCCTCTTTGAGCCATGCATCAGCATAGGCAATGTCACCAACTGTCAACAGTCAGCAGCCGAATATTAATCACAGAGCATCAGGGAGACAGACCATGCCAGATAAAATCATAGGACGACTTCAGAGAGTTGAGGGACTGGATGGTGGTCATAGCTCCGGGCTGGAGAGGGTTGGCTGCACCCTTACCAACAGTCGTGCTCAGTCCGTCTGGGCCAAACGTGCCCATGTCACCAACCATAGCGAACTTGTAGGGCTCAGGGCTCCCAACCTTGCGCGCAGTCGTGAAGCTGTACGTCTGATTACCGCACATAGGCATGTAGAAGTACTTGGTATCAGGAGCAAGGTCGGTGAGGGTCACGTGGTTATTCCAGGTCGATGAGGACTCGTAGGTGATGGATGTCTCCGACGAGGCTGATCGGGAGAGGCGGTGTTCGCTGCTGCCGAAGGTCACCGTGGGCCTTTGAAGCTGCTGGTTGGTGTTCCACGATACAGACATGCCGTTGGTGCCGGCATAGGCCAGACGGATCTGCGTTGGCGCAGTCTTCTCATTGCAAGAGTCTCCCTGGTGGGCACAGGCCGTGGTGGCCAATGCCAGGAAGGCGAGCTCGTTAAGAGAGAACAGCATGATGGCCGGGAGCGGAAAGGGAGGAAGAGAATGAAGCAATTGAGATGCAGAGAGAATCGTCGAGACCAGCAGACGAGGACATCTTTATGAGGCTATCGAGGCCAAGAGACGCGCCTTGTGCAGCGGTCCCCACGCCGAGCGGGCAACATCCCAACCCGTCAAAAGCAATATTTAAGAACTGGACATCCCAAGCCGACAGGATATGCAGCCGCAGCATGACACCCGTCAAGGCTGATAGGTGCCAGTCTATGCATCGTTCGTTGCTAGAGGCCCTTTAACTTCTCCTAGCTGGCGTGGGATGGCCCCCTGAGTGCAACGTTGGCAATGCCTGCGCCTTGATTCGCTGCGATTCCCCGTGGACTTCTTCTAGAAGGTATTAACGATGTAGAGAATCTTCCATAGCGGAAAATCGGAGCGGAACAGCAGTCTACACGGAACGCTTGACGGCAGGTCCAATGCAGGTGAGATGAGATGCTACATAAACAAGCCTGGCACGAAGAAGGTCGATTTGCGGTCCGGAGTTCAAGTTTGAAAGAGGCACGTGACAAATATTAGTCACGTACTATTGCATCACGTGGAAAATACATTCGTATTGCTTACCTAATGCTATGGTGGATGCCTCCCCTTCTGGACACGACGACGAAGCCATGATGCACAGATCCAACCCCGCCGACTGCAGCGCTCTCTATCTAACCCTAAGATGTCTGGCGCTGGATACGATGTAGTGGTCGATGTCGACGACGAGGTACGTGAACCACCACGCATATCCAATGCTTCCCTGCGCAGCCCCGAAACTCGAGAGCTAATCTCCCATTCAGGGTGACCTTGGTCATACCGATCTCCAGGAGGACTTGGAATTCCACGCCTCAAACTTCGCCACCGATGCTGCGAACGCGCGCAAGCTGCCGGGCAGCTCATCGGGACTGCCAGCGCCAGCGACGAATGGAGGCTCCTCGAAACGCTTCCTCTGGACGCTATCCTTCTATGCGCAGTTTTTCGATGTTGATACCAGCTCCGTGCTGTCGAGGTGTTGGGCGGCACTGTATCCCAGAGCTAATTTCCTCGATGTGCTAGAAGGCAATCCGGATCTGTACGGCCCTTTCTGGATTGCCACGACTGTGGTGTTTATCCTGTTCCTTGGAGGTACCATCAGCCAGTATCTTGCCCACACAGGAGCTGCTGAACCGTTTGAATATGATTTCCGGCTCTTAAGTGGTATGTCTGGCAGATTGCGATAGTATCCCTCTATGCGTCTAACATTTTAAACAGGTTCCGCAGGCCTCATATACGGCTACACCTTTGTGATACCCATCGCGCTCTTCCTCGCCCTAAAGTACTCCGGCAGCGAGGCTGCCAATATTCTCGAGTGCTTGGCGCTCTACGGATACTCCAATATCATTTGGATCCCCGTTGCCTTGATCTCCTGGTCGCCCTTCGCACTGCTGAACTGGATCTTCGTCGGTGTTGGCTTCGGCATTAGTGTCGCCTTTCTGCTGCGTAACCTCTACCCTGTACTCAGCGCCACCGAGAGACGAACTTCCAAACTCCTCTTGATCTTTGTGGTCGTGCTCCATGCCGCGCTGGCCATTGCGATCGAGTTTCTATTCTTTGCTAACAAACACAAGAAGGATGAACCTGCGAAGCCCGACGAGCCGATCAAGGATGGTGACCCAGCGATGTTATTCATTTTCTAGATAAAAATATGTATTATAAGGATTTAGGGATTGCGAATGCCTCGGGGGGCTGCATGTCAGGGGTGTCAAACAAAGCTACATGTACTGTAAAAAATAATAGCCTTACATTTTATATTTCTCGCTCAAAATCTACCTCTCATATACAAACCAACCTGACCTCACTTCCTCCCAATGCTACTGCACCATATCAAACCGCTAACTCCCCTCCCTCCATCCCTAACTCTTCCCTTCTCTGTCCTTTCCCCCTCCTTCCCACTTCTGCACCTTCCCACCCAACCACGACCACTGATTCCAGCTGCCCGGATAATCCGCTGCTTTCGTCCATCCCCAATCCCTCGCCGCTCCCGTAGCAGCATGGCTCCGCACGCCGGCCATGCAGAAAAAGATCAATTCCTTATCCTTTCCTGGCCTTTCAATGCCATGCCTCTGCTTAAACTCCTCGTCACTGATAGCGAAACTGTCCGGATTGTGCATGATGGGGATATTGATGGCACCCGGGATGGTGCCCATTTCAAGAAGCTCCGACGGCTCGCGAACGTCGACGATTATGCGATGGGGGGAGGGGGAGGAGATGGCCTTTTGCATCTGAATGAAGGGTTAGTCCTGTGTTGGTGACCGGTGGGGGTGGGGAGAGGAAAAACGGGACATACACCGTCGAATGTGTACTCCTTCCATCCGAATTTGCCCGTAGGTGAATCTTTGTCTTTCTTTTTGGAATAGTATCGCGGGAGCTGGTAAGCGTATGTTGCCGCGGGGAGGGCAATGGGGTGGGAGATGGTGTGGAGAGGAGCTTGTAGACGTGCCGGGTATGCGATTGAGGACCGTAAGGTGCGCAATAAAACGGGCGAGAGACGTGGGGTTGCCATTGTGAAGGCTATTTTGCGTGGTAGTATGGAGGCGGAGAGGATGGATGTGGTTATCGTAGAAAGTAGAAATGGCAAATTCCCCGGATTTCGTCATTCGCAGTCGTGCCGCCTTTAATTACAAACCACACCTTTGGATACGACCAACCTACCATTACCTGTTATTCGAAAGCTATGATAATTTTCATGACGGGAAGATAAAGTACGGACACTATTACTCTTCCCTTTTTATTACTTGGAGTTCTAGGTTATTCTACGCTACGAGAGATATAGAATAAAAAGTTGGAGAAAGGGGAAGGGTCAACCAGTCTGTACCTCACGTCTCTAAGACCTTCCATCTCATACGCATAGTTCATATCTCATTAATTTCAGTATAATCTGACTGTACTATCCTATCCCATACCCCAGACCCAAGTACAATTAAAGACTTAAACATTAGCTGAAAATATATTACTCCCTGTATTTCACTTGCACCTTCTCCAACATCTCCTCTAACAGCCCATCTCTTGCCGCCAACTTGGACAGTAACGGCCTCAATCTCGCTCCATCGCAAACTCTCTCTTCTACCACCCCTGGCAGCCTCTCCAATCCCTCGTCCCGCTTCCGGAAGTTAATCCCAGGAGTTACAGTCGCGCAGTTATACTGCGCCTCGGCAGCACGCATTCCGCAGATCTCGCTGGTCTTGCAGTCGCCTGTGCACGAGGGGACGTTCCATCCGCGGGACTTGTGTGCGATGTAGCTTTGGAAGGCGGTGTCGTCATTTTCGAACGCGACGGTCACGTTGTGCCAGAAAGCGGGGGTGAGTTCAGCAGTGGGATCCGTGAGAGGGGGATCCACGAGCGGGCCGTAGGCTTGCTTGGCTGAGTAGTACTCGACCCAGGTAGGTCCGTTTTGGTAGCTTGGGTCGGAGATGTTGGCAATGTAGGTGGTGATGTCAAGGACGCCGAATGTGACAGGGTCGACGCTCACAACCTGGAAGGCCGGGGGGCCAGAAGTTGGGGTCATGGAAGGGGCGAGATACGAGACCTCGAGAGCGTTGCTGAAGCTAGGGTTGGTGTAGTCGGTATAGGCGATCTCGAACTGGTCAACATGTGTGTGGCCGAAGAAAAGGGCGGCGATTGTGGCAGAGTAGCGATCCACAATCTGGTTGAAGTAGTTCGATCCATCATGGAGAGCATCGTCTAGACCCATGGCCATATGTCCAATGATGTATACATTCTCGCCAGCCTGCTCTGCGGCATCTAGCTCGCTGACGAGCCATGCGAGCTGTCCGCTGGGATCGCTCTCCATGGTCTTCTCGTACAGCCAGTAGTTCTCCTTATAGTAGAGGTTGGAATTGATCGAGATGATACGCAGGTTGCCACCAGCGAACTTTGTGGAGTAAGCACCGAAGTTCTGGATTTCCTGAGCATCGGACCCCAGGTATGGCTGGTTGTCCGTAGCCAGCAGGTTGTACAGCCACTGGATGTCCAGCGAAGTCTTGACCGCTGCAGGATTGAAGGCATTCACAGGGGATGCCTCGTGGTTACCAGCGGTGGTGTAAACGTGAGGCAAGCTTGCCATATGGCTGTAGGCATCTTGGATATCCGCAGTCACCTGAGTCTCGTTCACCAGCCAGACGGCGTGATCGACAATGTCTCCTGTGAAGATGGTGAAGGCAGCATTAGGGGCAATACTGTTAATGGCGGCAAACATGCTATCTTCGAGGCTCACTGGCGCATCGCATGCGGTGTTGCCGTATGGACCCGCAGGGTAGCCGTTATTGCCAGGAGCATCGGCAGCAGTATACGGTCTGCAGCAGATGGGTTTTGTGCAGTTGTAGCTAGCACCCGTTTCATAGAATTGATCAACATGAATGTCGCTGATGTGGACAAAAGTCAAGGGTGGCTGGCCGCTGACTGCAGGTCTCGTGGTAGCTGGCTTGGGCGAGGGGAAAGTGACGCTGTAGGGGGTCACAGCAGGGAATGGGCAGAGACCGAAGAATGTGTTGCAGAACAAGGTCGAGGTGTGAGAGCCGACGGTCATGCCGCGTAAGTCCTGTGCCAGAATAGGGCCTTCGAGGGCGACAGCACCTTCACATACATCTGGATCATCGGCCTAGAGTTGTCGGTGAGTGGAGGCTTTCATCTCGAGATACTGCTTTAAACTTACACCTGAGAGCTTGCACACCTCGGTGATTGTGTCGACAAAAATGGTATTACCAAAAGCAGCCAAGCCCTTGAGGACGACCAAGAGTGCCTGAAAATTTGATTAGTGTGGCATATACATAATTGGGAATGCATAGACTCGGGAGAGATATGAGGGCCATTATTAGTTGGCACAAAAGAGGAAAGAAAACTCGGAAAGGGGGCCTAGGTCATGGGATCATGAAATAAGGTACGTAGCGCACGAGACGCAAAGGAAAATCGACCAGAAACGAATATAAGAAAAAGTACGAGTAGGTAGTTATGAAGGATTTCTCACCTCACACGCCGTGCATGATGCAGCCGATTCGATATCGGCCCAGATCTCGCTGGCCAAGTCCCTCTTGTCGACGGCAGCGGCTTGGGTTAAAGACCCCGCCGCCACGAGCACGTATAAAGCTGGGGATAACCTCATACTGGTTTCCGTTCAAGAACGAGTGAAAGGTAGAAAATAGGAGGAAAAGGCTGAAAAGGAGGAGAAGGTATTAGGGTTGAGCCTGAAAGCTATGCTTGGGCTTGGCAACCTCACGATCTTCAGGGCCTGCGTCAACTCCCCTTTATATTCCACGCAGGCTTCTAGCCGTTCCTCCATGCGCAGGTGCAGCCCGCCCCCGTGGACACGAACAACCAGTCACCCTCCCTAACGGGTGAAGGAAGGTGCATGACAGGCTGCGAGAGCTGGAGGTGGACGGGGGACGGAGAGGGGGTTACGGCGATGGCACCCAGTAGCCCTGTCGCGGGCATCTTTCATCAGCGAGAGCCAAGTGCCAGCTATTTCCCAGCTCTCCAATACTACCACGAGAATGCAAGTGCCGGCCACATTGGTCAATTCCGGCAAGGTCGTTGCCCCCGATTCACGCCCCGAGGAGGGGAAAGCGCACTTGACCTTCCCATTTGAACGCGAGTTACTGTATGGTTTGTCGTTCTGTCTCTCCTCTTCTAGCCACTTGCTCCGATGTCCCGGCGCATCCACGGAGGTATTGGCCATGCAAGAAATACGTCTCCCTCGTGCGGGCACTTGCGCGTTAAGGGGCAGAAGAAGTGTCGATCGTGGTGGCTAGGTTGCTCTGCCACCCAGTGCCACTCTCCTCTTCTACAAGCCCCTGTCCGAGCCAGCAGCTGGTTAAGCTTCTCTTTCCCGGGCGCCCGCCTGAGCGACGGGCTGACTGGTGTCTCACACGGGCAAATCAGTGTCTCGGAACCCAACCAGCGTGGCTTGAGGGGCTGAGTATATCATTTCCACATGACAAGATGAGCGGAGTCAGAGCATGAAGAGTAAGGCGATGGATAATGAGGATGCCTGGAGCTGGATGGGAAGGATGATGGGAGAGCCTGAGTAAGGTAAGCTGGAGGATGAGGACGGACTTTGCAGCCCGCCACAGTCTACGCAGAACAGTATAGGGAGCCGGGGGAGCGAACGGCAACAAGGTACCTGCATCGCGGCTGACTACAGGTGAGCCGAGGTCAAAAGGGGCACAGGTCCAATGGCTGAAGGGGAAGGCTGAGGTGATGTATAGATAAACTTTGCCCAAGCAGAGATTTGCAGTCAGATCCGACGGCTATAGCGTATCTGTCGTAGGACATCCCAACCAGATCGCTGGATCTCTCAATATGGGAAGAGGGTATCCTGGAAAGTGACATGGGAGCCAATCATATGTCGCAATCGTTACAGGCTGCCTCGATGTCGCCAAAGAGCAGGCTAATCGTGGCACAAGCATAACATATCTCGATGGGTACATGCAGGCTCCGATGTGGAGAAGGCTCGACTGTTGTTCCATTGATTCTGCATGCTATGGTAATATAGAGCTAAGAACACAGAGAGACCACGCAGCTCTTCCTTCCGCCTCCAGACTCAAACGCCAGATAAACCCACGCATCTACTTGAGCTTCTTCTTTGGTCGCAGCTGGTTGGTATGGCCGCACTTCTTCTTTCTGCAGTTGGTGGCTCGGGGTGGGAGACGGGCCTGTATTGATCACGTATTAGTCTCGCTCTTCATCCTTATATGGGGTATGGGCCTGCGGGACGACGTACGTAGCACTTTCGGCAGATCATCTTCTCACAGTTGAACTTGGAGGCAAGGGCCTTGAGCGATGGCTCGATGATACCACCACGCAGACGGAGCACAAGGTGCAGGGTCGACTCCTACAAAGCGTAAATCAGCCTGGTTGTCCGATATTCCCGTATCCTGCACATCAATCCATTTTTTTTTATCGCTTTCACGCCCAAATCATGAAACCCTCTTCAAATAACACCCCGGGATATCCGTACCTTCTGGATATTATAATCTGAAAGGGTGCGGCCGTCCTCGAGCTGCTTGCCGGCAAAGATCAGGCGCTGCTGATCCGGAGGAATGCCTTCCTTGTCCTGGATCTTGCTCTTAACATTGTCGATGGTGTCCGAGGACTCCACCTCAAGGGTGATGGTCTTCCCCGTGAGGGTCTTGACGAAGCTATCGATCCCAAAGTTAGCCACTCCGTCTCCAACTCGGATTCGACCTGTATCGGCGAGCGCAGGGCGAGGGTGCGAGGGCTTACATCTGCACTGTAAGGAGAAAGAGTCAGTATGGGTATTTCTACATTATCGCGCGGACGATGGTTCTGACTTACTGATTGCGGTCGTCTACGTCGTCGTTGTTGCTGATGGCGAACGGATTCGAAAATTCCAGGTAAAGTGTGATCGCAAACCCTAATTACTAAGCGACACTTTTTCCCGCCTGGTGCCGGAGCATGAATCACGTGCTTATGAGGGGCAAATCGACGCTAATGACATTATAGAGATATCTGTAGTGCGAAGGAAAGCTTAGAAAATTAAAAAGTTATTTAGATGGCCAGGTTCCGAGTAATTGAATTTAACTTTAGAATTCGGCTCTGAAGTTGAACGTCAAGAAATGTGTGGTGTCTTCTCGAGCCGTGTTGTGGAAATCTATTCCTCGAGCAAGTGAGTTGAGGCACTCTATATACACCACATATTTTATACATTTAACTCCTCTATAACTGATAGCCATAGCTTCAGTTTGATCATGATTAACACATGAATGCATAATAGTCGATTGCAGGTCGTAACAAGATGTGAGGTGATAACCTGATTATACACCACAGCCTACAAAGCTACCTTTAGTACCCAGGAAATGTGTTACATCTAGGGGAAATAATGTATATCTATGCAAAAGAAGTGTGCCTTGGTATCATCTTCTGTAGGGTATCTATATGTTTTACACCGGGTAGAGTTCCTCTTAGACTAAAACTCCTTTAACCTCCCGCATTCCTCAATGCCATATACCCCTCTTCACGCAGCCGCCTCTTCCTCTCTGACAGGATCCAATTTTCGATCATGACTTCTGTCTGAAACACAGCATGTGTGAGTCTCTCCAGGGAAGTCCCTGCTTCGGAAGCTATTGTAATGCTGGTAAATATTATCAAGATCACAGGAGAGTTGCACTTACCTGCGAGCTTGTAGAAAGCTTTCGCATTGTCAGGAAGTTCCCCGGTATTTCGATATCGTCGGTAGAGTTGCCCAGGTCGGGCTACAGTCTCAGGATCCCGCCCTCCCTCATCTTGAACTGCCAGTGGGATTTGTATAATCAGATTCCTCTGGACCTGCTTCAAGCGCTCTGCTCGTTCATCATGATCATCCTTCTCTGTTGGCTGAGGCGATAGATCCTGAATTGGAAAGTGTTCCAGGATCTCGAGAGGCACTGTTAGATGTTAGCACGAAATACCATCTTCGAACAATAGAGAAATTAACTCCTAGGCTCAGCGCTGTCAATCCATGTACGTTGATACCAGCCCAGATAATCGTCTATCTGCTTCTCGGTCATCGAGGCGACATCAGTATCGTCCACGTGAATCTCATCTCCCCTCCTTAGCCCTTCAGGAGATTTATCAACCATAATTTCTCGCCACTTCCTCCAATCCACCTTTACAGTAGTGGGATCGGATTCGTTTTCCGGAACACGAACTATATCATCGAAGGGGTGGCTGAGTTTTGTTGCAACAACCACCAGACTAATTAGCTGGATCTCAGGATATGAAATATTGAACTCTCTCCCCTGGTAAGAAGCTGGATAGACAAAGTCAATCCCAAGCATTGTGGCGAGACGACGGACGGCGGGGTATATTTCCACTGCTTTAGTTAGACGCGCAAAGGACTAAAGAAGCTCGCTCAATCTTACAGGGTAGTCCGAGATTCCTCATGTGCTTGAATAGCAACAACGGGAAGTTCAGAGCAGGGAAGATCATTTCAAATTCAAGATGATAGAACTGGATCAACTTTGAGACGGCCTTATGGAGCTCTTCGCCTCTTAAAGGTTCCCGAATTTCCAAAGATGAATGGAGAGCGCCAGGCAGTCGTGCCCGCATCTCTTTCGGCACTTCCTTAACCTGCGAAAATAATTAACATTCATTCCGATAACAACACTACCAGAGAGAGAAAACAATTTTAAAAATTTAGGTAATTATAACTCACAGCTCTTGCGTAGACCATCTCATCCCTTGCAGCCCAGTTGAGCATCTCGCCCATGCTAGTTGGGAGCCTCAGAAGCAATGTGCCCAAATAGCAAAGGGCCAGAGTTTCAATCAGCTTCGGCATGTGTTCCCTTCCAATCTCAGCCCTCCTGCTCCTCGAAGATATCAAACTCTTTCCGTCGGAATCAGTAGTCTCTCCCCCGCTCGTAGAACTGAATCCCGTGCTACTGAATCGCTCCAACCCAGCATCTCCCTGATTCCTATGCAGGATGGCCAATCTGAGACCCCAGAGATCTCTCACTATTGTCTCGAGTTCCTTGGGAAATCCCTTCCCATTGACAAGAAAGAAGCACTGCTTCCATACAATCAGCTGGTAGCACTGCAGGAACATCTCCGTAGCTTCTCGTCCCGATAGCACCGTCTGAGCCTGCTCTTTCTCTTCGCCCTTGCGCCGCGCGGTTTTACCCTGTTTGATATCCCAGTCTTCTTCATCTTGTTGAGTCTGTGTGAAGCCCTACATTCTACTAAGCATTACAGCTCGGGGGGCGTAAAGTTGGTAGAACCCACGGTCTGCTCGTGACCTCGCTGACAGAATTTTCTCCCATCTTCGATATACCACCTACGAGAGCGGCAGCCCTGTTCAGCACAGCTTTCATGCCGAGGAAATTTGTGGTATTCTATGTTGGACGACATTAGCGGATGATATTCTGAGGCCAGCTCGAGACATGGTTTTATGGAGTGAGGTTGCTTGGGCTTCCCGCTCGGGTAGAGCAGATTTCCGGACAGTTTACATGGACATCAAGAGACTAATTGCAACAATAAAAAAAAATCGCATTTGTTTCCTAGTATTAACCATATGCTCTAGTAGGTTGATTATTGTGCATAGCACATATTTCTAATCCTTTTGTTGGGTGTGGATATTTTAGGCACACGTCACATCTTAATCACATGCGATTGGACACAGAACAATTCATGGTATCGATTTCTACAGGACGTGAGTCGCCACACCCTAAGCGTTCACTTTTTGACTACGCCGGCCATTTGTGATCATGTAGTATCGAGTTTGACAAAAGAAATATGATGTGTTCAGAGCTGGGGGACATAACCAGTAAAATCAAATCCAGATATTGCAGCTCTGAGCATCGACCGTCAGAGTGCGACAATCCGAAAGGCGTAGGAACCCATAGTTAAAAATAGGCTCTCTTCGACGTATGCCAACCAGGACAAGGGGCCACCGCTGGCAACACTGTCATCGCTGTAGCAATTGAGAAGTGATGCACCTAACCGCGGGGAGCCTCCTTGGCTTCGATGGCAGCCTGCTCGCCCATGGCGGTAAGAACAATGACGTCTAAGCAAGTCGGTTAGTTGGACCCTTATCAGAGACCAGGAGCGCAAGAAAGACTGACTGGTATCCTTCTCCTCGGTGGTGAAGAGTTTCTCAATCTTCTCACCAACTTCGCCATCGGGAACCTTGACGTCGTCCTTGGTCTCACCATCATCGGCCATCAAGGAGAGGAAGCCGTCGTCGGAGACGTCGAGCTGGGGAGGAGACTCATTAGCAAGGCTCATACGATAACCCCGAGTCAGCTTACCAGTTGGTATTCCTTGCGGGTGACGTTTGGGACATCCATGTTGTGGGTGGAGGGGCAGAGTTCTTCGAGCTTCTTGCCGGTAAAGATGTCGATGGCGACAAGATGGACCTTGGCGTGGCCGTGCTTGCCGGTCTTGGAGGTGGACATGTCGACAATCTTGCAGGGGCGGTTCTTGATCACGACGAAGCCGTTCTTCCTCAGGGCAGAGCACTGCATGGGGTAGGTGGCCGAGGCGCCAGCATCGGCGGACTCGAAGGTGTGCTCATGCTATTTCGCGAGGTTTCAGTCAGCACACATCTCCCCATGATTATTATTGCTCTCCCATCTTCGTAGTTCGATCAGAGCAGATGGTTGCCAACATGCGGTCATGCGGTGGCGGGGTGCGCGCGTGTGCGGGGTGGTCTTTGTTCTCTTACCTGGGCATCGTCCGCCATGGTGACTAGGAGCGTCGAATAAAGATAGTCTGCGGTAGAGAGATGCGACGGTGGTTCGGGTCGAAGAGAGCGGAAGGGCGACGAGAAGGGGGAAGAGAGAAATGTGGGTTGGAGGGTTTGATGTTCGAGGAGCAAAATCAATTGACCAAGAGAAGTGGCCGAGTAAAGTGGTGTGGGCAGGAAGCGACCGCTAGCCTCTTAATTTTTTGGTGCCAGACAGCGGGCCAGGCTATGTGCGGGCCTGCTACAAGCTTTCTCGCTTTATATAGGGTCGCACAGCGATTTGTGGGAGATGGGTGGTTCAATGATGGACACGATGGATCGCAGATGGAGAAGGCCGGAAGATTCTATTTCCTCTGCTGTGCCCAGGTGCCTCAAGAGTTGTAGGCATCATTTCAACCAGAAATGCTAATCACGTGGTTCTGTTTCACGTCCCCGACAGGAGGCGATTAGGTAATTGATTACTACATTGCCCAGCTCATGGCATGCAGCACCATGTAACTAAACTTACCACGCAAAGGATAGGGACAGTGTTCGTGGACTTGGACGGAGATGCTGCAGAAGTACACTCCCATTTACCGCCCTTCCTTTCGCCCTCGGTTTATTTGTCTCTGATATTGGTACTTTGAAACCTCACTGCTTGGCGTCAACAATATTAATTCACGGTGATTCTACACCTACCGAGCAATTCCCTTGCGATCAACTTGTCAGCCTTGTCTGGAGCTCGCACAATCAATTCGTCCTAGGGAGGAGACCCGGGGCGGCGATCGGAGGAAGCTATGTGGCTCGACCGGTTATCGTCACATTCGACACCCTCTGGATCCCCTCCTCCGCCTACGAATAGAGCTTTCTCCCCGGCATCCCGGAGAGCAAGCCATCTGGCCCCATCCTCCAATGCCCAGCGAACTGGCTACTCTCCGCGATCCTCCTCTCTCTCCCTAGTCTCCAATGATTCCTCGACATCTCTTCCCGCGCCTTCACGAAATCAAGCATCTGGGCTGAAGCAGTCGAAAACCGTCTCCAATGCGCCAGATCCTCTTGCCGTGGTCGAAAGGCTGCTGGGGCCAGAGGGGAAAGGGTACCTTGGCACATCTAAGACTACAAATGGAGTAGATCCAAATGAGGAGAGTGAGTTTGGCATGGACTTTGAGGGTTTGACTTTGCGGGAATTATTGGCGCAAACCACTGCGCCTGAACCCGAATCCGAATATATACCTCAGTCAGTTGAAGAATGTATGTGGTCCAATCAGAATTATATTCTGATTTCAACTTACAAAAATAGATGAGAAGGATAAAGAGAAGTTTGAGGACCTCCATAAGTCTATATTCGCTTGCGACGACATTCTAAATTCCGTCGAAATCAACCTGGCGAGTTTTCGGAACGACCTTGCCGCCGTCTCTGCCGAGATAGAAACATTACAAGCGCGGTCGACGGCATTAAGTGTGAGGCTAGAGAATCGAAGAGTAGTCGAGAGTGGGCTGGGCCCGGTAGTTGAGGAGATCAGTGTTTCTCCAACTGTTGTGAAAAAAATTGTCGATGGGCCAATCGACGAGGCCTGGGTGCGTGCTCTGGCCGAAGTTGACAAACGAGCGAAAGCGTTGGATTCGAAGGCCAAGGAGCACCGGGATATAAAGGGGATAAGTGATCTTAGACCATTACTAGAGAACCTGATCCACAAGGTATTAGACGTCTTGCACATGACGGGTGAAAAAGCTGACTTTAAAAGGCAATTGAAAGAATCCGAGATTTCTTGGTTGCACAAATCAAGGCACTACGATCTCCAAACATCAATGCTCAGATTGTACAGCAGCTGCATTTCGTGCGGTACAAAGAGCTCTATGCATTTTTATATCGACATCACCAGCAGCTGGCAGAAGAGATCGGCCAGGCCTACCTAAATACAATGAGGTGGTACTTCCTGAACCAGTTCACTCGTTACCAGAAATCTCTCGACAAAGTTAGCCTCCACAGTGTCGACAAATACGATGTTCTTGGTCTGGACGATGGTAGCCGCAAGACTGGCATCCTGCCCGGATCCAAGTCGACCGCCCCACCTCATGATGCCTTCAATTTGGGCCGCCGAATCGATCTCCTGAAGACTTCGAATCAGTCTGCTCTGTCATCCTTCCTTGCGGAAGAAGATAAATCAACCCACTATTTAGAATTCCCATTCCGGAATTTCAATCTTGCCTTGGTAGACAACGCTTCCGCAGAATACTCCTTCCTTACCTCCTTTTTCTCGCCCTCTCTGTCATATGCCACGATATCGCAACATTTCAACTATATATTCGAACCCACATTCGCACTCGGACACAGTCTTACCAAGACCTTAATTGGTGAAACATATGACTGCTTGGGCCTCCTCCTCTGCGTGAGACTTAACCAGCACTTTGCCTTCGAGTTGCAGCGCCGTAAGATCCCAGCCGTGGATGGATACATCAACGGCACCAACATGCTACTCTGGCCACGATTCCAAGTCGTTATGGACCAACACTGCGAGTCTGTCAAAACCGCAGCAGGCAACTTGTCAACGCGCAAACCGTCCGCCGCTGAGCAAGCGAAACAGTCCGCAGCGCCACACTTCATGATCCAGCGCTTCGGCCAATTCTTGCAGGGTGTCCTCACTTTGAGCACGGAAGCCGGCGACGACGAGCCGCTGTCCACCAGTCTAGTGCGGCTCCGGGGCGAGATAGATGCGTTTCTAGAGAAAGCGAGCAAGACTATCGGCGAGAAGAGGAAGAAGGAGCGGTTCCTTTATAATAACTATTCCCTGATCCTAACAATCATAGGCGACGTTGATGGCAAACTGGCGTTAGAGCAAAAGGAGCATTTCGATGGTCTGAAAGCGGGATTTGCGGCATAAAAAAGGACGGTTTTCGTTACATTATTGAGGAGCGAAAGCTGTACAAGTAGAGTGTCTATCTAGGGTATTTCTATGACAATGCCATACCTTTTTCATCTCCAAAATATTGCAACAGATTTCCTCTTTCGAATAGGAGGGAAACGCCTGGTATCATGTAGAGGCTTTTTGTCACCAAATTTCGAGGGTGCTGTTCCCTATCTCCTAAAGTTCCCGGACCATCCCCAGATCGTTCCCAGGAGGCCCGAAACCCCACCAGACCTTCGCTGCAGCCAATATGACAGCACTCCAACTAGTATAGCCAGGCCAACAGTCCGGGCCGGCCTCCTGTACTTCCACATTTTGGCCAAGGCCTTCTCGCGCTTCTCCACCCATTGCAACTCCTTAACCTGCTTATCGAAAAACATCCGCCCGTTCTCCAAGCTCTGCCAAGTAGCCTGTTCTGCTGAGCGCACGGTCTTCAACACGCTGGAGTTCGATATCGATCGCCACGATCTCAAGGTCTCTGGAGGATGCTCCTCGAATAGTTTAATCGTGCCTTGTATCAACGTCTCGATATCAAGAGGATTAGGAAGTTTCGACAGAACAGAGTGGAGGACTTCCGGCTCGTCAGAGGGGATCTCAAAGAGCTCGTCTGCGCGTTGGAGGACGATCTGTGCAAACATATAGAGTGAGAACACGCCTTCCCGCGCGAGGAGCACGTCGAATACGCGCGCTATATCCCCGTATTCTTGTACATCGTGTGCGTACATGGTTAGGATTCCTGGGATGGCAAAGAAGGGCCGGGTCAGGGGGAGATGGTTATGGAGTTTGGGGTTGACGGCATATATGATCGAGGGTATCAAACGGAGTTGTGCGAGTGAGGGAGCTAGGGTAGGGAGCATGTAATCCCTAATGCGGAGAGCGGACAGGCGGGATACACACGGCACACGGTTTCGGGGCTCGAGGACGAGGAGGAAGACCTGACAGATGTCGTGGTAGCCCTGGAAATAGTGCAGGTAGGGCTGTCGTCGCAAGACTTCCCGTATGAGGTCAGAGAGCTCCCCCTTCCATCGGCTGATCTCCTTCGGGGTTTGGTCTGTTTGATTGTGTGAGTAGCATTGTGATATGTGACGAGAGGCGGGACGTACCAGTGGGGTAGTATATGAACGACCTGTCCACATCCAATTGTACTTGATCCTCATCCACATGTTTGGGCAGGCCCTTCCAGTCATGTTTCTCACCGACTTCAGGTTTGTCGGCACCGTCCCGGCCATCGCAGCCTAGCAACAGCGGCCCTATAACTTCGTCAGCTTGGACTAGATGATGATCTCTCGGTGAAACCAACAAGCGTGGCACCGAACATCGTCTGATACGAGTCCGCCATCCGACGTCGACAGCGCTCTCAGCTCATCCACATCTTTGCGTCTGCAGGCATCTAGAATCTGTATAGCTTTTGTGCCGTGACCATTCTCCTGGGGACGCCGAGGCGCGGCCGGCGAGGGGCTTCCAGTCGTGGGCTGCTCTTCCGGGGCTTTTTCACTGAGATCCATATCGAGGACAGAGGTCCTCCCACTTGCTTCTCATGGCCTTCCCGATCAGAGATCGAGTAATTTGCGTTCGAGCTGTTCGTGGAAGTTGGAGTCTCACCCCAGGTGTCTTCTTTCATACTCTCGCACTCGTTAAAGCTTAGCGCGGTTTGTGAGCACTGCACCACGCATGAAAATCCATGCAGAGAATTCCAAAGGACGAAAAGTGATCCGTCATCTCTAAATGAAACAGACAGGGTGGTCCGTTTCTCCGCGGTGCGAGCCGTCCCTGTGCATATTTGACAGATCGGCCAGGAGAGGAGGGTCTCGTCTTGTGCGGTATGCGGATATGGCCGGCACCTACGCAATACGAGGTAGATAAGCTAACAAATTCCCACAGCCTTGTCTCCCAAGGCTACCTCGACCGAACCCAACTCAACTAGATCGACCACCACGGGATTGCGGACTTTTCTGCACGAAAGACGCGCAGTCTCGGGCGACTGCGTGAAGGCGACGGTGCTCTACCTGACGTCCTCGAACGCCTACAAAAAAGACCAGCAAAAGAGCGCCCTGGTCAGCGTCATAGAGAGTGCAAAGATTGGGCCCTTGGCTTCTCTGGATCTGGGAGGCGCAAAGTCGTGCCACCTTCGCCCGATCTGAGTTATCGCACGCCCTGAAGCCTGAATGGCCTCGGCGTGACTCAACCTATCATTATGGCTTTAGCCACAAATACGCTGGTCGACGGCCAATGGACAACCCGAAACCTGGATGTGAATTCCGTGCTACAACACTACGAGCAGCAGGACAAGGAGGCTGCGAGGCGGAGAGGCGATATCAAGAGGGCGCCTGTACTTGGGCTACTAACACAGACGGCCATCCGAAGCCCCTTGGTTCATTGGATCCTGCCAGTAAAACTCCGCGGCCAGGAAACGAATGATGTAGCTTTCATTGGGGTAAGTTAACTCTTTTCTTATGTATAACCTCGGTTCCTTAAGCCCGTGTGTCAGCTCTTGATATCATATCTTCAAGCACATTTCTTGTGTTGCTAAGTTAGCCACACATTTTTTCCTGGCGGCTGGCGCCGACACGTCAAATCTGAAAAGCTGGTTCCTCCTTCCACTGCAATGCATATCAACGAACTTGATGGCTGATGGACACAGGACGACTTTGTTCAGATAAAAGAATTGCGTCTCGATGGGCTGCTCTGGGAGGTCATCCAGAAGAATAACTTCGGAGCCCGGATTCGCAATGCCCGCATTGTGGGACCGACAGAAGCCTCTTTGCAAAATGATGGGAATAACTCAGACACCCAGCTGAAGCAAGAGAGCGATGATGCTAGTGCTAAGGACCAAGCTCCAGAGGGTGGAAATACAAGTTCGCAGCAGAATAGTCCCCTCCCACCTCAGGTCATCCTCTTGCAATTAGACTCTGGAGATTCTCTGTTCTTGATGCTCCGCCGAAATGGAACTCGCGGTTGGGAGTTCGTCACTAGTCGACACCGAGTCTCGAGAGCCATGTTGATGGTGCAGCCTGGCATGCACCTGGCCGTAAACCCCAGCTCGCGCTATGCAGCTGTCGGCTGCTCAGAAGGGGTGATTGCTATCTATGCTTTAAACTCGAGAGAAGAACTCGAGAGACAGCATTCTTGTGGCCAACCTCTCCGCTACATCGAATCGGAACGACACATATACTTCCACGGAGTCGTTCACAAGATGGAGTTTCTGTACCCTGCAGCAGATGATGACAAGCACATCGTATTGTTAGTCCTAGTGGTCTGGAGGGGCAAGACTCGAATGCAGTTGTATGAGTGGGTAGCTGGCTGCGACTTGCGAGAGATCCGGGCTCACAGTCGAAAAGGCCACCAACTAGAAAAGTCCCGCCAGATGCCTCTCCTTCTAATTCCTCTGACGATTCAATCAACTTTCTTACTTGTTTACGAGGATTCGATGGTCATGTGCAAAGATATCCTTCAGGGAATTCCACAATTCATTGACTTCGGAGAATCAGAGGCCGCAACTGCAATGCACCATGGCTCTGGACCGCCTCTGTGGACTTCGTGGGCCCGTCCATTACGGTTACCTTACCATACAGTCAAGCAAGACGACATATACATTGTGAGAGAGGATGGCTTTGTTAAATACCTAGAACTACAAATTGCAGAAGACGACATTCGCGACATGAACATTGGCATACTTGACTCTAATTGTGGTACCGCCCTCGCGTACCTCGACTATCAACCCCCTGATGCTGACACAGGTGACATGCTTGTCACTGGAGGCGATTCTTGTAGTGGAGGCACTTATGTGGTAAGTTACTTTGATCCTTTTGGTATTGCAAATAACTTTTCCTCAACAATAAGAACTCGACTTTTTATGGTGTTACCATTTTCTAACTAATTTCAAGGTGCTAGCGAGACAAGGTCCAGCCCTTCGGGAGCGCATTGAGAATTGGTCCCCCGCGCAGGACATTGTCACAACATCGATAAATCAAGACCGGGATGTTGAAGATCTAAATGAAAAATTTTCCATTAGAGGCTATTTTCCGAGCCCGGATCGGATTTTTGCCTGTGTTGGGAAAGGGACGAAAGGTTCCATAACAGAATTTAGATACGGCCTTGAAGCTCGTCTGGGACTAGAGACCGAATTTCATACGCCTGTAATGGATGCCTGGGTTGCGCCATCAAGTCTCTGCTCGGCAAAAGAAGACGAGGGATCATTCTTTCTCCTATCAGTCATTAGTGGATCTGCACTGCTACGTCTGTCAAGTGATGCCTCCGAGATTGATGAGGTCGATCAAGCTTCGACTTTATTGGACCTGAGATATCGAACTATTGTCGCCAATTTACGTGGAGACTGTGCAACCCAAGTAACAGAGCAATCGGTGGTCTACGTAGATGGCCATAAGAAGTAAGTCTTCGGAATAACCTTAAACCATGACATCCTAACCCGTTCCTTGAGGGCTTTGATTCTCAAGGGTGGAAGGCTACCATAGATGCTAAACTATTTACTAACGGGCATTGGAATTGTAGACGTGTGTTCCAAGGCGAGGAGGTTCTTAGAATTCCTGCTGATGACTTTCTCGGCAAGGACTTTGTTGGATGCGGATCTATTATCGACGATGCTGTAATACATGAATCGATTGTTATTTTCACAACTCACTTCCAATCTGAAACATATCTTCAGGTTTTGGACCTAAAAACAAGCAATAACGCCGAAAGTGACGAGGCAGTGCCGGGACAGGAAGCTGAGAGCGTCGTTCGACATCTGATGAGCTGTTCAACCCATATTACCAGCTTAGCTGTTTGCATGCTAAAGGAAACCCTTTGTGTCATCGTTGCCGAATGGACAGGCAGCGCCGTACGACTCATATTTGTTCCTCTCAGTGGTGGTAGCACCTACTATTTATTCATTCCCGAGGAGTATGAAGAACAGTGCATTCGTCTCCAAGCGTTTACTAGTATATCGGTTCGCTCAGCCCCGGCTGGATATCTCGCTCTAGTTTGTGGCACCCGTGCTGGAGTGGTCACCGTCTTATATATTCGCGAGCAAGACCTTGGGATTGTTAATATGTGGTGTGCGCGCATCGGTGCAGCCTCCGTGATGATAAAGCAACATGAGGGAGTGGGTAGCGACGAGTTATTATTGCTGACCTGCGACTCAAAGCTATTTACGTTGAAGGTACCAACCGGGCGAGAAGTGGAGTCCGGTTTGGAGGTGTTCAGTGATAGGAGGGCGATAAACCAAGTCTGGTTGACAGATGCCAGAAATTCTCGTCTGCAACAACCAGAGGTAAATGCAGTGGCGACGCTGCTACCGAATACATACGACGAGACAAATACCGATATACTACTGATATCCGGCTCTCAGCTCCTCTTGGCAAATCTAAGCACACAGTCAAAGCCCGTGCCTCGCAATATTCCCATTAGAGGCACCCCAACGCGGCTGCTTTATTCGCGCTCTTTGAACGCCATCATAGTGGCTGCGTCTGTTGATGGTAAATGCACCCTCTTGTTCATCGACCCTGATACTGGATGTGACATTTCAAAGCCTGTTGATAAGAAAGGCACGCCAATGGATTATGTTTCAGGACTTGGCGAGGAAGACGAAAAGATATTTCGGCTGATTGAGTGGCCGTTCAAGAAATCGGGCAAGACATGGTACTTCATCGTACTCTCTACCAATACAGGACGGCTTTTAATTCTGTCCACAGAGACAGAACTCGAAAATTCGCACCCAACGAGGATGGAGACCGACTTCTCCAGTGAAAGCGAGGAAGGGAGTGGTAGCAGGCCATTTCGTCCGAAGATCCGATTTTGGACTCGATACAAATTCAAATGTCCAAATCCAGTATATTCTGTGGCAGTACATGAGGAGGGGTTAGTCTACTGCTCAGGAAACACTCTGTACTTTGACCTTCTCAGTTTATCAGAGAAGAAATTCGAGACTGCCGCTCGCTATACCCTTCCTTCTCCCGCCGTGGATCTGGCCTTCGAGGATGAAAAGATATATGCTACCACAGCCTCCCACTCTCTCGAAGTGCTGGAGCTAATTGACCAAGATGATGGAACATGGAATATTGTTCACACTCATGGAGATCAAGTGACCCGGAACGCACTTCATCATCGACTTATGGGATATCCACCTGGACCTTTTCTAAATCTGATTTCAGATAAATCATGCACCGTCTCGGGTTTATGGCCTACTCGCGGCACCAGAGCTGATACTTTAGAGAATGTTTTTGAAGCCCACATCTCACACTCAATACTAAGATTTCGCTCAGGGAACTGTCGTCCGCTATGGGACACAACTTGGGATCCGCCAATAATTGAACCAAATCTTGAAATTGTCCCCAATTCTGCAGAATATCCCGAAGTGTTTGGCCTGTCAATTGATGGATCTCTCTACCACTTTACCATTCTGAATTTTGCCTCCTGGAGATTCCTGAGATTTATAGTCGACCTGGCCAAGCAGTCGCCGAAGATCTGCGAGTTTACTTGTACTCAAGGCACCGTGGCTATGGAGACTGGGACGAGCCCTAAGACCATGATGCATATAGATGGGGATATCCTGCATCGTATCGAGGCTGGAGATCTCGAACAGCTGCTTCGCATAGGGGAGGACTCAGCGGATGCGCGCCAAATACAGTCTTTATTCCGTGAGTTACTTTGGGGTTTGCGTGGGGATATTCTGGATGAGGATGCTGAGATGAGCGTTTACCTTAAGCGGGCGTACAAGGATTTGGATTTCTTCCTTCGACCTGTACTATAATGAAAGGGAGATTTGGCAGGTATGACCAGGTGGCCATACATATAGATGTATACCTTGGGCTACTGTACTTTATGATACCATATGATAGAGTAAACAATGGGTTGTGGTACTTTCCGTGGTGTGTTACTACGCGTGGCGCATACAATAATTTGACCCTTGTGTTGATTCACCAACAAATTAGCTTCAGAGTATTTGAAAAGGGGGATATTTCGCTTATTTGCCAACCCCGCACAACAAGAAAGGGTGGCACGTGATCGTTACTCAGGATGGCAACTCCGTAATTACTGTAATGTGGGCAATAATTGTCGACAAAAATCGACTACACCCCGCCACATGTCAGAGTGTGAAGACGTTTGTTTAGTCAACCCTCTGACTCTACAACCCATAAACGCCGCAGTAGAGTCGTGTCGGTGCCAGGTTGTCACTTTAGAGCCCACAGCGTCGTAGCTCTCTAACCAGGACGTGTGGTGAGATTTCTCGAGTCACGATTAACCCCACTTCGATCAGCCTAACGTGCTTATTTCTCGACACACACAATGGCACCCAAAAAGAAAAACAACAAGAAGGACGACGACTGGGAGGCAGAGTTAGGAGAGACCCCTGACGCACCTGCAGAACCAGAAAGCAAAGATGCGCCTGCTGAGGCCGACCCAGAGGATGAGTTTCCTGGTGGTGGGTTGATGGCCATGATGAGGAAGAAACAAAAGAAGAAGAAAGGAAAGCAAGCAGAAGATTTTGCAGAAGGGGAGGAACCACCTACAGAGGAGCAGCTCGATCTAGGCACAAAAGCACCAGTTGAAGCCTCCATAGACGACGAATTCGCCTTACCGGACAAGAAGAAGGGTAAGACGACACCCGCCAAGGCTGCAAATCAAGAAGATGAAGATGAGGAAGAGAAGGGTGTGGATGGAAAAGTCCTTACAAAGGCGCAGAAGGAAAAATTAAAGAAGGAGCGTGAGAAGCAGCGGAAAAAGGAGAATGTAGGACAAACGATTCCGTCCATACTTGGGAATCTGACTGATTGTCTCTAGGCCGCAAAGAAGAAGACGACCACTGCTCCTGCTGCGAAGGCTCCTGAGCCAACACCTGTTGCCGAGACAAAAGTTGAAGAGCCGGTCGCTGCTAAGCCTTCTGCTGGTGGCAAGGCCAAGAAAATTCCCGCTGCGCTAGCTAAACTACAACGAGAACAAGAGGAGCTGAGGCGGCGGCAGGAAGAGAAGGCAAGATTAGCAGCAGAAGAGAAATCTCGAATCGAGGAAGAAGAGAGGCGAGAGGCCGAGGAGGAAAAGAGGAGGGAGGAGGCAAAGGCCTTGAAGAAGCAAAAGGAGAAGGAGAGAATCGAACAACAGAAGAGAGAAGGCACATATCTTACCAAGGCACAAAGGGACGAGAAGCTTCGAAATGAAATGAAGCTGAAGCAAATGATCGCAGCCGGGGTTAAGGTTGGCGGCAGTGAAACCGTGGAGAAGAAGAAGCCGGTATACGATAAAAAAAAGAAGGGTGGGCGAAAAAACCCAGAGGAGGCTAAGGTAGGCTTCTACGAGTGTGCTTTTACGAGATTTAGACTAACCAGCTCATAGTTGGAGGAAGAAAAGGCTCTTGCTGAAGCAGCTGAACGAGCAAAGAGGGAAGCAGAGCAAGCGGCTGCGGAGGCTGCAGCCAGAGCGGAAAAAGAAGCTGCTGAAACTGCCGCCGCGAAAACTACTGCGGCAGAAGAGAGCGAGCTGGATGACTGGGAAGTCGCTGCAGCAGAAGATGATGACGATGTGAAAGAGAGCTGGGACGCTGATTCGGAGGAGGAACTGGAAAAGAAGGCAGCTCAGAAGACAGCAGCAGAGAAGGAAAAAGAGAAAACGGACGCCAATACTTTACCAGTACGCGGGAAGCCAACCCCGGAATCTGAATCCGAGTCAGAAGAGGAAGAGTCATCGGAGGATGAAGAAGCAACAGCTGCTCAAGCCGCAGAAGCCTTAAGGAAGAAGCAAGCCGCAGAGAGAAGAGAGAAGGCACACGAAGCCGCAATGGCCGCCAGGTCGAAAGATAATCTCCGGTCTCCTATTTGTTGTATCCTGGGACATGTCGATACCGGCAAGACGAAACTCCTAGATAAGATTCGTCAGACCAATGTTCAGGAAGGAGAAGCAGGTGGTATAACGCAACAGATTGGTGCTACTTATTTCCCTGTCGATGCTATTCGGCAGAAGACCCAAGTGGTCAATCGTGACAACAGCTTCGATTTCAAAGTGCCCGGTCTCCTTGTCATCGATACCCCTGGTCATGAGTCTTTCTCTAATCTACGCTCTCGCGGTTCATCCCTTTGCAACATTGCCATTCTCGTCGTCGATATTATGCACGGTCTCGAGCCTCAGACTTTGGAGTCGATGAAACTTCTCCGAGATCGGAAGACACCGTTTATTGTGGCGCTCAACAAGATCGATCGTCTCTATGGTTGGAAGAAGGTTGACAATAATGGCTTCCAGGAGAGCTTAGCGCTTCAGAACAAAGGTGTTCAAAATGAATTTGCAAAACGCTTAGCAGACACTAAAGTGGCCTTTGCTGAGCAAGGCTTCAACTCCGAGGTCTTCTACGAGAATAAATCTATGGCCAAATTCGTCTCTATGGTTCCTACATCTGCGCACACTGGAGAGGGTATCCCGGACATGCTGAAATTGATCATCCAACTTACTCAGGAACGAATGGTTGGCTCTCTGATGTATCTCGCAGAGGTCCAAGCCACCGTTCTAGAAGTGAAAGCGATTGAAGGTTTCGGCATGACTATTGATGTTATTCTATCCAATGGTATTCTACGAGAAGGCGACCGCATTGTGCTTTGTGGTGTTGATGGTGCCATCACAACCAATATCCGTGCTCTTCTAACGCCTGCGCCTCTTAAGGAACTCAGACTTAAATCTGCTTATGTTCATAATAAAGAGGTGAAGGCGGCCCTTGGTGTAAAGATCAGCGCCCCTGGCCTTGAAGGTGCCATTGCTGGTTCAAGATTGATGGTTGTTGGACCCGATGATGACGAGTCGGATATTGAAGAGGAGATTGAGTCAGATCTTGGTGCACTCTTCAGCCGGGTGGAGAAGTCTGGACGCGGCGTTACTGTGCAAGCATCAACACTTGGATCTCTGGAGGCATTATTGGATTTCCTGAAAGTGTCCAAGATCCCTGTGGCGAATGTTGGCATTGGGCCTGTCTACAAGCGCGATGTCATGAACTGTGGCACCATGCTGGAGAAGAACAAGGAATTCGCTGTGATGCTCTGCTTTGATGTTAAGGTTGACAAAGAAGCGCAACAGTATGCCGACGAGCAAGGCATCAAAATTTTCACGGCCGACATCATCTACCATCTCTTTGACGCCTTCACGAAACATATGGAACTCATTGCTGAGAAGAAGAAAGAAGACTCAAAACTTCTGGCTGTCTTCCCATGCGTCCTCACCCCGGTGGCAGTCTTCAACAAGACTGGCCCCATCGTCGTCGGTGTGGATGTAGTCGAGGGCAACCTCAAGTTGCATACTCCCATTGCAGCCGTGAAGCAGAATCCAGTAACCGGCGTGAAGGAGATTGTCAGCCTCGGCAGAGTGTAAGTTCTCCTCTCCAACTGTCTCAATATCGGACGTCTACTAACCCAATCTTCACAGCACCGGCATCGAACGTGACCACAAGCAGATCCAAGTCTGCAAAAAAGGCCAGCCTTCCGTTGCCGTCAAAATCGAGATGGGCGCACACCAGCCGACTTACGGCCGCCACCTGGAGGAGAAAGATACGCTGTACTCGTTGATCAGCCGCGCGAGCATCGACACATTGAAGGAATTCTATAGGCCGGACGTAAGTAATGACGAGTGGCTGCTGATCAAGAAGCTCAAGCCGCTCTTTGATATCCCTTGAGTTTGGCCCCGTGTTTTTAATTATGCTAGATAGGCTTAGAGGGAAAGGATGGAGAAGGAAGGGTGCCAAAATTGTAAATATTATGAATAAAAAAGAAATTAAAGGAGTACCTGAGTTCGTTTTATTCAACGAGATGCTGGCAGTCATGGAAAACGTTGTTGAGGTTTGGGTTCTCAGAGTTTACTCTTGGCACCTAACACTCGAAGCAAAAAACCATAATTACACCTACAGCATAAAATAAACCATGATATATTCAGATAGTAGCATGAGTTCTCCATTTTTGTTTAATTTTTATCTTAACACTCCTAGGCCATAATCCGCTGTGGGAGGCACAAAAAATCACCACCCTGACGCCATTTTAAACGCCGGTCCTCATGCTAAGCTCTATTATGCTGTTGAAGCCAATGATTGAGCTTGTACTTTTGCGTGGAATCCATCCATAGTCACTGTGACCGCGCCAGCTTGAACAAGCTACAACCTCTTGTCAGCGTCGCGAAGATTTGATTCGTTAGGAAGAGAGATTACTTACTGCTCTGCTCAAGTCGTCAATCAAATCGCCGACATCCTCGATGCCGACACAAAGTCTGATGATATCCTCTGGCATATGCCTCTCTTTTCTCGTCCGCGCGTCAATGCTCGCGTGGCTCATCTGACAAGGCATGCTGATCAGGCTGTTTACGCAGCCGAAACTGACGCTGATTCCCCATAGCCTGGCTGCTTCGACAATCCTTTCGGACAGAGCAAAATCACCTGTCTCGAACGATAGGACAGCACCTGCTCCTCGGGCCATGGACCAGTGGAGATCGTATTGCGGGTGCGATTTCAAGCCTGGGTAGCGCACACAGAAACCGCGAGATTCGAGAAACTCAGCAATGGCCTGGGCGTTGGCTTGCTGTTTCTCCATGCGGATGGCGAGGGTCTTGATGCCTCTCATGAGAAGGAAGGCATCGTTAGGGGATAGACCGCAGCCTGTAGAGTTGATGGTGAAGTACATCTTGTCGCCGATCGCGGGGTCGTTTACTGCAATGACACCTGCCATGATATCGTGATGACCAGAGAGATACTTAGTCCCCGACTCGTAAACAATGTCGGCCCCAAGATCGAGAGGATTACAGAGCATGGGCGAGAGCATGGTATTGTCCACGACAACAAGAGCCTTCTCATTCACCTCGTGTGCGATTTTGGAAATCGAAGGTATGTCCACGATTTTAATCAAGGGGTTCGTCGGCGTTTCCAACAGCACCATGGCCGTTTTTGGCGATATGACCTTTTGCACCATTTCAGGGTTGGTCGTGTCGACGTGATGCACAATGATCCCTTGGTTTGTTGCCATATATGTCAGCAAACGATTTGTTCCTCCGTACAAGTCATCCCCAGTGATAACTTCGTCCCCAGGCCGTAGAATTCTTGTGATGACATCTAAAGCCCCCATTCCCGATCCTACCACCAGCGCTCTTCCCGCATTCATGATCTTGGCAAGATGACGCTCAAGATGCGTTCGTGTAGGGTTACCAGATCGGGTGTAATCGTACTCAGAGCCTCCGCCTGCAGAGCTCTGCTTGAACGTCGCGGATTGATAGATGGGAATACTCGAGGCGCCATACTGGTCCTTGCTGTCTGTGTATACCAGCTCCGTCGCCAATGCGTATTTTCTCCCGTTCCGCGGGCTCGAGGGCGCAGGCGAGGGAGGTAGATCGTGACCGTCGAGATCAATGTGAGGCACAGCTTTCCCCAGTGCCGCATTGGCCTTGCCAGGCCCAGAACCTGGCGGAGTTGACATTTCTGTGGTGGTGAGGAGTTGAGAGAGGCCGGTTTGGTGGAGGAGTCAGAAACCAGAGGGTCGTGTGCGGCTTCGGAGTTGGTGATAGCGGGGAAGGGAGAAGGGGGTGAGAGGGATTCCGCGCAGATTGGACGCAGACAGTCTGCGCAGCGCAGAACAGAAGTCTTCTTTGGTATGGCTGGGTATGGGCTACGGAGAAGGGAAGATAATAGGAAAAAAATATCTCATAGAGAAGTCATATATGTCAGGATTGTCGGCTCTCGACTTCCTTCCCGGTTGTTCCTGACCGCAACGGTGACGTGCTTTCGAGCCTCAGATGTGAGGCAGCACATGGAGAAAAGGGGTGCAGTCGATCCGGCGGCGAGTTGCGAATGGCGACAAGCTAATGAGCTATAATATATAATAGAGTTATAACCAAGCCCTCCCGAACAATGAGGATTTGCCGTGGGGACTGCCAAGCTACTTAATATATGGCATGAGAGTATAGAACACAACTGTGGCCTCCCTACCGAATTAGTCAAATTTCTGTCGGTGTTGGAGTCGGAATAGAAAATATAAATATATAGTAACATTTATATAAATTGTAATATACAGAACATGGCAATGGGGGGAAACCGTATATAGACAATTAACACGTTCTATACTTCCTCAATAGGAAGATCCCTAGTCCTTTGTCCGGTACACTCTGTATACCTCCCAGTCACCTCTACATAGGACCCCGGAAACGCCTGCCATATCGTATTCTATACATCAACGTCGCGTGCACCACAGATCTCATGCAGCGCCACTCATCCAAGGGACTCGGCCACCGGCTCGCTGTCTTCAACATCTTCGTATTCATCGCTAGAGCCTGTAATGTTCTTCTCAGTGCCTCGTTTGCTCGATTGTCGCTGGGTGGTATCTTTCATGTCTTGCGCTCTGCTTCCAAAGAAATCGGCTGTCCTCACTCCGCGAACAGTTTCTGCCTGCACGCCAGACATGCTTACCCCACGTGCCCGCTGCGCTCGGATGAACTCTCGGACAGGAACCATGGCGGCATCCCTACACGCTTCCTTGATATCGCTTCCCGACATGCCTGCGGTGACTCGAGTGAGATACTCGAGATCGAATAGTTCGGGATCGAGCTTCGTGTCTTTCAGAATGAGCTTCAGAATACGTCGTCGTTGTGGCTTGGAAGGTAACGAGACGGGGAATTTCTTTGGCATCCTTCTGAGAATGGCTTCATCAATATCCTGTATCCTGTTGGTGGCGCCAAGAATCAAAATACGTGCGGGGAGTCCAGCTTCGTTCGCGGAAGTAAGACCGTCCCACAAGGTCATGAATCTAGATATTGTTATCAAAACATTCCAGATAAGCGTTTCTATCACTTACTCTGCCTTAACCATACCGCTAGCCTCATGTTCTCCACTTCGTCTTTGTCCGAGCACAGCATCAATTTCGTCGATAAACACAATGCTTGGTTCCAGTTTCCGTGCTAAAGAGAAGACTGCCCGTACCAGTTTGTTCGAGTCGCCGTACCATTTTTCCGTCAGAGTAGAGATGTGCAAATTGATGAAGCATGCGCCACTTTCGTGAGCCAACGCCTTTGCAAGCATGGTCTTTCCGCAACCGGGAGGGCCGTAGAGGAGAACACCAGAGGGAGCAGCGAGGAGGGGGGAAGAGTGCGAATATAGGTGAGGCATAGTCAAAGGATAGATGACGGATTCTTTGAGTTCTTCGATGATATCATCCAATCCTCCAATATCTTTTATGTGTCAGCCCAATCTGGGTATGCTACAGGCCATCAATCTAACGTACCTTCAAACCCTACGGGAATATCTTCAGGGGCAACCACCTCCATGGCTATTTGATTCTCATATTGGTCAAGAACTAACTCTTCCTTCCGTGCCCGTGGCGCTCTGCTTCCTTTCCCGTCTAGCCCATCTTCTGAGTCTTGTTCGCGAAGGGAGCGATTTATTCTTTGTAGATTGGCAGCGGCTTTGACGCGTGCCTGCTCATGCTGCTCTTTCTCCGGATCGTTGCCGAAGGGCAGATTAGCTATAACGCTCTTGGCAACATAGTACGCAGAAAAGCTCTAGCGAAATGATCACCATCAGCAAGTTTCTTCAGCTTCCCATGATTCAGATGGGAAATATGAATAGACAGTTAATCGTACCGAAAGGGCAATTAGCAGGATGTCCTGCCAAAGCCCATATTTTCTCACGCCATCGCCCATGGCCAGGTAAGTAGGAAACGATTCACGAGAGCCTTGTGTTAAATCTTTAGACGCAGAGCGATGTATCAGCAAAGAGTGAGGTTGACGTAGAAAAAAGGGTTTGGGCACATCGATGCTCGTGGCCGAGGCTGTTTCTTAGGCGGCCGCCACTTCACACTCCGATGATGTGGCTTTGCATCTGCCACTCTGGCTCCTGTCGGCCACCGTGCATTTGTTTACTTGCCAGGTCCGCACCATTCGTGTCGGTCCCCCACTCGTCTACCAAAGAGCTTCAACTAACATCTAGGTTGGTTCTCCTATACAATTAAGAAACTTCGCCATTGGCCATAAATTGTCCCATTTCTTCGATGTCCCATCTATAGCCTGCTACTTGTCGAAGCAATCGCACCAATCCCCCGTGAAGCGCGTGCTCTGATATCGCGTTGCTGACAACAACCTGTTTATTTATCCCTCGATGCCGAAAGCCAACCACGGCCAGTCTATGTTGTCCGGGTTGGTAGACTCGGATTCTGATGACCAGCTTGTCCATCCCAGTGCAATGCCGACTCCAGATTCTGCAGCAGAGAACAAGGTGCCGGCCAGGAGGGGACGTGCGAAGCCAAAGGCCGCAGCTCCTGCGAAGGTGACGAAAACTAAAGCTCCTGCGCGTCGTGCGAGCAGTCGACCTGATACCAGGGCAAAGCCGGCAGTAACAGCACCAAAGGGTGGGAGGAAAGCTCTCACGGATAGGACGAACCAAGGCGAGACTGATACGGAGGATATTGACGACTTGGACCAAAACGAAGATGTTGAAATGGAAGGCACCGAAGACGCTTCAGTTGTTGCTGTTAAAGAAACCAAAACTAAGGCTACTAGAAAGGCCCCGGCAGGACGAAGCAAAACTACCCAAGAGACAGCCACAAATACAAGTCATGGCGCTGAGGAGAGGGCCTCTAACGCGTCCGCGCTGAGTGTACACGCAGCGAAGGAGAAAGTGGCGTCCAGGCGACATGCCAAATCTCTACCATCTCCCGAGAAAATCATAATGGAAACACAAGTGCCGGTCATCGATGTTGACGAGGAGATAACGCAAACATCGTCCCGAATAGCCCTATCTGCTGCTCGGCGACAGTCATTATCCCGGGTCCGTCAGCCTTCTGTACAGCACCGAAGAGCCGGCAGTGTCTCAGACACGGAACGGAGTGATCCGACATTGAGGCGTAAGCTAGGAGAGATCACCAAAAAGTACGAGAACCTCAACGTCAAGTACCAGGATCTCCGGGAGATCGGTTTGAAGGAGGCAGAGCGTAATTTCGAGCGTTTAAGGAAGCAGACTGAGGAGAAATCAGCCGGTAAGGCTATTCTATCTCTAGTGTATCTCATCACTAACGCAAGACAGCGTCGGATAAGTTAATTGCATCATTAAAAGCTGAGATAGCTTCTCAGTCATCTTTGGCTAAGGAGTCCCGCAGTCTCAAGAAAAAGGTTGAATCGCAACTTGAAGAAATGGGCAATCTCAAGGCACAAGTTGATCAGTTAAAGGCGTCATTAGACGAGGCACAAACCCAAAACAAGACGCTCTCGACCAAACTATCAGCTAACCGAGGCACCGCAGCGTCTGGTGATAATACAAGTAGTAAACCCCAGGGTAGCAATATAGGTGTTAATGGTGGGCAGGCAGCTCAGTTAAAGGAGGACCTCTACAGTGATCTCACTGGATTGATAGTCAGAGGAGTGAAGAGAGAAGCAGAAGACGATACTTTTGACTGCATTCAAACTGGTAGAAACGGCAGTAAGTTCCCTGATGCTTTTGCAATTAGCTTAATGCTCACTAGATATACAGCCCTGCACTTTAAATTGACTGCGGTAAATGAAAAAGCAACTGAGAGTTACGAAGAAGCCCACTGTCAATATATTCCTCAGCTTGATCCCAGCCGGGACAAAGCGTTGATGGAAATCCTGCCAGATTATTTGGTCGACGAGATCTCGTTTCCACGACCCCAAGCTGCGAAGTTCTATGCAAGAGTTTTCAAGGCTCTTACTGAGAAGTTGGAATAAGTTACCATATCAGGGCCGGCGTTGGGGCATAAGAGCGAGAACAGGTTAGGCAAGGAGTTAGAAGGTTAGCGTGCCTGAGTTGACGAACTGGAACGAGTATGCGTGCCAATGAACTGTGTATTGCATTTCTCAGTTGTACTATGTTTATATGTATTTGTATTCATGCCACGTAGCATTGAAGCACGAACTCGGTAACTACTGTGTTGTCTTGTGGTTGTTTGGTGCAGCCCCTTTTCGGCAAAGACCGCACTAGGTAAATATGACATCGTGCTGCAGTCCGGTATATAATTCGCAGATCAAAATTCGGGCCATCTCCCTCCCTCAACTCGTTTGTGGATTTCATTCTGCCGAAACCTCTAATTAATAACTTTGCCCTTTGATGGACGCGCCACTCATTTAGCACTTGCCAGTAATCCATGCGCGGACGAGAGTGAGACACAGATATTCCGGCGCCCACACGTATGCGATATTGAACATTGAGGCATCAGTACGAACATAGAAACATTTAACGCCATGGCTCGAGTTAACCGCTTTGGCTTTCTAGCCATTGCGATGGCCTTCCACTTGACCTACATATACTCCATTTTCGACATCTACTTCGTCAGCCCTATCGTGTCCGGGATGCGCGAGTTCGAGGTCGAGAGGCCAGATGGCATCCAAGCTCCCGCAAAGCGCCTGGTTCTCTTCGTTGGTAAGTCCTATGTTTAACGTTCCCAATACCCCAAATAATAATTTGCTAATTACTTGTATTACTATCTCTACAGGTGACGGTCTCCGAGCAGACAAAACCTTCCAATCACACCCGGAACCATACCCTGAGAGTGAAGCAGATCTCATCCCACGGTCGCTCGCGCCCTTCCTACGCTCGCGCGTCCTCGAGCATGGCACCTTCGGCGTATCGCATACACGAGTGCCCACAGAATCCAGACCGGGACATGTGGCTCTGATTGCTGGCCTGTACGAGGATGTCTCTGCGGTGACGACAGGCTGGAAGCTCAACCCTGTGAACTTCGACAGTGTGTTCAACAAGAGTCGGCATACATGGAGTTGGGGAAGTCCGGATATCCTGCCTATGTTTGAATTAGGCGCTGTGCCTGGCCGGGTGGATTCTTTTACGTATAGTTCGGAGGATGAGAACTTTTCCAAGAATGGGGAGCATCTGGATGTCTGGGTTTTCGACAGAGTGAAGTCTCTCTTTGCAGACGCTGCGAAGAATGCTACCCTAGATGCGGCTTTGAGACAGGATAAGGTTGTTTTCTTCTTGCATCTCCTAGGACTTGATACGAATGGCCATGGTTTCAGGCCGTATTCGAAGGAGTACCTACATAATATCAAGATTGTGGACGAGGGGGTTAAAGAGATTTCGAAATTGGTCGAGGATTTCTATAATGATGGGAAAACGGCGTTTGTCTTCACAGCGGACCATGGGATGAGCGATTGGGGCAGCCACGGAGATGGGCATCCTGATAATACTCGCACGCCTCTTATTGCGTGGGGAGCGGGAGTCGCCAAGCCGGTGATCGAGAAAGGCTCTATTGCTCCTGGACACGATGAGAGCTCTGCGGACTGGGGACTGGATCACGTCCATAGGCACGATGTTGCCCAAGCTGACGTCGCCGCTCTGATGGCATATCTCGCCGGCCTCGCTTTCCCAGTCAACTCAGTCGGCGAGCTGCCTCTCCCATATCTATCCGCAGACCTAGCAGCGAAATCCGAGGCATTCCTGGCCAATGCCCGAGGTATTCTCGACATGTATAGGGTAAAGGAGGAACAGAAGAAAGCGACAGAGCTACGATTCCGGCCCTTTAAAGCAATGGCCGGCCGCGAGAACTCTCCTGATCACAGGTTCTCTGTCATTCGAGCTCTTATAGATTTGGAGCGGTATGATGAAGCTATCAAAGAAACAGCCGCTCTTGTCAAGCTGGGTGTGGATGGCCTGCGTTACCTTCAGACCTATGACTGGCTCTTTCTCCGAGCCCTCATCACGATTGGATATTTGGGATGGATAGCGTTTGCCCTGACAACTGTCATAGACTTGCACGTCCTCCACGGCAAGACCGAGACGTCACGGACACTTTTTGGAAATGTCTTCTTCTCCTCCATCCTCGTTGCTCTCTATGCGTCTTTCATCGTCTCCAAGTCCCCCTGGACCTACTACGTATATACCATCTTCCCCGTGGGCTTCTGGGAGGAGGTATACGCTCGGCGCAGGGCAATTGCGGAGGGCCGAAGAACCTTGCTCAGTCATGTTACATCCGCAGGCGGCTCGATCATGCTGGTAGTCAAAGCCGGTGTCTCCCTGGCCTTGATCGAATCTCTCGTGAGTAGGCCCCGGAATCTCCGAACCCTTTGGTCCGTGCATCAACAGTGGGAACAGATGCACTAATGCAGGATCTAGGCATTGGGTTATACGCACAGGGAGGTATTTTCCCTACTGTACATCGCCGCGGCATCTTGGCCTGCATTCTACGGGGGCACGTTTTTGAGGGAGAACAAGCTCTTGGCCAGCACATGGATGGTGTCGTGCGTCATCATGAGCGGTTTCACGTTGCTGCCAGCAATTAAAACTGAGGACTTGAATCTGATGTAAGCATTGCCTCCGATAGGGCATTTACATAGCTGACATGGGAAACGTAGCTTGTCTGGTGGCGCCTTGATGGTACTCGTTGGCGTGTTATATCTCGCGTTCGAGACAAAGCTGCTAGCCAAGTCCAGTTTTCAGGGGGACTCGACAGAACCGGCTCGGAGTGTTATCTCGCGGGCGCTCATCGGGGCACAGGTAAGTGGAGGATGTAGAAATTGTTGAGAATCGTACCCTGACATAACATGCAAATACAGATTGGATTTATTGTTCTATCCATGCTCGTCACGAGGTCTAGTGCGCTCTCGCTGCAGGCCAAATTAGGCCTTCCTCCTGGCAACCAGATAATTGGCTGGTGTACATTAGGTGTGTTTCATGTATGTCCCGTGGTGTCGAACTCTACTTGCTAAGACATTGGCAGCCCTACCGTTGTTTATGCCGTTACTCCATCGGTTGCAGCCGAACAGCCATTACCTGCACCGTCTAATGGTGATCTTCCTAACGTTCTCGCCGATCTTTGTCCTTCTCACCATCTCGTACGAGGGGCTTTTCTACCTGGGGTTCAGCGTGACTCTGATCACCTGGGTGCGGCTCGAGCATCGCATCTACGTCTTCACAAGCACGCAGCCGGCACCTAAGCAGCAGGCTAATGGCGGAGGTCACGGCGTGGCGCCAGCCATACCCGCGTCGCTTTCATCGTCCCCCTTTCGCTCGCTCAGTCTGACGGATGCCCGCATCTCGCTCTTCTTCCTAACCCTTCTGCAGTCCGCCTTTTTCAGCACGGGCAACGTGGCGTCGGTCTCGTCCTTCAGCCTTGACAGCGTGAACCGCCTAATCCCGATCTTCGACCCCTTTTCTCAGGGGGCGCTGCTTATACTGAAGTTGATGATCCCGTTCGCCCTCATCTCGGCAAACTTGGGAATCCTCAACAAACGTCTTGGGGTCGCGCCCTCGGCGCTGTTCATGCTGGTCATGGCGATAAGCGACTTTCTCACCCTGCATTTCTTCTGGGTGGTGCGCGACGAGGGGTCCTGGTTGGAGATAGGCTCGACTATTAGCCATTTTTGCATTGCCAGCCTGTTGTGCCTGTTCGTGGCTAGCCTGGAAGGCGTCAGTGAGATGTTTATTGCGGGGGTCGAGGTCGAGGACGATTCCGGGCTGGCTGATAAGGAGAGGGCGCTCGGAGGGGTGGCGATCCGGACAACGGATGCAGGGCGGCGCAAGAGCAGCATGAGTGACAGCAGCAGCAACGGCAGTTATCGTACTAATGGACGGGTCAAAGGAGAGATATCCACGAGGAAGACGCAGGCGTAGAGCAGTGCCTCATACCCAGAAAGGGAATGTGGATTCATTTCTGCATTCACAATAGGGAGCTCGTCAAGCAATTCGCATCAGTCCGGCTTAGTATAAGGATGGCAAAATCCGCCAAAAAAACAAAAAAAAAGCAAAAGGAGTGCATCCACCCCAGCGCATTCCCATGTGAGCAAGTGGTGGTGGCCGTGTCCTCGCAAATTGAAGTACAAGAAAAAGAGTTAAAACGACACAACGCATGGCCGTTGGATACCTCGGCATCGCCTCCCCCCGCATTTTGCAGTAACGTGCTGTAGTCAGCCTGCACGGAAAATGTCGATCCGTAACTCAAATTGCTGTTCCTCCCTCGTGTGGGCGTGGGTCGCAGCCCCGACCGTTGGTCGTTGGTCGCCAGCCGCAAGCGGACGGGCAGTGCAGACCTGAAGCAGCACCGCAGCACGCAATGGGCGGCGCTGCGGTACCCGCTCTGGTGCCGTGCGACGCTGTACCACTCGCCGTCTTAGTGAGGTATGGGGTAATCCCCCGGTTGCAGGGAAGTCGGGCGCCCCAGCAGCGCGCTGGGGAAAGGGGGAAGGGGGAAGGGGTGAAGGGGTGAAGGGAAGGTGAGCGACAATGCCGCGCGAGGGTCGTTGGAAACACAGGTGGAGAGCCGTTTTGGGGGATGAGACGGGAAGACTCGGTGCACTGCCAGCCGGCGAGGATCTGGGTAAGGGGATGCAGCATCGTTTGAAGGTCTGTATAAGGAGGCTAGGTGGTTTGGGAGCCGTTCTGTTTGTGTTGTTTTTGTTGCTTGCGCGAGGTGGGGTGTGCATTTTCCATTCACAGAGGAAGGAGTTGAGGTCTCCATGTTGTTATAAAGCCGATATAATAATATGATGGTCGTTGCTTCTTCGTCTTCTCCTCCATCCTCGATTCCTCCTCCTCCTTATTCTACCAGCGACACTCTCCCGTCCCAGTCTCCCACGACGTCTTGGGTCCTCAGGCATCCAACCCCAGAATCCAGCCGCGCCACCGCACGTGAGCACACTACCGACACCCCCGCCCGCCGCCCTCCTTTGACGTGATTGATGCACGACGAAACTGGCGACGACTCGAGGTAGCCCGCGGGGTCCCTCTATTGTCCGGCGGCGCGTGTGCATCCGGGGTAGGGCATGCTAGCCGTACCCGGATCTGCCCGTCTTACCCTTCTTGTCCACTCCAGCACTTTGCTTGCCCCGCGCTTCTCTCCTGTCTGTCTCGTCCCAGCACTTCCGGACCTGGCGGCCTGACGGCCTGACAATTTCATACGCACACACGCCCAGACGGCGGATGGATGCAAAGCCCTTTTGTCCCCGCCCGCCTTTCTGCAATATCGCCGTCTACCTGTTCCGCCATCGCCCTCTACCAGAAGAAGAGAGTTTCAGTGCGAAGACGAGAGCGCGAGCGGCGATACTCCCTTACCTGCACCTACCGCAGCATGGATCTGGTCTCCAGCGGCCAGTCCGGCCAGGCCTATGCTGCTGCTGCTGGTGGATCCAGCTCGAGTGCTTCCGACGCTCAGGGCTCGAATGGTGCTGCTCCAGCTCCTGCATCGCAGACACCTGGCCATCCCAGCTTTCGAAGGTGCGCCTGCCCCCCTAAGCGCCCCCGAGAGAGGTCGGAGAGAGATGAATCGCTGACCGGTGCTTTTCCTTTAGCAGACAGCGCGCGTCGCGGGCGTGTGAGGTGAGTGCGAGACCCAGAGAGCGTCCCCCTTTAAGATGTCAGCCATCGCGTCTGGAGCCGTGCCTCGGCACCGAGGGACGATTACTGGCGATGTCCACATCCACCGCCCCAGCCCCTACGAACTGAGGAAGATGTGCTGACCCAAGTGTCTTGCGACGCAGACCTGCCATGCTAGAAAGGTATGTCCTCGAGCTCGTCCCTGCGGCTCGCGCCCTTGCCCTGTCCACGCGACGTGATACTGACGCTCTCCATTCGCAGGTACGATGCGATGCCGCCTCGCTCGGCGTGCCGTGCACCAACTGCTCGGCCTTTTCGATTACCTGCGTGATTCCCACCCCGAAACGAAAGAAGACCCAGTCCGGCAAGCAGAAGGACTCAGATAGGTAAGAGGTCGTGGCTCTGTTCCATCCTCCCCTCGTGCTGACCTCCGCGTCCAGCGACCGTGGTGATGCCGGCGACGACCGCTCGCTCCAAGGCGGCGACTCCCCAACGACGCAGACTGGCAGTGGGAGCACCATCTATAACGCGAACGATGGCGCGCCCACGCCATCGCTCACCGACGCGCTGTACCGCCAGCGCGAAGGCGAGGATACCATCTACGCCCAGTTCATGAAGCCCAAGTTCACGCGTGCTCCTATCAAAGAGGCCGGCCGAGTGGCCTACCTTGGCGAGTCCTCGAACCTCACGCTCTTGGTCCATGACCGGCACGGGACCGCCGACGTCGTCCACTATCCCTTGCCGGAGAACGTCCGCGGCTCGCGGGCGAGACTGACGGAGTTGGACAATGTCGAGATCGACATCTTGCACCAGAGGGGGGCCTTCCTGCTCCCCCCGAGATCGCTCTGCGATGAGCTGGTGGATTCCTACTTCAAATGGGTCGCCCCAATCGTGCCGGTGATCAACAGGACGCGGTTTATGAAGCAATACCAGGATGCGAAGAATCCCCCTTCTCTTCTCTTACTCCAGGCCATCCTGCTGGCAGGATCCCGGGTGTGCACCAATCCTCAGCTCATGGATGTGAATGGATCGACCACTCCCGCCGCCCTGACGTTCTATAAGCGTGCCAAAGCGCTGTATGACGCCAACTACGAGGACGACAGAGTCACCATCGTGCAGGCCCTGGTGCTGATGGGCTGGTACTGGGAGGGGCCGGAGGACGTGACCAAGAACGTCTTCTACTGGTCGCGCGTCGCCACGGTGGTCGCACAGGGCTCGGGGATGCACCGGAGCGTGGAGGGCTCTCAACTCAGTGTGGCTGACAAGAGGCTCTGGAAGCGCATCTGGTGGACGCTCTTCACTCGGGATCGGTCTGTGGCTGTGGCCCTAGGCCGTCCTGTGCATATCAATACCGACGATTCGGATGTAGAGATGGTCTCCGAGGACGACTTTATCGAGGACGACGATCCAAATAACGAGTATGCCCAGGATCCACTCCACGTGCAGTTCTTCTTGCAATATGTCAAGCTGTGCGAGATAATGGGCCTCGTCCTGTCCCAGCAGTACTCCGTGGCATCGAAGGCGCGGCGCCAGAATGCCATCGATCTCACCCACAGTGATATGGCCTTGGCCGATTGGCTCCAGAACTGCCCGAAAGAGGTATACTGGGAGATGCCACGGCACCATTTCTGGGCTGCCTTGCTGCACTCCAACTACTACACCACCCTTTGCTTACTCCACCGCGCTCACATGCCACCCGCCTCCGGCCGCGCAGAGGAGAATTCGTATCCATCACGGAATATCGCCTACCAAGCGGCTGCAATGATAACATCTATTATCGAGAACCTGTCTGCCCACAATGAGCTTCGGTACTGCCCAGCCTTCATCGTGTACAGCTTGTTCTCGGCCCTGATCATGCACGTGTATCAGATGCGGTCCAACGTTCCCTCGGTGGTCCAGGCCACGCAGGATCGGATGAGAGTGTGTATGAACGCACTGAAAGACGTTTCCCGAGTTTGGCTCGTAGCCAAGATGGTCTATACCCTCTTTGAGTCCATTCTGGGCAATAAGGTGCTGGAAGAGCGGCTGCAGAAGGCGCCGGGAAAGAGGCATAAAAAGATGACGCAGAGCATCAGTCAGGACCAAGGCCAGATCAAGAGGGAAGAACCCGGAAAGAGGAAGTACGACGACATGGCGATTGACTTCGGCGTGACGAATGGGCCAGCTCCCCAGGAGTCTTACGAGAGGTCGCGCCCTCAGACCCCGAGTGCCACGCCAGCGCGAGAACTGCCACAGACCGCTCAGGCCGGCCCCTCGATGGGAGCACCACCAATATCATCTCCGGGCACGCGGCAAAACTCAGATACTTTTATGGGAGGCACCAACTCTCGACCACAGACGAGACCTGCTACACCCTTCAACCCGTCCTTCTCGGTGCCAGCGACGCCACCGGACCTGTATCTCGTGACGCGGAACTCTCCCAACCTCTCACAGTCGATCTGGGAGAACTTCCAACCCGACCAACTCTTCCCAGAAGGCTCCGGGAGCATGCAACAGACGCAATTCTCCCCTCCTCAGCCAGGACAGAACCTGGATCCGAGTCTGATGCCCCATATGATGCCGCAGCAGATGCAGAACCCCGGGCCGGGAGCCCAAGGGCCATCGCGGATGCGTAGTGCGGGTATGAGCGGCAGCCCGATCCCGGGAGGCATGCTCCAGCCAGGCACCGCAGGGTACCAAGTGCAGCAGGGCATGTGGCAAGGTCCCTTCGATCAAATGCCAGATCCACACGGGAACAGTCCGAGCGACTCCTGGAGCAACAGCTCTGCCCAGGCAGTCCCTACCACGGTGAACGTGGAAGACTGGTTCGTCCCCTATATGACGGGATAGTATTAGAAAAAAGTTTGTTTTACTTACGCGAGACAGGTTTCAATTCTTCGGCATCAATGGCGATCTCAGTGGCATGAATGGCGATGTACGCCTGGGTTGATTATATAGCATGGATATAATTTGAATTGGGGATTTAGGTGGAAATGGGAGGGGTTTGTGGATATGTGCTGGAGTGATGGTAGGGGGGGCGCGAAAGGAAATCTGGAGTATATATGGCAGTGGTACACCAAAAGGGGGATGATGAAAATGCTGCAGCAACCAAACTGTTGCTATATAATTTGCTGTAGCTATGAAAACTTGTATAGTATGGGAGATAATTGGAGGGGGGTTCCGGATTTTCAAGTAATTGCTTTTGAGCGCATGAATTAAAGGGTAACTTTACGGGTTTCGCATTAGCTAGGGAAATATTGAGAACCTATGATTTATGGACCCAATTGAGCTTTGCGCAAGCATAAAGCCTCCCTTGCCGTGTCCAATGTCAGTAAGAATCACTCAAAGAAGAACAAAACAAGCCCAGAAAGTGAGATGCTCGTGCGTGTCTATTTTAAACGCCATTCCTTTGAGGCTGAAGGCGCGGAAATAGCAGACGCTACTGCCGATCGCGAGCCCCGGCCATGATGACGACCGCCAACGAACCACGGTTGTACACAGATGACATTTATACCAACGGCTTCCATACACAGCATAGAAGAACCAACAATCCCACGCACACACCATCTACGCATATTCACGTCCATTGTACATATCGCGAGCAACGCACAATTCAAATCCCCCCTCCATCGCACACACTGCGTCTACCGCTCTGCACGCAAGCAGCCCTCCGCCCCCAAACGATGTCCCGATAAAGCACCACGGCGCTGCCCTCCCTCATCACGCTGATCGCGGACTGGCCCGCACAAAAAAATTAAGCCATCAGAGACCATACGGATTTATTATACGAAGGAGGAAAGAGCATGAATCGCAGCGGCGCCGCTGCTGCCGACACGCGCAGCTTCCAGGTGCACAGCAACGAACCCCTCGATGAGCCCACCATCCGCCCACGGAATCGCAGAGTCGTAGGCTCGGCGGGGGCCACGCATGAGTTGACGAGTCGCGGCTCCACCGGCGAGCGTACCCCGGGGAGTAGTAGGGGCGTGAGTCCGATTCCGTCGAGGGGATTACCGTCGCGGAGGTCGTTGGAGCGGAGTGCAACTGCGGCGGGGAATGGGAATGGGAATAGTGCGAGGGCGGGACTGGCGCCGCCTGGGGGATCCGGGAGGAGTAATAGTCCCTCAGCCGGGTTTGGGGGGTTGTTTGAGGGCGGCTGGGCGAGTTCGTGGTCTGCGCTGCAGGGACTGGCGACTTCGGTACTGGGAGGGGATGTCGTGGATGATGGGTTTGGGGAGCTGGGAGGGGTGAATGGGGGGACTTTGAGGGGGAGAGGGAGAAGAGGAGAGGCGAGGAGGTTGGGGAAGGGGAAGGGCCCGGAGACGTGGGGACCGGCTGGACTGCCAAAGAAGGCGGATGATGTTATTGGGGCCGGGAGCGTGGCGGAGAGGAGTGCGGCGGTCAGGACGATGAAGATGAGGGGGGTGTTGGAGGGGAGGGAAGAGGATCTGAATGTGTGGAGGGACACGAATGGGAATTACAAGCGGAGGACGTCCCTAGAGGATTCGACGAAGTCACTGAGAGATGACGAGGGCGATGCGCTGGTGTATATCCACCATGTGCAGTCGCAGGATACGCTGGCCGGGGTGGTGTTGAGATATAATTGCCAACCGGCAGTGTTCAGGAAGGCCAACCGCCTCTGGCCAAACGACTCCATACAGATACGGAAGATCGTTGTGCTGCCAGTCGACGCATGCACGATCAAGGGGCGGCCTTGCAATCCTCCTACGTCGCCAGCCCTCAGAAGCGTGGATCTCTTGGCTCCAACGCCTGAGAGGGAAGATCCCAATTCTTTCAACACTGGGAGCACATGGCCGGGCTCGTCTTCGGCGCATAGTGTGACATCTGCCGAACAGCAGGAAGCAGAGGAGCACCCATGGACACACGTACGTTGGGTTCAATTCGATTCTTTCCCGGCATCCACGCCAGTCGAGATTGCTCGCATGCCCAGACAGACACTGGGATACTTTCCTCCTCGGCGAAGAAGGAGCCAGGTCACCATCTCTACAGTCTCTTCACCCCGCGGCTCATCCGACTTCCCTCCCTTCTCCCTCCCTTCGAACGACCCCAGCGGCAGCCCGTCCAGTACCGCATCACGCCGAGCGAGCAATATCGGCCACCGAACCTCGCCATCCGGCAGCGGGAGCTACTTCCCACCCACGGGACCTCGTGTGCGCGGCGAGAGCGTCGGCGAGGTCGCAGAGCGATTGGGTTGGATGCGAGGCCCCGGAGGGGTAGGGACGTTCAGCAAGAACGTTCGGAAACCAGGTCCCGCACAGGACGGGCTGAATTCTTGGGCTAGAAAGCACGTCCCCGGATTAGCCATCGATTCTCTACCTTCGGTCTCTCTCATCGGAGGCGAGTCGGCGCATATCTCTATCGCAGATGAAGTAGGCGGTATCGAAGATGGCCCTATGCGACCACTGCGGAGCGGGGCCGCTACGCCCAGTGGCGCGGGCCAAGGTCTTGGGTTGGAGAATGCAGCTGCTGCGATAGAGGGCTGGGTGAGGCGGCTCGCAACCATTAGGCCCGGGACACCGAGGATGGGAGGCTCAGGCGAAGGGTCTGATCTCATCGAACTAGTAGATGGCGCGGGGAGTGATGACGGGAGGGGATTTGAACTCAATCCTGGTACGCTGAGGGCTCCTCCGCTGGGAGTGGGGAGTACGGGAAGGGAAGATCTGGATGGACTGGCCAGGGGGCGAACAACTGCTGGATCAAAGGGGGGCAAAGGGGATTGACAGGAAATGGCGATAAGACGCTTCATTTCAACCCACCCTCAGACACTACCGCAGAAAAGACATGAGCGAAGAAGAGAAGTCGCGGGAGGATGTATGATGGCTGTGAGCGTTAAATACTTAAAGACATGCAAGCAAGCCTAGGAGCAAACTGATTGATTGTTTGACGGGCATGGGGCTGGCGTTAAGGTACAAGGAAACTACCTACCTATTTACATTCCCGGACGAAGAGAATTTGTGTATGGCAGCCTCGAGAGATATCATAAACCACACTACGGTTAATTATTTGATACCGTGATAGGGCAGAGTGTGTTAGGGAGAGGGATGTGAATAAAGTTAGCCTAAGATTCCCTTCAAATACGCATACCATATCCAGGTTCGTGAGAATGCTGTGAAAAGTATACTGATGTGGATGTACTGGATTGAGAATACTGAGGTATCTTTTAAGTTTTCACCATGGAAATGGGAGAAAATATACTCCTCCGCAAACGATATATTCCCCTCGATACCCAGAGTAAAAAACGCCTAGTATTTTACCATACAATGCCTATTCTCCATACATAACATATACATACACACGTTTCTGAACCGCATGCTTCGATCACCCATCCTTTCCATTCCATCTCTCCTGTTTAAAGCCTTCTTAGCTCACTCTCCTTTCCTTGCCCAGAGCCTCTCAGCATAAAGAACCACCAGACCCCCACCCATCACTGAATGCCCCACTCATTATCATCCGCAACATCATAATCCAGATTCGCACTCTCCTGCTGCTCATGTGCCTGCCCGCCACTACTACCCCCATTCACAGGTCCAGAAGCCATCGCATCGCCCTCATCCATCCCCATAGCCATATCCTCACCCTTCGAGGACGCAGCAGTGGGGGTAACGGGAGTCACGGGCGGGAGAGGCGTCTGAATCCAGGATAACTCGACTTTGCCCACACTAGGGATCTCCCCTCCTGGCGTACTGTACATAAATTTCTCCGCCGTGAAGCGGTCTTTGAACGTGATGCTCGTGCGAGAGGGGGTACTCTCGACGGATGTGAAGTCGCCGATGCCCTGAAAATTCAATTAGTTAGCTGCGTGCTAGGTCTGAGAAGAATGGAAGAGAAAGCGACTCACCAGAAGATATTGTCTAAGATTCTCATCCTTCTCTGGGTCTGTGAAGTCGACACCAGATATGCCTATCGTCTTGGGCCGATTATCGAGCTTGTACGCTGCAGCACCTCCGAAGGGCGCACCGCCTCGACCGCGATATCCGCCTCGGAAGCCTCGCGGGATGAATGCTCCCCGTCCCCTGAACCCACCTCGGCCTCGGCCGCGACCACGACTGCTCCATGAGTCGTCCGTGGCGGTCGTGTCGATACCTAAGGATTGTGCTTCAGCTTCCAACGCGGCTAATTGAGCCTTCAAGGCTTCCGTCTGAGGATTTGCTTTGGTCTCGACAGGGGCTTCTGCGCCGTCCGCGGCTGGTTTCCCGCTCTTGGCAGCGATTCTCTCCATCAGCTTCTTCTTTTCCTCCGCCTGGTTCTTCAGCAGTTCTTCTTGTCTCTTTTCAAGTTCCTTTCGCGCAGCTTCCATTTCCAGCTTCTTCTTTGTCTTCTCTTCATGGGCCTTTTGCACTTCTTGTTGCTTGCGAGCGAACTCCTCGATGTCAATCTGAGGCTCAGATGTTGCTCTCGCAGGGACCGGGCCATGTGTGCCGTTGCCGTTCGCTGCTCCATTTGATGGCTTTGACGTGGCAACGGCCGGGGGCTGTGGAAGGGATTCCTGATCGGTATACCAATACACTTTTACAAACCTGTTGTCGAAGATGACCTTCGGCGAACTATAGGCAGCTTTTGCTGCATTCCAGTCACTGAACTTGACAATTGCCAACCGCTTGTAAGGGCGCATTGACACTTCGAGTATCTCGCCAAATTCGGAGAAGAAACCTCGTACTTCGTCCTCAGAGAATTTCTCTTCGGGAATATTCTCCACCACGATAGTTGTCTTGCTCTTGTCATAATTTGGCTTGTCAGATGAGAACTCTGCCCGGCCGCCTCGTCTGCTGGGAGCGCCGCCTCGATCGCCCCTGAAGCCGCCACGTCCCCTTCCCCTATCACCTCCTCTGAATTGGCTTTGCGGAGGGGTAGCACCATCGCCTTCAAGTCCAATCATTAGAGTCGAGTTTGTTGGATCATACTCGTCGCTTGGGTTCCCAGGTGGCACATATATCGAGTCTTGCCCATGCTCATACATGCAGGTATTTCCTCGAGCACAGAACCCCTTCAAATCGTAGTCTCTGCACCTCTTCTTCTTCGGTCCGGCATGACCCCGGCCCCCTGGTTGCATAGAAGGAAGGCCAGGAACAGGGAAGCCCATTGCCTGCATTGCGAGCACAGCTGCCATCGGGTTATTTGGATCCAGGGGAGGCATCCCTGGCGGAGGTTCAGGCATGCCTGGCATGAATCCTTGAGGTAGAACACTGTGGTCACCAGGAGCAGGATGACTTTGAAAACCCCCTCTACTATTATATCCCCCATAATTTGCGCGTCCCATTGGCCCTCCTCGCCGAGGCTGTTTATACGCTCTTCCATATGGATCACCGCCTGGCTGATATACTCTGTCCTGAGAGTCGCCGTCGCCACGCTCATTGAATGTGCGCTTCCTCGAGCCATTCTGGGGCCTCAATGGCGCCCCTGGGACTCCGGCGCCACCGTAGGGCAGACCAGATGGACCGGTTGGGGGTGCGAAAGGCACAGATACGGACTTCGGAGGAGGAGGGGCGCCTGGAAGGTAACTCTTGTAATGAATCGCGTCGAAGACGTCCTGTACGAAGACTAACGAGTCCTCCTTTAAGAAGTCTGGAATCTCTGCCTCGCAGAGAGCTCGCACCGTATCCGTGTCGCCATCGTGCCGCAGGAGCGCCAGGACGTAGTCCGCGAGGACATCGGCATCTGCATCAGACCTTTGCATAACAGCGCGTTAGGAGGATCGTTCTTTACCAAAGAACCTCTCGGGGAGATTTTTGACGTACGTATTTTCGAGTCTCTTCACAATCCACTTCTTCAGCAGCGGCGCGTTGTCCTCCGTGAATAGCATTGTGGAAGTGGGCAGCGATGGCCGAGGACAAAATCCCCAAGCGGCGTCTTTGTGTCGATTGTCAGGTTGGCATTCTCTCCCATGTTGAAAGGCCGGGCTCACGAGGTCGAGTGTCCTTCGAGATTATTTAGGTCACGTGCGCGCCATCACACCAGCGGCTTGCGAAGAGAGGTTAGACGCTCCTTACAAGCTCTACCGTATGTCAAATAAGTATTCGACATATGACAAGTAAATTGGCTTCATTGCGCTAGTATTCCTTCCGGTGAAGGTACTCGTTTTCCCTTTTCTGTTCGCATTTTCATACTTCGTACTGTTTGATGGCGATATCCCGACCCGGCCAGATCGAGATTCAGCCCAGCGTAACATCGATGAAAGAGGCAATGGACCTCACCAAAACTGGTCCCTCGAGAGCAGGAGAAGGTTACACAGGCTTCATACCAGGACCCCATCCTTAAAATACTCCACACACGAATAATCAAACGGATGTCACAGCTCCGGTCCACCCGGCCTCGACCACCTTCACGCGGCCATCTTAATGTGCAACACGCAGCACCTCACTTAGAAAATCTCGAATATACTGTAAACAGCCCTCGCGCCCGCTATTTGCTCGGCCAGAATTAGATCTGCGGTCCTGACATTCCCGGGCTCGTCTTCGCTCTGCCAATCGATGCGCCGTCACAACCGCCCTACACCACCCCTGGACACCTCCACTGGCCACTGAGCGCTTCGCCCTGGCTCCTGATGGCGTTTGGGGATCAGGTTGTAGTCAGCCACCGTCTTGATCTCGACCATCACGAGCCTCTCGATCATGCAAGATACCGCTGCCGTGGAGAATCTGCTCGACATCCCTCCACGTCAGTTCTTTTCTTGGGCCGGGGCGTCCAATGGGCGACGGCAGGGGCAACCGGTGTGATGGGCAAATCCAAGCTGCACCAAGCTGCACCAAGGGAACCAAGTATATTCCTGGTGTGCCTCTCCTTCACCTCCTCTCCCACTCTTTCGTCTCGTGGCTCGTTCCTTTCTCTTTCAATTTTTTCTTTCTTCGTGGAAGCCTTCGCAGCTGGTTGCGGTGTGTCCATTCCTTTAAACCTCGCTCCTTTCACTCGTTCCGTATATACCCCTCCCAAGGTGTGGTTGGGCCGAAGGTGGCCATGAAAGGCTGGAGCGAGTATTTCGAAGATGCATACATGAAATGGCTAAGCACGACGATGACGTGTTGCGGTGCTCTGGAGGAGGTGCCGGTGCGTGGTAAGTAAGAGACTCCTAGGAGAAAAGAATGGCAACGTTAAATCTACCACAGGCGCCGAGAGGCCGATGAGGATTGAGCATCAGCAGCCGCGTCTCATCCCTCCGCCAGTTTTCGAGGCAGAGTCGAGGCCGACGACGAGAGGAAGAGAGTGGGTGGAGAGAAGCAAGAGCTTTGCCTCCCGAGCGTCAAGTCGAGGAAGTCTAGCCGTGAGAAGGAAGATGACTGGTTATCAAGAACAGCGCAGGCCGCTAAAGATTGGGGCACCATCAGATTTCCGGCACGTTGAGAATGGCTTTCCGAGTAGGAGAGCAGAAGGTGGCTTCCGGCCCTTGGAATTAAGCATCTACATGCCGGACAATCAATTGTCCCCTCTACTCCCCCATTTCGCAGACGTCGACAAAGAATTGCCATCCCCCCCGCCTGCAGCTTACTCGCACTCCAGGACGGATTCAGCGTCAACGTTCACTATCGCTCGCAAGCCTGTTGGGTCGTCAAGGACTTCATCTGAATGGACCGCTCAGTTCCAGCCACGTCCGGGGTCACTGAATACTCAAGAACTCCTCGCTGCTCTCGAAGCCCAGTTACCAAAAGCGCCTCCAGCAGCTCGCATGAGATCCATGACTGCCCCGCCATCATTTGAAAGGGTCAAGTCCGCTCTGCATGAGAAGCTTGAGTTAGAGCAGCGTCTTAGAGACATCGATGAACTCATTGATGAGAGGCAAAGCGTCTATCTCAGCAGTCGACCTACCAGCCGTGCTACATCTACTCGACGTAGCAGCATATACGTTGAAACTCATGGTAAATTCTTTGAACCATCCTGTGCACATCTCCTTCTAACTATCTTAGAACCAATGCCTCCCGCCAAACCTTCCTTCATGGATCGTGTAACTGCTTCGGACGGCCAGAGACCCGTTACTGCCTCCTCTAGACTCATCACCATCCCCTCGGTGCTCAAACCAGTCAACGAAGAAATCACTCCCACCCCATCTCCACACCCTGACACCTTCGTCCCTCCCCCACCGCTACCCCTTGTCCTGCATGCTCCTCCCCGCCCACCCCTCCGCAAGAAGAAATCCTTCTCCCGTGTCTCCAACTGGCTCTTCCCGGGCCCAGACCAGCACTCCCGCACCCAATCTCTTGAATCCGTCACCAACACCCCGAAACCCATCACTTCCCGTGACGGCTTCTATCAATGTGTCGAGCTCCACGAATACCAGCAGCCGGTTGAACGCTCAAGCTTCACCTCCGTCTCTTCTGTCAGTTCCACCGGAAGCGGGCTTGATGATCCCAATTCCGCGACTTCTGGGACGCTGGTGTCTAGCCCCGGAACCTCCAAGAGGGATGAAACTACTACTGTCGGCACGTTGTCAATGGACTATTCCGAGAGGAGGAATGAGAGCGTCGAAATTACCCGGATCAGGACTTTTGGCGAGCAGGAGCTGGGTCCAGAGAAGGTGTGGAGGATGGAGCCTGTAGATGGGGCGAATGTGAGGCAGAGTCGTGTTGGAATGGCATTTTGATTGATCGATTGAGAGAGTGAGAGAATTATCGTGGAAAATACCCCCCGGTTTTGTGTTATACGAAATGTACCTACTTGTATTAAGGGGAGATTCCTAATCACCTGGCGTTTTCTGGGAGTTAAAAGGGGGTGTAGTAAACGCACGGAAAGGAACGTGCTGTGCACATAAAGGTAATGGGCGGGGTGGGCGATGGATTGTACAGCGTGGCTTTATGTCGATTCCCTAAAACCGGCAAACCATTTTAGGAAGCCGAATTCATAAAACATACGCACTTCCTGAAAAGATGCAAAATTGTGTCTCGTGGTCGTTGGCATTTCTTTCTATGTAAAATGAAGAGGCAAGATCTCTGTATATCACCCTAGGTATCTTCGCAAATAAACGCCCACGCACGCTTGCTCCGCTTGCTGCTGGAAATAACTGTGCGTATGTATGCTGATATCGTGAGAAAACTCCATCTAAAATGCATGCGTGCCCCGATCTAATACTATACAACAAAGAGAAATAAAATGCATCCAGTATTCTCAAGGCCCTGAAGGGCGTGCACGGGTTCTGTGAAGAGAGAGAGATTGTGACACGGGATCTATCTAAACAGGCTCCTAATATCCTCCAATCTCTTCCTCGCAGCCTCAGCCTTATCCATCGTCTTCCTGACCTCGGAATCCATACTCAGGCTCGCAAGTTTCTTCTTCTTGTCCTGCAGCTCCAGCATCTTCTCCTCGAAGCTGTTACGTATGATATACCGCGTCGTCTCGACTGGTCTCTTCTGCCCCAGTCTGTGTACGCGATCCACGGCCTGCGCTTCTGCAGCCGGGTTGTATTGGGGTTCCATGACGTAGACTTTGTTCGCAGTCGTGAGATTTAGGCCGAGACCGCCGGCGGTGATGGACACGAGGATAACGTGGATGGAGAGATCATTGCGGAAGGCGTCGAGGGCGGCACTGCGGGAGGTGCGGGACATACGGCCATCGAGACGCGTGTAGCAGATGCCGTTTTCTTGGAGTGCGAGCTGGATGAGGTCCAGGTGGACGGTCCAGCCGGAGAAGACAACGCTCTTGATGGGCGGCTCGGAGGGGTTCCGAAGGGATTCTTCCTTGGAGGATAGGAGGTCTTGAATCAACGCCTTTGTCTTCGTGTGCGGGCCACTGTAGCTATGGATCTCCTTGCTACGTTTGGTACCGCTTTTGGTCTCGGCGCGAGATTCTAACTCGTCTTCAAGGCCGCACTGGCGTAGTTCAAAGTAGAGCAGTTTGATGTTCTGGTGGCAGACTGGACAATCAATTTTTGCACTGCCTGCTGCGATCTCGGCCATATCCGACTTCCATTTGATGATGCACGCATTGCAGACGATGTGGTAGCACAGGGTCATATGAGCAATGACCTCGTCTTTCGGTTCTGTGTCGGACTCGAGGTTCTCGACGCAGCCAATCTTGCCGTTGCAAGCCACGCAGATATCGGCACCGGTTTGTTTCATCAGGTTGAACATGTCGTACGCCTGCTTTGGCGTCAAGGCCGACTTGTCCTCATCATCATCGCTGTCAAGGTCAATGGCAGAGTCCTTGCTCAGACCATCCATAACCTTCAAGTCTTCCTCGCCCAACAGGTCTCGGCCATGAGCACAGATGAGCCGGAGTCGTAAAATGGATTGCAGAATGTGGACGTAGGACTTGCCGCCGAGGACATGTTCTCCCTGAGCAGTAATAACTTTGACTCTATCCTGGGCATTTTTCGAGAAGATATCATAGAGCATCTGCTCATCTGGGCTAAAGTTGAGCTTGACGAGCTTGTCATGGCGCGGAGGAAGATCGATTCTGTCCTTCAGGCGTCGAAGAGTAATGCTGTCAACCAGTAGTCGCAGCTTTGGAAGAATTTCCGGGTCACACAACTTGAAAGGCGCCATAATATATTGCGCAAAACCACCTCGTTCATCAAAAGGTCGAATGCGGAGGAACGTCATCAAAGCACCCAAATCCTCGAGACGGTTCTGGACTGGAGTACCGGTGACGGCCCATCTCCTCTGAGCAGCCAATCTGCATATCGCCTTCGATTGCTGTGTAGATTGTTCTCGAATCATGTGAGCCTCATCAAGCACGATCCGGAACCAGTTGATTTCCTCGAGGGGGTATGTGCCCTGCTTCTTCTTACACCTGTGATTGAACTCGCTTGCTACTGAGCCGTAAGTGGTAATGACAAGGTCGTACTCGGCCAGTTTCTTGATATCTTTGATCCTGCTTGCCCCATGATAGATGTAATATTTCAGAGTCCCGGGTTTGATATGCTGCTTAATCTGGTCCTCCCAATTTGATATCGTGCTAAGAGGCGATACCAAAAGCGTCGCCTTGGAGTTTTGTATCAGGGAAGTCGGTTCGATTGCTGGTAGCTGTGAATTTCTGCCCTTTTTGGGCTGCGACTGGTCGCTATGAATTGATACGCCTGGAGTCAACGTTGCCCACTCGCTAGCCGCATCCAGGGTATGGACGACCAAAGAGAGTACGGCCAGTGTCTTACCAAGACCCATCATGTCGGCAAGAAGACCACCCAGTACTTGAGGCGGGCTTTGATACAACTCCTGGCCAGTTATCACGTTGTAATATGACTTCTGGCCGTTGGCATTGATATTGAGTCTCCACAAGGAGCTGTTTCCTTTCTCATCTGCGCCATAAACGTGCTCCTTCTCCTTGTTTGTCATGAAGTAGAGGCCTTGTCTCTGATGCTTGAGCAGCTCAGTAGTGATTCTAGGATCTGCGTCCATCTCTGGCAGATTTTCTGACTTTGTTAAAGAATCGAACATTCCCAGCACGTCATTTCGAATCTCCTCAGTAGTCCGTTGGGGAAGCTGCGTGCGACTGCTGTAGGAATTGAGCGATCTTGAAGGCGGCGCTGGCGGTCTCTGGATCTCGTGAGGATTATGCACTTGGATCCCAGCTTCGACGAATAATGGTGTACGGAGCCAGAGCTGCTTTTGGGACAGATGCCGGCCAACTTGGAGAGCATACTTCTTAGGCCCATACAAATTCAAATCCAACCCGTATCGGCGGGACTCATCAGCGCCACATGGTAGATCATTAGGTTGCCGCTGTCGTGAGAGTATGCGTGATGCAGTCCGAATGCCAAATTTCGAATCCAGAAGAGGAGCTAATCCAATCGAAGTGCTGACATCAACGCAACCAATAATCTCTCTCGAAGAATCGACGCAGTATATAACCGTAGTCTTTTCTCCCACGCGCCGTCTGAGGACGATCTTGATTTGCGGCCACATGGAGTCCGAAATAGCTCGGACCCCTGGTCTCGGAGTCGGGACCTTGTGGGCATTTATTTCGGCGCCCTCGATACGTCCATAGCAGACCTCTTTGTCCTCCGCACTGACAACTGCTTGAACGTCATTGTCATCGACTATACACAGTCAGTTTGGGCGTCGATATCTCCGCCATCCAAACTCACCAGCAGATATATCCACCGCAGTTCTGATAGGGATACTCTCCTTCTGTCCCTGCTCCTTCTTTTCTTTCATGTATTCTCCGATAACGCCACCTCTCCCAGCCCCATTGAACTCAGCCTTCTTCTGATCGTTCTGTGCCCGGTCGTCATGTATCTTCCTGCGCTTCTGAGGCAGCATATCGCGGCTCGCCACATTATGCATGCGCTCTAGCATGTGACCCATGCCCATAGGGCCGTTCCCGTTTGCATACTGCTCAAAGCCGGCCTGCGGAGGATGGCTATTCCGCATTGACGCGCTGTTGGGAGTACTCGAATGGGAAGAGCCCTGAGGAGAATCAAACTGGAACATTAGGCGCTGCGGGGGCGCAGTGTTCAACAAGTTGTTCTGTGCTGCCTGCGGGCCTTGTGGGAAGCCACGTGGATGGAGGAGCGAGGCTGGTGACCACTTTGGGGCTGCGAAGGAGGGCAAGGTACCGTTAACGTTTGGAGGGTTATTCGATGGTGGGCGGCCTATTGCGATTAATTCTGTAAGCATGTGATGTACGTAAGGTAAGTTATATTCTTAGTTGGATATTTGCGCCACAAGGAGAGGCAATAGAGTAAGTTCTGGACCTCCAAAACTGGCTCCTTGTGAAGATGAAGAGGGCCTTGCCTGCAAGGAAAGGGCAGATATACCATCTTGTTGGTTCCAGGTAGCCATGGCTCTCGACTTGTCGCACGCCCTGCCCGTCACGACAGCGGCGCTTCCTTCCCCAGATATCTCAGCGCAGACTATCTCGTGGGTGTGGGCGTGGGCGTGGCTGGCTCGTTGAGGAAACACATGTGTTATATTGCAGATATTCAGTTCTGGGCGAAGTCGAAGGTGATGACGGAGGGATCGGAGGCGTTGATGAATCCGGAGCGATTGATTTCCAATCAAGGGATTGCGACGGACGCCCTCGGCGGAGATGCAGGATGAGGAGGCGGACGTCTGCAACCGGATAAAGAAATCCGCTTTCGCCTCGGGGGGTGTGATCAGTAAGTTTGGCCCTACTTGGCAGGTTCGGGCGCCGAATCCGGGGGGCGTTTGGAGAGTCGAGGATATAAAGAAAAGGTACGTGGGTACACACAATACTGGAAGTTGGATAAGTAATCGGCGGCGGTGGGTTATGTTATCGCCTTCAAGAGTTTTCGCCCGCACTGTCGATAAGCCGCTTATGTAAGGGGACAAGTCATGTGCCTGATAACTTACTTCCCGGTTAGGGAAATGCTGGCGAGATGCGGCAGTCACCTCGACTGGCCGGACCAGGATACGCACGTATTAGTACAGTATTAGCAGGCAGAGGGGGAGTATAATAATAGTCTTAGAGTGCTGTATATCTATACATGGGATTACAAATCTCCATAACGATCTTGTTCTTTTTACCGAAAACAGCCAAGTCACTTTCTTCCCTTTTGGGAGTTGTACATACCGAACAATTCCATACGCCCGGAACTCTCTATATCGTGGCCGTCCCTCTACCCAGCGCCCACCTAAGTATAGTAGTACACCGTGACGTATTTGGTACAATCAAAGGAAGTCCTCCATAAAGCCACAGCCCCCTTTGCCAGCGTTCCCAGGCCTAACTAACACCACGTAAACACCGGATTTTTGCTCTTGACCGTCTCGAGCCGCTCGACAATCACCCGCCGCTGGTTCTGCTCCATGCCCTCTGCAACTGCGTATCCCAGATCCCCCTCATCATCGTCGTCGTTGTACATCTGCGCTGGCCCCCGGCCTCTCGTGGAGAAGGAGAACCTCCTAGCATGTCCGCGATATCCTTGTGAAGGAGACCGTGACGGGCCATCGTAGCTCAGCCGGCCCCTGGTATGGGTCAATCCAAGGCGGTGGTCGGAAAACTTGACCTGCCCATTCCTCGTACCGGTATCGTTCAGTGCTCTTGCTTCGAGAAGGGCGGCGGGAGAGTCTGGTAGGCTGAAGGACGGCCCGTCCTCCTCACTTCGAGGCGTCGACAGCTCGAATCGATTTGGATTCGGTAGTTCTCCTGGAGGACTAGATAGCCCTATGAGATCTGGCTGTGGAGCCGAAGCATTCGCAGAACTAATGTCCATCTCTTCCTCCAGGTCCTTCTTTTGTCTGTCCTCATGACGCCTCCGCATCTCGGCTGAAGGCATCCGCATCGGCACCGCAATGGGAATATCTACCAGATCATCCCAGATACATACTCGTGCCCTTCTGGTTAGCTCTAGTGGGCCATGGTCCACGGTCTTCAGAGTTTCCACGACATTCCATGCTTGACCTTTCATAACCGCGATTTGTCTGGCGAACATGCGCTCTTGGAAATCCGCATCTTGGCTGAACACCGCTCTTAGCTCCAATTGGGTCTCACTCCACCACTGCTTGGAAGTGAGAAGCGGGAGGAAATGGTCCCGAGTCTTTTGAGAGAATGGCTGTCCGATGAGAGATACTGGAAGGAATAGCCATCCGAACGGAAAACTCCGCCAAGCATCAGGATGCTTCCATGGCCAGGAAAGACTGTTGTCGATAGCTCCGATCGACACTGTCAGGCCATTCCTTCCCAACGGGGTAGTTGATCGGCTGGAGGCATCCATGGGTTGTTGCCGTCGATATGGGACGGATCCATTTGATGGGGTGCTAGCTCTTGGCACTATGCGCGGCGGCGATTCGTCATGGTCGCCGTTCATAGGCATCTGCGGAGGTTCAGAAACAATAGACACGTCCTGGTTCTCCCAATCCACCTTAATCATCCAGTTATCAAGGCCGCGGTCGGTATTGCGCATGATATAATCCAGGATGACCAATTTCTCCAGTTCCTCGCGGAATGATTGTTGCAATGCATCAGTCCAAACGAAGCGTGGATTAGCGCCGGCTTGTGAAGTCTCCATATTGCTCTCCTCGTCGCCATAATTATCGTCTGTTCTGCTGCCCGGCCTGCACGTATCCTTCCAGCCCTTGCTCTGTCGTCCAGTACTAGAAGGGGCGTACGGGCCGGTAACACGATCTGGCCAGGGGTTCTCCCGCAGAAAGATATTTGCGTCCTTGAATCCCTTTAGAAAGACTTGAAAACTGCCCACTTTCGGTGGGAAAGGTTTCCTCTTTCTGTAGAAATTAGACCGGGTCCAGAAGTCGTAGTGGAAAGATGTTGAGGAGAGCCAGACGATATCGGTGTAAGGTACCAAATTCGTTCGCAGTCTGCAATCGAGTGTATATGCCGCAGCTTCAGAAACGTAACTAAGATTGGGGATGAGGCATGCCCGACCAAAACAACATGGGAAGAGGTTCCGGTGTATCCATTTATTCCATTTTGGATTGCCGGCGGCGTACGGTTCCTCGTCCTTGGGTTTAAAGACGCCGACCACTTTGCCCTCACTATTCTTCGCAAAGTAGCTTCCTGAGCTGCCTTGAGAGATCATCTTCGGATGGATGCCCTGCTCGATCGCAACCCGAACGCTTTCCACGATCTCGTGGAATTGTTCTTTTGTCATTCGGCTGGAGTCGTCTACTGCTAGGCCGTCAGCGGACAGCGGTCGCATCCCTTCTGGCGCCTGGAATACAGTGTGATGAATCTCCAGGTGTTCTTCCCCTGGCGTCTTCCCCTTCACCTTATTTATCTTGAACTTCGAAGCAATCTCATCCGCCCATCTCTCCAATCGTGTATTGATGGCCTTGATGTCGATACCGGTAGAACTCCGTCGCCTCTGTCTTTGTGGCCGCACCCGTGACGCTTGTGGAGAAGTGGAATCATCCACGTACATGCCGCCATGCGGTCGAGGTTGAGTAATAGATGCATATCGAGGAGCAGAAGCTGCCTGTAAGGAGGTGCCGTTTGCGAACTCCCCATCCGAATCGGACTCCTCGGCCTGAGCGATTCGGGCGTACCCGGTCGTTGGAGGTCGATTCCTCGGCATGGTAGGCCCTAGATCACCTCATAGTGGATACAATTAGGATGGGAATCGAGAAGGTGAATGTTTAATGGAGGTTTAATGGTCGAGGCGTCCGCGACGTAATAACACTTCGCGTATCGACGACGATCACGTGCAAGGCTGCGCAAGGCTGAAAGAGATGTTGGGTATTTCGATATGAATTGGACTTAGGATTGTAGACAAGGTTAAGAGACTCTCAAGCTCGCTAGGTATACTAGGGGTGCCTGACTGTAGCAATTGAGACCCTGTGGTGTAGTGGGCGAAGGGGAGTGTGTAAAGAGGTATGCCAGCTCATGGCACCCTTACTAGAATCAGAATATCATCCATCGTCTATTAGAATGGAGAATGGGTATTTTACACATGTTGATACAGATAAGATACAGCTCGCTTGAAGCTCCGCCCCTCCTCAGACCTCCTCCTATCAAGCTATGGCTTTGCGAGGAGCTGCTTCACTATCGCTGCAACCTCCGCCTTCTCCACTGGCTTCCCTCCCAAGACATCTGGCGCAAACACCCTCTTCAATACCTCTCCCATCTGCACCTTTCCACCCTCACTCGTCAGCGCGTCCACGACCCCCTGCACCGCCCCCCGGACCTCCTCCTCCCCCATGGTCTCCACGCAGCCAGCGTACTCCTCCATGATCTTCACCTGCAGGTCCTCCTTGTCAGCTAAATCCTGCCTGCCCGCGCCCTTGAACTCCTCGCTCGCGGCGCGGCCAGCGCTGGCGGATTTGCGCAGCAGGGCGAGCATCTGGATGTCGGTGTTGATCGGAGACGTGGTCTTGGAGGCGTTGAGGGTCTGGGCAAGGATGCCGCGCAGGACGGACAGGCGATTGGAGTCCTTGTTCTGCATGGCGGTCTTCATGTCTTTCCTGCGGGATGGGATTAGTGAGCGTAGAGGGTAGATTGGAGCGGAATGGGACCTGATCTTGAGGAGAAGGGGAGGCGCGGTGGCCGTGTCGGTGGCATAGCAGCGGAGAGCGAACCGCGAGGCCCGGAGCAGGGGCCTAGCGAGCATGGAGATGGCAGGAGGTGGTGGGACTGGAATTGGAATTCGGTGAGAGATGAGAGGTGAGAGGTGAGAGGTGAGAGGTGTTGTTGTCGTGTTGTTGTCAGTAGCTGTTGTAATTATTGTTCATCATCATTCTTTTTTATCAAGGGTCTCGATGTCTCGGCTCGGCAAAGTTCCCCCGTATTTTCTGGGCGTCTCCCTACGTCAACCGGCGCCGTCGCCATTTCGCGGGGTTGAAAGGAGTAGGACACACGACCATCGAAGATGCCAACGCCCCTCCTTCACTTCTCACAGCTCTCTTTGAGACTACTCCTTTGAAGCCATCTAAAGATGCTGTGATTCTCAAACGATTGTGATCTACCGTGAGTGTAACAGAAGCCCCATCTCTCCCATCCGTCCGGATATCACCCCATGTCCGTGCCGACAATCTCCCTTATATAACACGTTGATGCCTACATCCTCTATACGAAGCGTTTCACCTTACATATGAACTCTATTCCCCTTATTCTCTCAAAGGTCGAGGATCTCTACTGACCATCTCTCCCTCTCTTCCCCTTAGCTACAATTCCAATACCATCACCTCAGTCCTTTTGATCCACGTCCATCTACCCCTCTCCTCCACCATGTCTTCCGTCCTCTCCTCCACTACAACCAACACCACCCAGCACGCCCCTCCTGCGCCCCTTCCCACCGACGACGACCTCGAACTCGAGCACGAAACCCGCGGCCGCAAACGCCGTCGCAGCTCCGATCTGCCAACATCCTTCCACCCTCCACTCACCCAAAACCCTTCCGCCGACTCCACTACGCTCCGCGGCCGCGGCCGCTACCGCTCCCTCTCCCTTTCCCAATCGCAGTCGCAATCTCAATCGCAATCGCACTCCCAGCGCCCTTCCCACACCCCCCTTGCCTCATCGCCTGTGCCTCGCCCACGCACCGCGTCGCCGCGGAAGAGATACTCGTTACGCATGCCCCCTGTGAAGAAGAGACGCAGTCCGAGTCCGTCGAGGAGCAGGACGAGAGGGAAGGAGGGCAGGGGGGAGGGCGAGGGTGACGGAACGCCGAGACCGAGAAGGAAGAGAACCAGGAGTCGTGGACGGATACATGATTTCGAAAGGGTGGACGGAGTGGGAGGGATTGGAGTTGGGGTTGGGGTTGGGGCTGGGGCTGGGATGACGGGGCCGGGAGAGGGGGAGTGAGTTATAGAGGTAGAAAGATGATGGGAGAGGGAACAAAGTTTCTTTAGCACTTGTTTCTCTTTTTCCTTTCTTTATTTTTCCTGGAGTTGGGGGATATGTGGGAAGGTATTGTCTTGGGAAAGGGGAATAGGAAATAGGGAATTGGCTGGTATGTTAATAGTTCTGCCTATGAATAATATGGACGTACAGTAGTATATCCGTAAAGAGTTATGCATATTGACACGCGATTATTGCATACAATTTTAAGAAAACTAACTTTTGATATTAAGACTACTTTCTCCTGGCGGAGCGCACCAAGGCACATATTCTCTAAGCAACAATGTTCATGTTCTAGTTGTATTTCAATTATCATGCAGGTACATACATGAAAAATGAAATGGAGGCGCAGCAAAAGGGAAGGGGAAACGGTTTCCGGAGTTCTTCACGTAGCGTCCGTCCAAGTTACTTCTGTGTCAAGTCGACCATCAAGACCTGATGTGGGGGGAACCCTTCCTCTCTCCGTTTAAGTTCGTGATCATCGCTAAACCATGCGGGACGATAATCTCTTGCCGGTAGACGCGCAACAAAATGTAGAGTTGAGGAGGGTGCATGTCCATGAAGATAGGGCGCGTTTATAGCTTGTCATAGTACTGGAAAAAATCAGTATCGATATCATCAGTGATCAAATCGGAAAAACTCACGTTATCAACTCCTGGAACCTCAACCTTAAGACCCTTACGCTTTCGCATATCCTGTACGACTTGGCCAACCTTCGATGTTGCATCAAGGGGCGAGCCACCAGGGAGAATCTGCCAATGGTCGAAGACGGATTGAGGGAAGGCCTGGCCGGAGGTGTGCGAGCGGAGATCGGCATTGAAGCCGAAGGACTCCATGACAGGCATGTAAGCCTTGATAGTGAAGAGAGGAGTGCCGGGACGCTGCTCCTCACTGAAGACGTGACCTCTTCTCCGGGTCAGGACACCATACACACCACCCATAGCGCTCTCCGGCACCTGAATCTCAACCAAGAAGACAGGCTCGAGGAGACCGGGCTCAGCGAGCAGGGCTGCGGCGTACAAGACACGACGAGCCGTGGGGATGAGTTGGCCACCACCACGGTGGATGGCATCAGCGTGTAGGGTTACATCGAGGATATTAAATCGGCAGGATCTCATGGGCTCTTCAGCGACGGGTCCTTCTCTCGACGCCCACTGGAAACCGGAGACGACGGAATCCTTAATTTCGTTCAGGTACTGCACAGCCTTGGTCTGGTCGACCAGGAGATTGGCACCGGTGGTGTCCGGGCCAAAGCACCAGATCTTTCGGGCGTCGGTGACATCCCAGCCAAAGTCGTCAGCCAGGATACGGGCACGAGCCTTGAAATCGTCACGCGGGCCAATGTTGCCAGCCTCGATCTCCTTCGACACCTCATCATCGAGGGGTTCGGCAACCATGTAGAGACGGTTGTGCTTGTTTGGCGACTTGGACAGGGCAGTCATGCTGGACTTTGCGGTGACGGTCTCACGGTAGGAGACGACGGGGTCGGAGATGCGGAGAGGGACGCCAGCGTGGTCCTCCTCGAGATCCTTCAAGCAAATTTCCAAGTGCAGCTCACCGGCACCGGCAACGATGTGCTCACCGGATTCGGAGATGGTGGTCAGGACGCAAGGATCGGATTTCGACAGACGCTTGAGACCTTCGACGAGCTTAGGCAGATCCTGGGCGTTCTTGACCTCGACGGAGCGCCGCACGACGGGGGAGACGGAGAACTTCATGACCTTCAGGTTGTGGGCGGTCTCGCTGGTGGTGAGGGTTCCAGACTTGAGCAGGAACTGATCGATACCGACCAATCCGAGAATGTTACCAGCGGGCACATCATCGATGGGATCGACCTTGCCGCCCATCATGAGGACGGTACGCTGGATGGCCTTGATGAAGAGATCATCCTTCTTGCCTGGGGTATAGTTGGGGCCTTGGATGCGGACTTTCAGACCGGAGCGGACAGTTCCGGCGAAGACACGACCGAAGGCGTAGAAACGACCCTTATCGGAGGTCGGCACCATCTTGGAGACGTACAGCATGAGAGGCGCCTTGGGGTCGCAATCCCGAATGCCAATGCAGGCCTCGTCATCAGGGGGGCCTTCATACAGAGTCTCGGCACGGTACTTCTGCGCCGTGACGGGAGATGGCAGGTGCAGGATCATCATCTCCATCAGTGCGTCAGCTGCCGGCAGGAAAGTTCGCATGACAACCTTGAGCAGTTGCTTGCCCTCCTTCTCCTTGTCTTCGGTCGAGAGCTTGATGGCGAGCTTTTCCAGGAGGACGGGGATCTCGTCCTTCTTAAAGTTCATGACGGCTGCAAAGATCTTAAAGATGGGATCGAGGATGAACTGGTTGAAGGCACGCTCGAGTTGCTTGCCCTCGTGGGTGCCTTTGTTGGTCCACTTCTTGGTGTGGGGGTTGAAGTAGTTGTCGCCCTATATATTAAGTTAGCACTTGATGACGATGCCCTCCCCTTGTGAACTTACCCAGAGACGCTCCATCATCTTATTTCGGTCAACACCGAACTTCTTGGCATAGCGTTGAGCGAATTGGCGGACCGTGAAGGCCCAGCCATGGAGACCAGAACCGAAGGCCACGGTGCCTTTGTACGGGTAGACCTGGACGTCGCCGAGGGTCTTGTCGAAGTATGTCGAGATGACGACGTTGACGGACTCGATGGTTCGGGAGAAGGACTGGTATAGATCCTCCTTCGACACCTGGAGCTCGAGCAGGGCACGGTCGACCTTGTTGATGATCACGACGGGCTTGATACGCTCGCCCAGCGCTTGTCGCAGTACCGTCTCGGTCTGCACGCAGACTCCCTCGATGGTATCGACAACGACGAGTGCACCGTCGGTGACACGGAGGGCCGCCGTGACCTCCGATGAGAAGTCGACGTGGCCGGGTGAGTCGATCAGATTGATCAGGAAGTCCTTGCCGTCCGTCTTCTGGCCAACGATATCCTTGAGATCCTCCTCATCTGCCAGGTTGCCGTACAGGGATATGGCCGTCGATTTGATCGTGATACCGCGCTCCTGCTCGTCTGCACGGGTGTCGGTGGCCCGCGCATCACCCGCCTTCGCCGCCGATATAATACCAGCCTTCGATAAGAGAGAATCCGTCAAGGTCGATTTGCCATGATCTACGTGTGCTATCACAGACATATTACGGACATTCGAAGGTCTCGACATAAGCTGCCTGACTTCCTCGATTGTGAAGCTATTCGCAGTTAGCATCTGAACCTGAAGATCTGAAAGTGAAATCATCGGAAACACAACTTCCACCCCATCGTTCCGAGGCCACCGGCCTCGGGCAAGAGGTGCTTATAAGGGCTTGGGCAGAACTTACTTGACCATGATGGGCGATATGTCGATGCGTTTCAAAAAGGTGTGGGATTTCGAAAGTGGTGAGAATCGATGGGAGGAGGTTGAATATGAAGTGGCATAGACAATTGTGCGCGGATTTTGGCGCTAAAATAGCGGGGTCGGTAGTGGGAGGCGGGCTAAACGGTATGTCATGTGACTCGTATGTGTCACCATTCGCCTGGTAAGCATTAAACCAAGTAGCTTCAACCTCTTGACAGCAACGTCTCAGAATGGGAAGTCTTGCGTAGTTCTTCTAGCAGGAAGGTTGCTATAATGTGAGCTGCCCCCCAGGGTGGCAACCAATTTAGTCACGGGCAACGTAACTGGGTTGTCGTGCAGATACTCGAGCCGTCTTCAGGATCTAAATTTTGCGCATCCGTAATATTAGTGCTGCAGAGATTTACCACACTTGTAGAATAGGGGTTTTACACCACACAATACAACATCAGCTGACCAATCGCTCAATACACGCATATCTGACACTATTCATCGCCCCGTAAGGTCTACCTCCTTATTAAGCGAGCAGACTAGTAGTAATTAACCGAGATCCTGCCATCTCCATAAAGCCCGTCCCGCCATATACCTTTTGCCCCACCACACTCAACCATGGGCAGATGCGACAAATCAGCTCAGATTTCAAAGGCAGCTGCTGCAATCGAGTCAGAGGAGTTCAATAGCTGCTCTGCGGCAGCTGATTTCTATAAATGCCACCGTACGGCGGTATCTATGAGGGTTCGAGGTGTTTAGGGTGGGGCTTTATGGCGGGATCACGGTTAAGCGTGTAATAGACGATGTAATACATCTCTAGGTATTCGCCTAGGACTACCCCCAAATACCTCTCACCATTTACTTAATATTCTCGTATTCTTGCACCAAAGAACACCATCACTTGTTTGGCCCTTGCGCCATCCGTGTGTGTGTATCTGTGCCGTCACAATTTCATACCTAATTCCAAGACTAGAAAGCGTCTAGTTAAGTAAGGGTCTAGTTACATAGGGAGGACGGGTACACCACTGTCTCTATCATCTATGTAACCCGTGGAGGACCAACTGGAGCAGCAACAGGCTCAAATGCTCCTCACTCTTCACGAACTGCAGCGCACCATGGACCCGCTGGTAGCGGCACAAGTCTATAACAATCGTTTCAGTCCCCTTGTCCGGCTGCCAGAAGAGCTCCTACTTCTTATACTCGAGTCTCTCAGTGATGATGCTCATACCCTGCACTGCCTCCGGATCGTTTCGAGGACGTTCTTTCGTCTTACTTACCAACCACGTATTTGGAGACACATAGGTCATTCTTATCCACCGGACGTCCTGCCGAGCTTGGGAATGGCTGTTTATCTCCGCTCTGGCATGGCGGGACGGCTTAGACCGCTCTTAGAAAGAGACGGGCAGTGCGACACCTGCAGACGCTGGGGCGAGACCCATCCTCAAGCACCTGGTCTGCTGAACAGATGCAAGTTCCGGCCTTTCGAGTTCGAGAAGCATTGCTGCATATACAATAGCCTTTACTGCCATGCCTGCGGCAGTCCGCACAATCCTTACCAATTTTTCTCTTTCTACCAGCAGGATGGACGACAGGAGCGACAGTGTCTAGGCCACCAAGGATCCGTGAAGCTGTGTGAGCATGTACAAATCAAGTGGGCTAGCATTAGGGGCCATATCACCGACTGGCAGCAGCGCAAGCCTGGAGATTGGCACGCCTGCCTCGACAGTTTTAGCATCGAGTGCCATGATCCGAGTCACGACATGCGCTGCACGGCCGAGGAGGCCCCGACCTGGCCACGAGCCCGTCTCCAGATCGCCGCATCTAACTCGGACCTTGTGGTTCTTAATCTGGAGTGGGCACCCCATAGCGGTCTTGATTATTTTACTGCTACCGCAGACGCGCGGCTACCTGCGTCAGACTTAAGAGCGCTTTTCCGGAAGTTTCGACGAGGGCCAGCTGGCATCCTGTTCCCTTCAAACCGCCCGGATTATTTCCCCGAGCTAGCGTGTTTTTATAGTAGCCTCGGCGGATTCCATTGCGTTCAATACGAGTTAGGAGATAACAAGACACAGCCGAGTCCTAAAACTAAAACCCTAATATCCCAATCGCCTCTAAGATTCAGATTTGATGTTAGCCGTTATCACAGTAGATGGTATGGGCTAGGGGAAAATGGCCAAAGAATAGATGTTGCGGTATCCTGGAAGCTAGTCCAGTTTCGGTGCTGAGTAACCAACTCAAATGATGATACTTGCACTCTGAATACTAATATTATAGACTGTGTGAAGGAGTACATGTTAAGGATGCTAAAACCACTTGATTTGAGTTATTTGAGACTGTATTTGGAATTATAGTCCTGTCACAAAGTATAAAGGTAGTGGTTGAACCCACCCTTATAAAATATAGAGCATTATTACCTGAAAATACAAGCCTATCACATGCACCAAATTAAGCCCCACTCGACACAACAGTTATAAGTCCAGATTAACGCAAAAAGTACCTTCACACCTAAGTTACTACACTACAATACATCAAATCGAAAGCTGTAGCCATAAGGTGTTGGATACCACTACTGCAAGCCTCCTAAAACGTTGAAGTGAAGCGTGCCAGTCACGTGATCATCGAAATCTCTCAAAAACACTAAATATATTCAAATATCACAACACAACCACTCAATATAACATGTCGACTAATATTAAGATTACCCTTACGCTAGAAGGCAAAGATAACTGGTTCGAATGGATTGAAACAGTCAAAACAGTGGCTAAAAAAAGTGATATTTGGGAGTATATTGACCCTGATATTAAAGACTCTAAGCTTATAAAGCTAGAGCCTCCAGTTGAACCGAAATTCAAGGATGTATATTAAAGGGTAACCCCCGAATCGATCGAAACAGCTCAAATAGAGCTGCAGATTATATGGAAGGACCTTACAACCTCCGAATTTCAGTTATACAGCTTCCTTACAAGCCAATATCAATACCACGAAAAGAAACATATAGCTAAGAAGACCCTTATTGAGGATATAAGGTTCCAGATCCAGCAGTCGATATCAAAGGATCACCTTATATATACTACAAACTGCCTTACAACATATAATATCCTAGTAAGCCTTAAAAGAAGGTTTCAGCCAAGCACAAAGATCAGGGAACGACAGTTAATCAGAGAGTATCAAGCCCTAAAGAAGTTTGATTATACAACCCTAGTTGAGCCCTGGCTTCTGAGGTAGGATATAGTTATAAGAAAGTGTCAAAAGATTGATTTACCGGAGACCCAGGGCAGTAGGCCCTTATTCAACTTTATCAAGGCTATCCAGGGCAAATATCCAACCTTCTTCTCTATCTAGAATATTAGGCTGATAGAAGGGAGCTATAATATTGAGCTATACCAGCTAATCCAGGTGTTCCGAGACCACCAGAAGTCCCTAAACCCTAGGGCTACACATACAAAACACACAGCCTTCTTAATGTTCAGCAAACTAGGCCAGCCAGACAGCCAGGATTCAAAGGATCCAGCCAATCAAGAGCTAGAAAAGGCTCAAACAGACCAATCAGGAGCTTGTAACACAAGCAGGACCCCCTGTATATATAGGAGGAACCACCTTTATAAGGACTGCTGGACTCTGAACCCTGATAAGAGCCTAGCTGGGTGGATACCTAGCTAAAGGATCAAACAGCTTATCCAGAACACACTAAGGACGACTGAACGGCTGAGAGATGCTGTATATAAGGCTACACCTTACCGGCTTACAGATCAGCCAATACAATCAAATCAGCCTAATACAGCTAATACAGACATGAATACAGATGTGAATACAGCCGAAAAGAAGGCCCTAAAGCCAGCCTTAAAAGTCGCATTCTATACATATTCAAAGCCAGACTTAAAGGCTGCATATTTGAAGCTAGACCTAAAGGATGTATTCTATACATGTTCAGCTCAATCCTTCTTAGCTAAAGAGGGCTCTGATTGGCCACTATATAATAGCTTCCTCCTAGATTCAGCTATAAATATCTATATATATCACAATAAATCACGTTTTAAGAGTTATACTCCAAACCCGCATAATATATTAGCTGGCGGAGGTACTACTGAAATGCTAGGAACTGGTGATATTGATATTACAGTTCGATACCCAACAGGGGACCATAGGGTTACTTTTAACAATGTCTCTTATAGCCCTAACTTCCCTGCTAACCTAGTCTCCCTAAAGCTAGCTAATAAGAGCAGGATATACTAGGATCAGGCAAATAGTCAGCTAACTGAAGGAGGCCAAACCTGGTGTATGATTGACGATATCGATAATCACTATATAGTCGAATATCAGCCTCCTAGCAGCTAGCCAGCAGCCCTATACACGGGCAAATACACTAAATCAACTAGTCCTAAGCCTCAACCGGCTGTCTCCCTGGATATCCTACACTGGCGATTCGCCTATATAGGGCTAGGCACTATCCAACGACTCCCTTATACTACTAAGGGTATCCAAATCGATTGTATAGAGGCTATAGATCAACCTAGCAGCCTAAATCAACCTAAATGCAAGGTCTGCTCAGTATCCAAGGCTAAGAAGGTGATCAGCAGGGTTCCTAACCCTAAACCAAAGGCTCCCTTTGAGGTTGTAGCCATGGATTTGATTGAACAAAGCCCCTCAGCTAGTGCTAAGTGGGTTCTTCACTTCCTTTGCAGACTTACAGCTATGAACCATGTTTATATGCTCCTGAATAAGACCCAGGAGGCTGTTTTAAGAACTATAAAAGACTATATGGCCTATATAAGGATCCGCTAGGACTATCAAGTGAGAGTATTTCAGCTGGATGGTGAAAAGGCCCTTGGCCGGGAGTGGGATAGCTGGCTAGCCACTGAAGGGATCACCGAAAATCACACTACACCTTATACACCAGACCAGAACAGAGCTGCAGAACGATTAGGGGGTGTGATATTTGAAAGGGCTAGATCAATACAGATCGATTTAAAGCTCCCGGATCACCTCTAGCCTGAAATAGTCTATATAGTAGGTTATATATCCAACCGCTTACCACAACAGGAAGCTCAGTAGAAGACCCCTATTGAAAGACTCTAGGCCTATAAGCAGGTCAAAGACCCTAAGCCTTATTGTGGCCATATATAGATCTACAGGTATAAAGCTTATACCCTTAAACATAAGATCCCAAGGACTGAGAAGCTCATCCCTAGGGCTCATATTAGATATTTAGTAGGCTACAACTCAACTAACATCTTCCGAATCTGGGTGCCTAGCTTACAGCGGGTAATACACTCAAGAGACGTAACCTTTGATAAGGCTAGTGGATACAATCCAAGGGATCTAAGCCTAGAACTAGCCCCTAAAGTAGTGGAAACGATCAAATTATATACCCTAGAAGGCCCTGAATTAGAGGATGAAATTGAGGATTTCTATATACAACTGCTTCAAAATATAAGCCTAAATACAGCTGAATCAGGTGCTCAAATACAGCTTCCAATTGAGTCAAATAGCCCTGAAAAGACTACTCAAATTCAGGGGGTAGAAGCGCTTCCAACTCCTAAACCTACACCTGAACCAATACCTGAGATTACACCTGAACCAGCCAATCAGGACACAATTATAGTCGATACTAGTCCTGATGAAGCTAGCCAGTCACTACAATTTGACGCTATACCTGATTTGTCAGTATCAACACCTATAACACCAAGTCAAAATATCACCAAATCTATCAATACAGGCTATAAGCCCTGTAAAGCTTATAATACATCACAAGGCCTAGTATAGTCAAATGTAATAGAAGGTCGAAGGGCTCCAAAACCACGGCGCCAGGCCTACCTAGCCTACCTAGAAGAGCCAGAAACACTTACTCCATATTATACTGCCTTCCTTATCAATTGTCCTGCAATCACTAGGACTAGGCTATACCGGGACGACCTTCCAGATCCCCCTAGAAGCTGGTCGGACATTCAGGGACACCTATATACAGTAGAGTTCAAAGCAGCGGCTCAAAAACAGCTAGAGGACCTGGATAAAAGAGGCACATAGGCCTTAGTCGACCGCCGAACTATAGACTCGACAATCAAACCACTCCCTCTAAAGTGGGTATTTACATACAAATTCGATAAGGACGGCTTTCTAGACCAATACAAGGCTAGGATCTATATACAAGGTGATTTACAGCCTCCAAGTGATCGGGATAAATACACAGCAACACTTGCAGCCCGAATTTTCCGGTGTCTTATAGCTATAACAGTCAAATTCGGCCTAAAAGTAGTATAGCTAGACGCTATAAATACATTCATTAATGGCCTACTAGACAAGACTGTATATATATATCAACCAGAAGGATTTGGAGTCCCTAGAAAGGTCTGTTGGCTCTTAAGAGCTCTTTACAGCTTGTACAGATCACCCCTTATATAGCTTAATGAGTTCAGTAAGACCCTAAAAGAGCTGGGCTTAACTCAAGTGCCTGAATCGCTATGTCTCTTTACTAGTGGCCGACTAATCGTCTTCTTTTATATGGACGATGTGGTGATATTATATCCCCCAGAATACGAAGCTGACTATATTACCTTTAAAGAGCAGCTACTGAATCGATATGAGTTTAAAGACCTAGGAGATCTAAAGTGGTTCTTAGGGATACAAGTGATTCGGAGTGAGACTAAGCTCTGGCTCTACCAGGACTTATATATTAAGAAGATCGCAGCCTCTTTTAACCTCATAAAAGGCCCTAGATTCAACGCTCCAATAGCTATAGATATGAATGCAGCTTCAGCTAACCAGGATCAAGCTACAGATCAGCAGATATACCTGTATCAGGCCCTAGTAGGCTCAATCAGTTACACTGTAATCAATACAAGGCCTGATTCAGCCCGGGCTAATAATAAGCTGGCTGAATTCTTGACTAATCCAAGTCCTCAATATATTGAAGCAGTACAGCATATTGTAAGATACCTGTATAAGACACGATATCTGGCTATCGAATATAGCCAAGAAGGAAGTAGTGATCAGGTTAATCCAGATCTGCACTGCTCAGCTGATACAGCCTACACTAACGATACCAATACCCGGAAAAGCACTAAAGGGTTCTTATTCAAACTATTTGGTGGACCGATTGACTGGCACTCTAGTAAGCAGAAGGCAGTTACTAGATCATCAACTGAAGCCGAATTACTGGCCCTCTCACACACTTCAACCCAGTTATACTGGTGGCACTAGTTCTTCACTCAAATTAAGCTTCAACTGGACGAATATAAGCTGTTATATGATAACCAGCAGACTATACGAATTGTCTCAACACCAGCAATTAAGCTGGCAACTAAGCTCAAACATATCGACGTTCACTAGCACTGGATACAGCAAGAAGTAGCTGAAAAGAGGCTTCAAATTGAGTGGATATCGACTGATAAGATGACTTCTGATGGCTTCACAAAGGCTCTTACGGCCCAGAAACACCAGGCCTTTATTAGGCAGCTAGGATTAGTCGATATAAGACACCTAATCGAAGAGAGCAGCCTCAACTAAGGGGGTATGTTGCAGTATCCTGGAAGCTAGTCCAGTTTCGGTGCTGAGTAACCAACTCAAATGATGATACTTGCGCTCTAAATACTAATATTATAGACTGTGTGAAGGAGTATATGTTAAGGATGCTAAAACCACTTGATTTGAGTTATTTGAGACTGTATTTGGAATTATAGTCCTGTCACGAAGTATAAAGGTGGTGGTTGAACCCACCCTTATAAAATATAGAGCATTATTACCTGAAAATACGAGCCCATCACGTGCACCGAATTAAGCCCCACTCGACGCAACAATAGACATCAAGATTCATTGTCCTCGGGGGACTAGTAACTCTAGTAACTCGACATGTCTAATAGTTATCTACCAGTGCGATATTCTAGTCTATAAAACGACTGACCGTACCAAGATTAACCCTACCCATGAGTGGCTCCACGCTATGGATCCCGACACGTACCCTCACCCGCAAGCAAGCCACGTCAGGCCTCTATGTAGGGACGAGACTTGCATGAACTATTATCTGACGCGAAGGTCATCTCCTTTCTGCTGCCGTTGGCCCTCCCTCGCACTTAAGACGTGGTCTTATACCACCTATTACTCCTACCTAGCGAAGGTTCTCATAGAAGGCTATTCTAGGCCGACTAGGCAGGGCAGTATAAAATAAGGGTCGCGCATGGTAGTAGTAGAATAATTTTTCTTTCTTCTTCTCTCCCTAGGCTAGTATTCTTGTTAATACAGTTAATCAATAGCTAAAATTAATTGTCTTAATGGCATAAAGCTATTAATTTATAATATCTTATATTAAAATAGTAGTTGTTTACATATCTATCTAATTACGTAGAAAGGAGGTGAATAGTTTTCTATTAAATACTTATATTACTCACTAAGTCTTAAGGTTATAGTAGCACAGCCGTTCTTGGTGCAGAGAGCGACGGACTTCCTGACAGCGTCATTGGATCCCAACACTTACAATGTCGGTGGTGGCCTCATCGCACCCTTCTTGATCGTGTATGTGGGCATAGGGGTAAGATCTCCCGCACACGCGCCTTGCGTGACGTGACTGATATACGACCAGCAAAACTGCCCACATCAAGGCATAATTGCTCGCGATTATATGGACGCGTCGCTATCGGGTTAAAGGTAGTATATATCGTACGCCTTTGTAGCGCCTTGGACACTTGAAAAATGCCCTTGTTTAAGAGCATCTATTGCAAGAGCAATTCGACCTTCCTTTTGAGTCAATTAAGTAGTTATTGGTTGAGACATACTAACTAAATGTAGATAATCGCTTGGATACGCATGAGGACCCACTCGCTTATAAAGTACGTTACCCGAGACGCTAAAAGCTCTGATTAATGGCTGGAGTCAACTTACCGCGCGTCTTCAATGTCTGATTCAAGTCCATATGTCTCTATTCAGCCCCACGCGAATAGAGACGGAAAGGAAATCGACGCCTTTGATATCTTCTTGTACGTTGAGAACTACAGTCTTTTATCTTGCCCCTCTCGGCAAGGCCCTCGACGTACTTGTATCTTATCCCACCACCGCCTCCTAGCAGTATCGATCGAGTTCACTGACACCGACCGTTATATGGTAGCAATATCTTCCCTTTAGAACTCGAAGTCCGCGCTAACATCTATGCGTAACGCACAGTCCTGGCCCCGTGGCGTGCGGGGTATTTAGAGGTGTCAAAATGTTCGGCAAACACCCCCATCCCGACGAAGAAGAACCGTCACCAGCCAAGAGGCACAAGGCCGACGCATCAAGCATCCCTGCCGAGTCATCCTCGCCACGACCATCCCAGAGGGAACAAGAAAGAAGCTCAGACGAATCACGCATGTCGGAGAGATCACACACAGCAGCTGTCAGTGCCAGTGACACACAGACCGAGATAACGGTACCCAGCCAGGTATCACCTGACAAATTCTCGCTGCTGAGGGTGTTGGAGGGCCGAAGGACTCAATGTACCCAGGCATACAGTGCATTTGGTACTGCTTATGTATTTGATGGGCTTGTCCCACTGTAGTGGCAAATTCAAGTCGTCAACTCCACATATTAGCTACACCAACAGCAATGCCCACTACACACGTCCCCTCTTAGCATCGTCGACGGCCCAGTCGACAGTTAGAATAGAATCACTTTAACTACGTCTCCTTGTTCCTAGGTAGTAGAAGTCACTAGAAGAAAGAAATGAATGAAGTGAATATAGTCAATTCCCATTAGCCCAGCTAAAGAGAAAAGAAAAGAAAAAGACACCGCTCTGCTCGACCCTCAAATGCCTTTAGCTAGAAGTTTCAGTAAATTACTGAAACTTCCTCTTCCTTGCTGCCTGCCTAGTCTGCGTAACCTCCGCTCCTTTAGAATGATTCTATTCTAACTGTCGACTGGGGCGTCGACAGTTATGGGGGGGACGTGTGTAGTGGGGATTGCCAAGCCCTGAACTATTTAGTCACATGGTAGGGGAGATATAGCGCGATAGGACTGTAATGTAGAGGGAGGTGCGGAGGCAAGGATTTGGGGAGGTGACCTTACACGTTAACAACACCCCCCTTAGATTTCTTAATATGATGAATTGGCTTATTTTGACATACATTTCACGTCCTATATTATAGTCTTTGTTTTCTAGTTGCTTTTACTACAACTCTACAATGGGCGTGTGGAGGATTCGCCAACACACACTTCTACAGTATATTCCTAGCTGCTTACGGCCATTCTTGCCTTCCTGGCCCGTTTGACTTGCAGGTTCGTTGACAATAGATTTCGTATCAATATATAACACATGCAAGAAAATACGCTCTGATTAGTCCTAAGGATGTCTATTGTTTGCAAATAGCTAGCTAAGACTCGGTCTCGGCGTCGCTGGCACTTACAGCTGATAAGATTGATGGCGCTGCTCTGTGTGATCCCTCCGACGTGAGTGATTCGTCCGAGCTTCTTTCTTGCTTCCTCCTGCATGGTCGTAGCGAGGATGATGCGGCAGCAGGGATACTTGATTCGTCGGCATTGTGTCTCTTGGCGGCTGACAGTTTTGAACCTTTAAATACTCAGCACGCCACATGGCCAGAACTGTGTTGATGCGTCGATGTTAGCGCGGACTTCGATATGTGGGGTTGAATCAGACATTGATGATGCGGATTCCTAAGTCGATTGCAGTCAGAGTTTGTAGCGTCTCGGGTATAAAAATTATGATCCGAGTAGTCAGCACAGCCATATTCAGTAACGTCGTATGAGCTTCATACGGTCGTGGGCAATGTTAAGTCCCATATAGTTTAACGTCTATACAGACGGTCTGCCAGGAGTTTAATGTCGTGACAGAACTAAGGTAGTTTAATGTCAATTGCGGACAAGTAGACAATTGGCGCGAGACATGGAAGTGTTTGACGAGTTGAGGATGATGAATATACGAGCAAGTACAAGGTCATTGGTATGGATTATTATGACTGCTGCACAGAGCCACGAAGACTCATGCCTGCTCCACCTCTCAACTCAATAAGAAAGTATTCGTAAAATAAGGATATAGTCAAGGTAACTCCTCGCTATGCTTATACCCGGAACCATAACGCCATGACCCGTACACTCTGTACAATACAGATCCGTCATGATGTCCCCAGTATCTTCGTATACGCGTCCTCCACCTCGCTCGCCAGTTCCAGCAACGTCACAATGACGATCTGATGCGTCAGGTTGGGCAGCCGGTCGCGGTGCAGACCGATCCATTCGAGCGGCGGCGTCTGGTGACACAGTTAGCTGTCGTTCAGTACGCAAGTAGACAGAAAACACTCACAGCCTCGCCCATGTCCTTCAACTGCGGCGTCTCGATCACCGGAGTCTCGAGCGCAGTGTAATCGTACTTTGACAGCGGCACGTTGACCTCAGCCGTGATCTTTTGCTGCTCCCCGTCTTTCCCCTCCGCGCCCTCCTCGTCCGGAACGCCGGTAATCTTCACTGCAGAGATGGGGAGAGGCTTGCCAAGTCTCTGTGCAAGCGCCTTGGAGTGAGCGCCCCACATGCCACGGATATAGCTGATGCGAGAGTAATTCCATCCAACTTCCACCTTGCCCTCCAAGGAACTCTTGAAGATATAGTCGATATGCGTGGAGCCAGGCTCCTGCCACGTCTGCATCGAAGCCTCAAATTTGGGGACTTTCAGGATGGTTCCACCCCGGGAGCCAGTCGCGCTGGCCACCACATACTCAACTGATAATTCCTCAGTTGATTTTGGAGCTTCGACGGTTTTGACACCAGCCAGCCCAATACGTAATTGACCAAGAGTAAGACCTAAAACGCTATGGATGCTACCCTCGTCCATCATCACCGCGAAGCGCGCTTGTGCATCGAGTGCCTCGAGCTTGAAGATCTGATGATCGGTAAATGTGTTGGGGAAGGCCCCAATATTGACGGCTTTGAGTGTCACGATCACGTCGGTGTGCAAAGATATTGGCGACTTGGGGGTCTTGTCTTCGTCTATGAATGTTTCTCGGGTCTTGGAGGGAGGTGAGGGCACTGATTGCGAGATTGATTTGCGTTTCATGAACTTTTCAATCTCTGTCAGCGATGCTTCGTAGTTAGCCTTCTTCTCCTGAGCTAGTCGCAAGAATGATTGGTATAATGCTAGTCCTTGAGATGCACTCGTAGCCGTGCAGAAGACTTGTACCGCTTCGCCATTAAGAATGGCGACTAAACGGTCGCCCTTGGCCAGAGTGCCATTTCGGACATTGTACATGAGAAACTCGAAATAGGTGATATCGGCAACAAGGAAAGCCTGATAGTCGAAGGCTGCTTTTACCCGCAGTTGACTGAATCCCATAGATCCTTGGACGAGAGGAGTCTGGTTGAGAGCCATCTCGCGTGCGGGCCACTGTATTGATGTGCGCACCTTGAAGTCCTGCAGGGCAACAAATCCACTCATCCGCCCAGTGCTGTCCATCCCAACCTTGTCAAAGCCGAGGCATAGATTCTGCTCCCAGTCAGAATTCTTCTTGGATGAGATCCAGAAATTGGAGATCATGAACGTAGATTTTCCAATTGCTTGACCAAGATCTATCTGTACGTCCAACTCCACGACAGACACTGTTGCGTTCCAAGGGAAAGCAGCAGTAGCGGCGACCTGCTGATACCTCTGAACAAGGACGTTCTGAGCCTGTGCTGCTGACGCCGTGGGAACCGGTGTCGTTCTGGCCTGGCGTATTTCGATCGGAACCCAGATTTCTCGGAAGAGCAGGAAGTCTTGTAATTGTTTAGCATTTATCAAGACTTTTGTCGGGCTAATCTTCAGAATGGCAGATACTCCGCTTGTGCCGCTGACGTGCTTGCTGTTCATAAGAGACAGAAATACGGAATCAACATTAAAACTGCCGGTTGACTCTCTTGAATAAACATGTTGTACCGATGTGTGAAGATTCTTGACCGTAGCGGAGGCAGCAAAGAAATGGCCATGATCTGTCGATTTGACGGTATTGACTGTTAAATATATGTCATCAAAGCAAGATGTTGCGGCAACGCGAGCAATGGGTTGGCAGCTGAGACTGAACTCTTGCCTGCAGATACGGATGCCAAGATTGAGTCGAGTTCGGCCGAGGATTGTGCTGGGATCAGCAGTTAGGATGTTTTCCTCGGTTCCACTCTTAGTTTTTTGCAGAGAGGGTCTTTCTGGCAAAGGTTTTGCCAGCTCTTCATCTTTCACGACGTCCTGGACAGTTGATGAGATCTCCATGACTAGTGGGACAACGGCTGGGTAGAGGATGTTTGATGAAGCGTCAACTTTCACTTCGGCATTCAAGGACGGTTCACCTATACCGCTATCCTTGTACTCAATCTTGCAAGCAAGTCCAGGAGAGCGTAAGACCGTATTGCTGCTTGCGTCGGTGTGTGTGAATTGCCCATATTTTCCAGCTTGAGGTGGGGCTCTGCCACCTCTAACTCTAGACGTGTCCGAAGTTTTTCTTCCTGATAGGTAAACAACAGCACCGGCGAAGTCTGCATCAACGAGGAGAGATTCCATGCGTTTATTGCCGAAGACAGTCTGGCGTCTGGGTTCTTCGGACGTGACTTCTGGGGTGGCTGCAATCCACGATGCTGTTGCAACACGAACCTTTTGCGCCGCAGAGCCAATTGACTTCTGAAGTTCTGAGGCAGGTATAATCAACTGGGAAGTCAGACGAAGGTCGAGAGACTTTCCGGCCGCTTGGAATGCTAGGCGCCGAGCATTTGCTGTTGAGACATAACCAACATTAAAAATAATTTCCGGCAGCAGGGCCGAATTGAGCGACCTCTGACTCTTATCATGGGATTCAGGGACCATTTGCACCTGGAGATCTTCTATGGTGAGCCTAGCAGTATGGCGCCTCTTTGTGGACAGATCAATGCGTTTTAACGAAAAAACGAGATTCTCCATCTCCTGCCCGGAAGGATGGCTCTTCTCAGAGGTTCCAACCAGCCAAGTGATCTGGATGTTCAGGAGCTCAAGAGAGTACATAGATGCAAACATGGAAGCTGTAACATCATTCTGCACGCCGCCGACCTTCTGCTCCTCGTTGATCGTGATACGGGGTTTGTGCTTGCGCAACCTGCGGAGATACTCTCTTTCTCGGGTCAAATCAAGATCCTTGATCTTATCTTGCAAGTTGCCCACTATGTCAACTACAGATGACACCGTTTCTGCCAGCAAATTAATTTCTAAAGCATCGCTCATCAAGTGGTATGATCTGATTTCCTCTCCAGACTCGTTCAACTTCGACGTTGCGTTCACGAAGACGGCGAATGATAGGTTGCCGCAAGGAACCATAGATTTCTTGTGCCACCGAGAAAGTTGAATCATAATTTGGCGCAAGCTGACACGAAGCTCTGGGAAAGTAAGAGCGGGACCTTGCTGTTCCAGCCTGTTAGCCAGAACCAGCTGTATGCAGCCGAGCTGCAAATCCAGTCTTGCCATGCTATGATCACTGTTGGCCCCTTGAGAATTCGCAAAAATGTCAAACCCAGTTAATGTTAAATGCGCATTGTAAATAAATGGCTTTCTTGCGCTTGGAGATTTCTCTAATGTTGGCTCTTGCTGACGACCGAATAGGTCTTCAATGTGGGCCTGAACCGCTTTCATCTCTTCCTGAATATCGGATATAACATTTGAGATCTCGGGCTTATTAAGTGCAATCAGGAGGCTGTGGATAGCAGTTGCATCGAGCTTAATTGGTTCAACAGATGTAAAAACAGAAACTGAGTTTTCTCTCTCCGACATGTGAGTTGTAATCCGACCATTTGTTGGTGGCATCTGTAGAAGCGATATGCTCTCATTCTTGTTGTTGATATTTGTCTGCACATCATGCGAATGTTCTTTAATATCGAAGTCGAAAACAATTTCAGAACTCAGCTGTGCCGCAATCGCTGCTCTCGTTACGGAGCCATTTACATTGTAGGTCAAGGTTGGTAGAAGCAGAACGCTTATGTGATACTGATCCAGAAAGAGCGCGATATTGACTGTCTTAATGTGCAGTGGCGTTGACACAGTGTCAGCTGGCTTTCCTACAGGCGTCGAAGTCTGGGGGATGCTTTGCTTGAGGTTATGAAGCTGTGTAATTTCATCGCCAATAACGAGATCCAGGACCTCAGTCAGGGCCAAAACGTCTTGTTTAATGACAAGGGATAGTTCCTGGCAATTGCCCGCACCTTTGATAACATTGTCAGGAATTCTGTCATGGCCTTGCTCCTCATAGGATGCATACACGCTCGGATTACGCAATTGGAAAGTTGACAACTCCTGTGAATGGCTCTTGATCTTGGATGAAGCAGCTTCTGCTGCAAGCATTAAGTTTGCAGTGGACGGCATGCTTCCTTCTGTTTCGTTAACCAGTATAAAGGAACTGGTCAAGCCTTTGCTGAGGGAGACTACTTTGAGGTTGATGGTCTCTATGGAGATGGAGCCGTTTGTAGTTGCTACAAAAACGTGCAGGTTATGTTTTATGTTCGAAGTCTGCGCAATTGGAGAGGGAGAGGTCGCTATAGGTGATTTTTGCTGTGGCCCACTTCCATGGTAAAGCATCAATATATCGTCCGCGAGTTCGCACAGTTCCCAATTGAGGTTGACCGAAATATCGCTGCAAAACACTTGTACCATTGTATCCTGCACCTGTAAGCCTACCGGAGGAGATAGTACCCCAGGATCTGAGTTGACGATCTTGGATACTATTTTAGTGGTGACTGCGGCCACTGATACCTCATTTTGCTTTGGCCCCGGGTCGAGAATAAGCCGGACACGTTCTGTCCGAAAGGATACTGTGAAGGGTATTGGTTGTGCGGTTGCCGGCTGATCCACTGATCTGAATATCTTCCTTATCACATGGCAGGAGTCAATGTTATGCAAATCCCAGCTCCTCCATTGAGCAAAGCCTGCCAGTACACGTTGTTCGGCGTCTTCAGGAAGATGGTCGGTATTATACAGACAACGCATTGCGATATCTCGTCGAGTTTCAGAATTCAAGCTGCTGTATATATGGTGAAGCCGTGTTACAATCTTCCACGAATCGCTGGCTCGTAGATGATCCGGAGCGGAACGAAGAACATAGGACGGCCTAGTTAAGAAGAGGGGATCAGGTATCTGCTGCCCAGCTGTTGCAACAATATACGTGAATAGTCGCACTCGGTTTCTCTGCTGATTAACCCGTGACATGAATGTCTCCTCCAGAGTGTTGGCAAGCATGTTTGTACGATGCACAAGCGAGGCAAGGTATTCAACCTTACTGCTGGCAGTTGTAAGTTCAATCAGTTTAAAGGCTAGACTCGCTGCTGTATCCTGGCCTGAAGCCGTCCAAAAGCTGACATCCTCGAGGAGTCCATTTACTGCTGCTTGGGGATCATCCAGGTCATCAAAGCGTTCTTTAGCCGCAAGGCCTAATGATGCCAACGAAAAATGTACCGAGGACGACTTTCTAGTACTAATTGTAGATGGCTCCTCCATCGGCAGAGTTTTGGATCTAAAAGAAAGTGCAAGCCCAGACATTGAAACATCGTATTGATCATGGGTATCTTGAATGCTATATGACGGTTGCGTTGAGGGGGTGGAGTTTAAGAAGCGCAAACTGATCCCTGGTGTCCGTAGGCCAAAGTCTACTATTATTCCTGTCTTTATTTTTTGCTTGTTTAGTGCAAAAATATCATTCATGCTGTCCACTTGAAGTTCATCCAGAATATTGACTGGATCCAATGCTTGCATTGCAGTCATCAATTCGGCAACTGCATAAGCCGCTTTTGGGTTGAAAACTCCTTTAACGCCTGATGGTAACTCGAGAATGAAACTGACTTGTGTGGTATCTTCGTCCATGCCGTCCGGATTGACATCGTCTAGCTCTAAGTGACGGGATCGGATTGTCGCCGCGTCTTCCTGTTCCAGTAAAACATCCGGGAGGTCTCTGAGATCAGGTTCGACATTTTCGAGAGGGTAGTGAGGGGCGAGATACGAACTTGAAAACGTGACATTTGCTGTGGGCTGACCCCTATGCTCACCGACAGCACTGTAGAATGAAGAATGACGGCCAGTTGAGACTGACACATCCCGCAGAAATGCTGAGCGATCTAGTCCAGCTCCTAAGCTGTGTGATCGTGCATCTCTAGAGTCATGGGCTAGCTGTGGGCTCTGAGGCTGTACAACATTCGTCTCACTACGTGCGATAGAGCTTGAGAGAGAGAGATAAGAACTTTTCCGTCTCACGAACTGCCTTGCTTGGCTGAAAGAGGACGCTTTGGACGCTTGCGAAGCCTTCTCTAAATCTGCGTCATTCGCTATAGGAGGGGGCAGAGCAGGCGAACACATAGCTGGTGGATCATATGTAGTCAACATCGAGTCATCGAGCAGCTCATTGTGCAACAAAAAGTCGGCTCTATGAGTACGCTGATCCTGGCGTTTTATATGCTCCTGCTGAAGCTGCCTGACGTCCGCGAATTTGAACTTTCTCTGTATCATGCCAAGGGACAAGCTCGTTTGAATGACAGCATGGGTCTCAACTGGATGTACGGCTCTTTGTCGGTGCCTCAATGCAGACTCCACATCCACACAGCTAAGGCGAAGGTCTGGAATTTGGAGTTTGAGTTTTATAGAGTAATGAGTCCCTGCCCAGTCATTAAAACCCACTTTGATCCTGCCAGTCGAAAGGAGGAATGCCGAGCTATCCATGCGCAGCCATAACCGAATCGAGTCCACAGATGCGCGAAGAAATGTTACGTCGTACAGAGGCACCTCTGAAATCGAAGGCAGGGCATTCTCATCATCGTCAAAGGAAAATGCAAAAGCTCTAGCACCAGCAGACAATCCACTAAAGAAATCCGTGTTGCATTCCCCTGTGATTGCGCCAACTGCAAAATCCCAATTACAGACGTAGGTCGGTTCTGTTGGTGGCAGTCCAAACAGTCGGTTCCCTGAAATGTGTATGCCATCCACAAACAGCTGTGTGCTGGAAGTATCACTTGCTTGAGTTTCAGTACCGTCATCGTCACTGCCATAAGAAAGAGCCAACGAGCTAAGCACAAGATCTAAATCCATGTAGTAGTTCGTGAACCTTATATCGGCAGTAATTCTTTCAACCTCAATGTTAATGTGATTCTTGGCAGAGTACAGATTGCATGGCAGGATGACATTAGAATCATCCACTATCACAGTTATGACAACATCCAAATCATTTGATTTCTTGTTTGGCGGAGTGTTGACGACCTCGACATCGTCGTTTAGCCTGGCCTGCAAAACGTTTTGATACTCCTCGAGCGTCTTGAACTGAATATCATCACCGAAATAGTTATCCTTGATTTTGAGGAAGTACCTCACGACAAAGCCGTAAAACTGGGCGGTCGGGGAGTAACCATGTATGTCGAGCAGCAGCGTATCGGTGTTGCTTGTAGAAGTTGTAGTGCAGTACTGATACGTGCCACGAAGCACAACAGCTTTCAACTGTGCCAGTTCGGTGGTAGGTAAGAAAGTTGCCTGAGTATTCCAAGGCGGTACATGGAGCTTCCAGCCGCCGCGCTGTAGGTCAACATTGAATGGTATGTCATTGCGGAAAGGTCGATATTTGTCCATCGGTATGCATATATCAGCTCTCAGGTCGGACCCAAATATTGCTAGGAAAGTATTGTCATCCATGTCAGATGGATTGTTTATGATGTTCGAGTCGTTAACATTGAAATACAAGTTGAAATCCTTAAGATGAAGGTTCACAACGTAGCTGATGGGCGAGAAGGTAAGGTATTCAGGTGGGGGTCCGGTCGCCCAGTCATCAACGAGATCGATGAGCAGATAGACATGTTCTCGTAAGAGGAACAGTTCCAGTTTGCTGCTCACAATGTCGAAAATCCAATTGTGGTAGCCATTCCACTGTAGGGGATTCGATAAATCGCAAGAGATGCGCGTATCTACTGACCTCCAGAGCACTCCGTGGTTGACGCTGGTGGTAAGTTCAATATCGGGTAGGTCGATCTCGAGCGTGTTTGTAAACCCAGAGCGGTCGGCAACCATGTCCATGCTATATGCCACAGTTGCATTCGAGCTGACTTTTGCATCTAGCCAGCCAAAAGGCCGGGTCTCAGGTCCCGGATTGCCTTTGTCAGTCTTCTTCTTGCGACTCTTATCCGCACTTCTCTTTCCCTGCTCCTGCCTCTCTCCCATGCTGTCTGCATGCTTCGTCCACTTCCAGTTCTTAGACTCTTCTCTAATAGGAATGCGGACAGTCGTCTCATCCACAAATTCAATGAATAGCTTAAACTCTGTAGGCATCCTCAATTGGCCTGGCAAGAGCTTCTTGCTTGGAACAGCATCCTTGCAAAGGCTTGGAAAGAAAACTCGTTGTATTTCAGCTCGCTGGCGGTCGGCCCATGGACCGTAGTTGATCGCTGCACCCTTGAATGACAGTTCGACGCCCCATTCAGGGGATACAGCTCCATTAACATTGTCGACATACCCTCCACGACTCACATCTCCCGCGTCTCCCCGATGACTTATTGGTCCTGGGATGTCCCAATAGATACTCAAGGTCGCCTCCGGGCTGTCAACGATAGTTGAGACAGTTGCATACTCGATGGAAGACCATTTAGCCTTTTCATCTTGTTCACTTTCATCAAGATAGCGCGCAAGTCCCTGCCAGTTGCTAGAGCCAGGTCCCGTCTGCGCCGCCTGCTGGTTTATACTCGAAGTTGAAGACAAGGATTCTACAGACCTTCTGAGGGCGGGAACAAGATTTTGGAGGCTATGCAGAACTTTCCGACGTTGTCGGTGAAGGAAGGAATGACTATGAATATGAGGTTCTTTAGGCCCAATATTCTCAGTTGCTCCATGCTTGATTTTGGACGCTGCCGTTGATTGATCCTCCTTGTAATCATCGTTGGGTTTCATCTGAATAACTGGATGCTCAAATTTGAAATTGAAGACTTGTTTGTATAGATCCATGGGAGTTGGTCGGGTAGCATCAATTTCTCCAGTGACTTTGTCCGCTTTTGTGATAAGCACACTCTTCGTGTATTCATTCCCGAGAACGATTGCCGCCTTAGTGCACTCTAGACTTATAGGGAGAAATCGGAGCATGAGATTGCCCTGGGTGGACTGGCCGCTATGCTCGCTGGATCGTGATTGAGAAGTCGACAATTTGTAAGGATCGTCCTTCATAGTGTTCCTGCCGGAGGTGGTCCGTTCTGTTAGAGGTGAGTCCAAAGAGGGGCCTTTTGAGGAGCCATCAAGTTTCTCTGATATTGTGGGATGGCCTCCTCGTTTCCTAAGCTTGTTGTCTGGTCTATCATGCATGTTATCCGCGGCGTGTTCTGTCATACTAGTCATGATCGCATCGTAGGCCGCGCTCCTATTATAGACGAACCATTCGACGCCTTTCAGGGACACATTGAAGCGGCAAGGAAGGTCTGAAGAGCTTGAAAGCCCTCCTCCTTCAGCCTTGTGGACGGTTCCGGCTGGACTTCGCCCTCCAATTTTTTCCGAGTCTGATGAGGCTCGGCGCTTTGATTCCGTGCCCGGATCTTGTTCAAGGTCTAACTCCCTGACATTCCTGAACCAATATCTCCACGTGATAAAACCACTGTGAATCAATATCGTCTCGTTGTTGCCGTGGTATCGAAAGCCTTTGAAGAATATTCGGCCGCCCAAGAGGGAGATTTGCAGGGCCTGGATGTCTATATAGACGCGGTATTTGTGCCATGTCCACGCGCGAATTCCGTAGGAAACGAATGTGGCAAATACCCGGTTGAAGTAGAAAAGAAAGAATAGCGTCCTGATGAAGGATTAGCAAAGTCCTGAGGCACTTCGGCCTGAGCTTACAGGATTCCGCAGACGATGAGCTCAATCAGGAACACCCTGGGGACATGTGTTAGCGGAAGAAAATTTCAGTCTGCCAAGAAGCATCCAAACCAATTGAAGCTCAAGTCCTGTCGGAGAGAGGTGGCAGTTATCCCTCCATCGCTCGACATCTTCTGATCATGTATCTCTACTGTCTAAAGCGTGTCATTGCGCATATTCGCAGTCACACTCCTCTCCATACCTCAGCTTGCCGAGCAGGTAAGACAAGTCTGGGCTGTCAATAACCCTCACTTATACTCTGTCCAACAAGAAGGTCGATACGCGTTGAGTCCAGAAGTGGAATGCCGAATGTCGTCAGAATGTCGGTTATGGCTGACCCCATTGGAGCTGTCTCCCTTTCATGTGCAGGCTGTTATTCTGCCGACATACCTCCTTCACCGCTTTCGCCTGCAATTGTCTGCGGAGGGTGAGTTGCGTGCGACGTAGTATACAGGCAGTCATTTACAATACTGCATGGCTTGCTTCTGCACGGAAGAGCTGGACGATGCAACGCTTTGTGTCTCTCAATTTTTGAGACGCCCCCATCTTCGTAGGAGCTCGACCTACTCCTCTTCTTAAGTCGTCTTTCTGGAACGCGTCATGGACCATCTCGCGATCCTGGCCGGAGATGTTCCATGGGGGACTGGGCAGAAGCTAACCCGGGCGACTATCATTGTAGCTGGAGTTGCCTCTTTGGTGGCCTCTTTATTGTCCATAGTGTACGATTCTTTCTCTGCCTGCCTCCTTCTCTGCTAATATCCTAATCAATAGATCAATATGGCTTCAAACGTACGACATGATACTGAATCTACAAGTGATGTTCTGCTAACAAGAACTCAGCAAAAACTATCGAAAGCCTCTCCTCCAGCGATATGTAATTCGAATTCTGCTCATGTATGTGTCTATCTATGGCTGAATCTCCAACACCAATCCTAATTTTCCCTAGGGTTCCTATATATTCCATCTCTTCGTGGTGCAGCATTATTTCACTCAAGCTTGCGATGTTTATTGATCCGATTCGAGACGTTTATGAGGTAAGAGGTTCTGAGCATCTCATTAATCTTGGAGAGAGTTAACCAGAATTAGGCATTCACGATATACACATTCTTCCAGCTCTTGATCAATTTTCTTGGAGGCGAGCGAGCGTTGATAATTATGACCCATGGCCGGAGGCCAGTCCATCACCTGTGGCCCCTCAACCACGTACTACCAGACGTTGATATCTCCGACCCGCATACATTCTTGGCTGTCAAACGCGGAATTTTGCAATACGCGTGGCTAAAGCCGGTGCTGGGCCTGGCAGCTATAATCATGAAAGCTACTGGAACATACCAGGAAAGCTATATTAGCTTGACATCAGGGTATCTTTGGAGTGCAATCGCGTATAATATCAGTGTTACGGTTAGCTTGTACTCTCTTGGGATGTTCTGGGTTTGCATGTCTCAAGATCTGCAGCCTTTCAGACCCGTCCCGAAGTTTCTGTGCATAAAGCTCATAATATTCGCTTCTTATTGGCAGGGATTTTTCCTGTCAATTCTGGTGTGGCTAGGCGCGATCCCAGACAATGTCGAGGGCTATACCCCAGATAATCTTGCTGCAGCTATCCAAGACGCCCTGATATGCATTGAGATGCCTGTATTTGCAGTTGCTCACTGGTATGCGTTTTCCTGGCATGATTATGTGGATAATAGAGTCTCCGCAGCAAGGATGCCTATATTATATGCCATCCGAGATGCATTTGGCATTAGAGATCTTATCGAGGATACTAAAGAAACCTTCAGTGGCAACCAATACGAGTATCGCCTCTTCGATTCAGGCGATAATGTGTTGGCACACGAAGGTTCGTCTTCACGTGTTGCAAGAATGATGGAGGGCATGAGATATGAACGGGGAGGTAAGGGAAAATACTGGATCCCTCGCCCAAACAAGCCATCGTCCAGAACACCTCTTCTCGCTGGTCTCGCAGGGCCTAGTCATCCCAATATCCCACCACGCAACAGTGATCGGTATATGAGGTTTGGGAATGAAGACATCGAAGAGTCAGGCCTCGATCCTGACGAGGAGAGTTTATACGAAGCAGCGAGAGAGCTAGAGTTCGGCGATTACAATGTATGAAACCCCATTCACTCTACTGATAATTTGACAACTGCTGACAAGAGATAGTATCATGTGATCACTGCTTATGAGACGCAGAGAATGAGATGGTTCGCTGGACGCCCTGTGTTCCCCAGTTGGTCGGTAGCTCCCAGGTTGTCGCAATCAACTGGGGATGACGAATCTCGGCTAGAAAGTAACGTCCAAGTTGCAGTGCAGAAAGTCGCACGAAAGAACCAGAGCAAGCAGAAGAAAAGCTCAACTCACGCGAGGAGGCGAGATAGCGGTGCTAAGGGCAAGCAGGCTGAAGAAGCGGAGGAGCCTCTACTGAAAGGGACAGCCGAAGAGGAACTCCCAGATTCTAGCTCTTCAAAGTCGGATCGTGGCCAGAGAGTGGATCTCATTGTTGAAGACAGGGCAGCCGAAGAGAGAGAGAGAGAGCAGGCCAGACGAGCGGGTAATGTGGCCGGGAACGACAACGAGCATAGAAAGTTTGTGTACGTCTCCACCATTTTTTACGTGGACACCTACTGATATTCCTGATAGTCAGGCGTACCCGAAAGACGGGTCTGCGGACAGCGCAGCAGTGCATAACCAAGACGAGTTCACCGTGGGTGAGGATGAGGATAATGCAGACGAGGAGGGCGAAGGGGCTGTTGCGATCAACTCTGACGAGTCACGGCTATGGGAGCAGGGCCGCGAGGCCGATATGGTGCAGCAACCACAGTACGGTCTGACCGGCGAGGAATTCGAGAATGTCTGGGACGGCGAGAGAGCGCGGTCAGACGGACCCTGATGGATGCCCTGTATAGTACATACCATACGCATGTAGATACCCCTTTTGTTAGGCGATGCTGGATGATAGAGCTGCTAGGGAACTCCGGGGGACCCTGGCAAGCGGTCGTCATCAGTAGCGATGACCGCTAACGAGCAGTCACGATCAATACTTGACTTGGCATGATTTGCCGACATTGATCTATATCCCGTAGGAAGTATCTGCCCGCGTTCCGATGTAGAAGTGAGGAGAAAGGTCTGCCACGTACCCGGGGGAGTCTCATGCATGTCGAAGGGCAAGTCACATGAGTAGATGTCGCTGCGAGTCAACATGCAATGCGACTTGATCTCGATTGCAGCCGGAAGCTGTTACGCGGGGACTCTGGGGGGTCGCTAACGATAGGGAGTGGAACGGATCTCGCATCCACCTTCCGGTACCTGGTACCTGCGGAACACCCGATAGGCCCATACAAGACACTGGTACATATACCTGCACCCGCATGTTGCATTTTAACCATAATACGTGGAATGCTGTGTGTCTGTCGCCACAGCTTGGGATCCATGATGCTGGGCCCTACATATACAACTCTGTTCTCCCCCTCTGACCCGACGCTTTCCTGTCATGGCTTCCTGCTCATTGGATTTGGTGGGACGACAGTTGCAACTTCCCCTTTGCTCTCTCTCGTTCCCCTCCCTTCTCTCGCAAAGTCTTCTTCTTCTCAATACCAGTCTTAATCCAGAAAACTCCTCTCTTTAATCTCTGGTTCTCCCTATCCTGCGTCTCTGCCGTCAGCGATGGCGGTACTGCCGGCACCAACAAACTCGCTTCTGTCATGGCCCAAGGCAACACCCAACCCATCCTTCTGGCAACGAGAATGGTCCTGCTTGCTTGAGATGGACTACTCCGTGGTGAGCATCATTCTTTATCCCCTGGAACTCAACATGAAAGGGTATCTAGGCCATTGGCAGCCTATCTGGCCCTCAAATTCCTCGCACAGCCAACACCGCGACGACGCGTCGGGGGGTTGAACATCTCGTCATTCCCGTAAGCATTGGCATACAGCTAAAGGTAACTTTATGACATTTGTAGCCTAGCACAGGCTCTTCATTGTCTCGACAGCCAGCTCTTGCCGCTGTCGATGCGCTCGATGGGATGGGGTGGACATGCAGCACCACGCGAGGACACAAGGCACAACCAACCACGAGAAATCCACAATTATCATTAATCCAATAACTGCTGATAGTAATCATGAAAATGAAAGAGAGCTTGCCAGTTGAAAACATCTTTCGGAACGAAGGTCCATTCCCCTTCATCTTATCCAAACAAATACTAAAGAATACAGTACCTCGCTGGTCACAAAGAGAATCATAACGACCCGTCTGGCATAAGGAAATGGCTTGTATTCACCTCTTGCAAACAACTTCGCTAGAAGTCGGCATTCGGTACACCTGTCCTCCAATCGATCATAAATGAATGAGATATAGACTATGTCATGCCACCGCTACGCACTATTCGATCGAAGGACTCAGGCCAACCTCCTCTTAAAGGGCATACAGTGCCTTCTCTATCGATGGCTACGAGGCTTTCTACCAATGCAGACATAGAGGGGGAAATAGGGCTTCGATAACTTTAGCCCCATTACCGGTTACAGGACAAGACCACGTACCTTGAGCGCTGGGTTGTCAGCTTCCAGACGAGCTTGCGCTATAAGAATGTGCACATCCTGGATAGACATCCTGTGAAGCCCCGTCAGCATCGCGAAGCCGCTATTCTGATCCAGCCCTACCCAAGTATCTCCGTGAGGGGATAAAGTGCTGCAGAGGCAAGTAAGCGTTGCACATTCTCGCGGTTGGCGACACCGATTTCATAGTCCCTTTGATCTATGTAAACAGAAATGTCAGCAACTGATCTCTCAATATTCTGAACGTATCACTAACCACTTGACCAGCCACAAGTGTGTAGCTGTATCATCCGGCCTTCAACATCTACAAATCCTGCAGATCTCATCATGTTTTCAAGCCTCGGCGGAACTCGAAGGTCTTTGATTCCTTGCATACTTGCGAGGTAATTTTCGCTCCACCGTGATAACGCATGATCTGTTGAGAAGATAGTTATTAGTCTCTACTTCTCTAGGCGTAAATGACTACCGACCTAGGCCCAAGCTTCCATTATCTGACTGGACATTGAAGTATAACTCGACCATTTGGCACCATCCTCCGCCTCTTGTGACGCGGAAGATTTCTCGAAGATATTGAGGCCATAAGTTGGTGTGTATTCCGGCTGCCATCATTTGTGAATGGACAAGATCGAAGTTGCGGGATGGGAAAGTAAAGCTGTCCAAATTGCATCAGCCATCTCGATTCTTCTGCAACTAGAAGTACCTACCTGTTATTTAGGTCATCAACCTGAAGGTAGAGGTTGCTAGGCACCTCATCCGTTTGGAGCATTGGGTTTATATCAATTCCTATGACCTATGAATTGTCTGCAGATTAGTTACCCGCTCTCTGGGCCCAGGATTGGCTTTGACGCCCATAAATGGCTTGTTTTGACAGTGATCCCACCACGGATCGTTCCAACAAGCGTTGAGAGCGGCAGAAACATGAATCTTTGTCTTCGCGAGTCTCGGCTTTCAGTTGAAAGATGCGAGTCGACCAGGAAAGATAGGAAAGGAGAGAACGCACCTCGCACTGTGGGTTTTGCTCTGCTACTCCGGACGCCCACGAAGCCGTTCCATACCCACATTCTAAGATTCTTCTAGGTCGAGACAAAGGTGGAAATATGAGACGTCCGTCGAATGTTCTGTGCAGCACATTGTGCATCATTTGGAGCCTTTCGATTTCATCCTGGAACCACTTGAGACGCACGGCAAGAGGCTCTTCAAGGAAGGCAACTTACCTCGTCAGTAGGAGAGAAATATGTCTGGTTGACTATCGCATATTGCTGATACTCTCGATTATGGTATGTAACTGTCTCCAAATAACTGTCGTCAAGTGCTGCTGTGCCTTCATCCGGGTGGCTTCTCAACTCTGCTTTAGCGACCAGCCACCAGGGGGGGGACAAGAATAAAGGGGGGGCTTGCCTTGCCATTTTGTCACTTAAAGTACTTCTCTACGTTCACCGTATCTCGACCAAGCCAAGAGAATAAACACACGATTGCGAGGCTGAGAAAATGTCCACCATTGCGATCTCATCAGTACTGGGCAATTCTCATATAATCCGGTCTCGGATTTTTGGGTCTCTAGAAAGTGATTTTCCGATTCGGTAGGAGAAAATCGAGCTTCGAATTCTCAATGGTCCGTCTTTGAATTCTGGGTGTGTGGGGGCAGCCTATCCGGCCCCCTGTTTCGTTGAATTTCTGTCGCCGTCCATCAGCACTTCGCCCAAGGGCGGCGCTTTCAGTAATACGGGCCACACACAAAAAGCAATCGGTCTATACCATTTGCTGATGCACACATGAGTGAGCCACAGACCTGATACCTATGGGGAGCAGTGGCCAAGCCGACAATGTGGGATGATCCTGCCCTTCTCTGCCCAAGGGGGGCAGAAAAAGGGTACGGAAATCCATTCCAGCCGGCTGATCTACTTGCCACACGAGAACAACATGCGTCGCTTTATTGCTGTGCTCCCACGTCACACGAATTCGTTACTAGGCTTTTAGGGTTGCAACTCTCTTTCTAGTTCAGTCTCCTGCTTTCAGCAAGCCTCCAGCCATCCAATCAAGCCAGCGGGGGGGTAATTGTTTGCTGTCACGTTAGCGAACTACCCTCCTTAGCCTCGGCCATGGAGAGCGTTTAGCAAGAGGTAAAATATAAGCTAATGATCACATCAGCAGCGTCAGGTCGGATATCCAGCTGAGGCGTCCATTTGGTCCTTTACCCAGGCAATTGGGTATACCGAAGAAAAATAGGACAGGGGCAAGATACAAATCCGAGAGAGTGGTTCTGGGGAATGGGAAATCTCGTTACGCGCATAAATATGCATGTATGACAGACCAGGAGCACAAGGCCTGCTCTTTTGGCAGAGAAGCACGACACTTACCGCCTGCACAGCGCTGTGAGGATTAAAAGCCCTACTTGGCTAGAGGCGCTGGTCGTGCAGCTGAGGCTCGCTTGACATGCACATATGCTCCTTCTGCTCACACTTTCTACATTGGACATCACTCTTTTGGCCGTCTGGCCGCTGAGCCGCTGGGCTGCTGCCCGTCTATGTCACGAGCCCCCGGAGGTAACCACCGTCCCTCTCGTCCCAGCTACGTGGTAGTGATCTACGGAGCTATCACTTAGAGAATAATAGCGAGTTTCAAGGGGCTGTGTCGTAATAACGGCACCCTGACGGAGGAGGGATCAAGGCTTCCTAGCTCGGCTCGTCACGACCCGCCACGTTCCGTCAACCGTTCGTGAGCGGTCTCTCCTCCCTGGTAAAATTTCTTCCGTTGGTGCTCACTCCAGAAAATAGCCTAGATAAGGGTCCTCGTACTGTGATTGTAGCTCTCTCTGCACTGATTGTCGGCCTGGTCAATTTGGGAATCTGACTCGGGCAAATGGGAGAGTTATATCAATTGGAGCAATCACGTTGGAATACGTTCAACAGCTTCATTCTCATATCGATGGCATCTACGGGACGGGTATGTCCGATAGCTGCCCGCCTCCATGCTTACACGGGAGTCTGAGCGCTCACACGCGGCGATGCCCCCTTTCCAGGCGTTTTGCTTGGACCTCCCGCCCTGCATGGACCCTAGTTCTTGTAATGAAAAACATATGCCCTGGGTATGCCCCGGTCATACGACTTTTATCACTTTCTAGCTCTGGATACATGTTAAAGAAGCTACTTTGAGCTCGACGCAAGCTGTTCACGCCTAGCCAGGCGAAGTAAAAAAAACGACCTGTATCTTTTAATCCGAAACTCCACGCCACAATGGGACCTCCATAACGACAGTGCATATCTAACGCTTATTCGTCTTCCCCATCCCCCGCTTGCCAGAAAACTAGACCCGTTAGCAATTACCAGGACAGGGGGGATCAGCGAGCTTACCAGATGCTTGGGCATAGCAGCAGCGACGTGTCGGTCAGCCTCGCCCTGTCGAGCCATCCGGTTCATCTTCCTCTGGCTTAGCTTCTGCGCCCTCTCGGCCTTGCTCCTGGCAACCTCGTTCGTAACACCGTCGTCACGCCTATTGCTCTGGCTCCGCGCCCTGCTCTTCGCGCGCATCTTCGCCTCGTAAGCCGGATCGTCGATGTCCATCAGATCCTGCGTGCCGGTGCGCGATCGCGCCACACTCCTGCCTCTTGATTGCGACCTCGCTCGCGCTCCGATCGAGGTGGTGTCCAGGCCGAGCGAATCTAGGTGGTCCTCCATGTCCGTAAGCTTCTTCCGAGTCGCAGTGCGTGGGATCACGGCGCGGTTCTTCAACGACTTGCGCATTTTCGCTTCGTTGCGAATCAACTGGCGCTTCTCCCGTATCAGGTCTGCCTTCATGCGGATCTCTGCCTCCTCGGCATCCTCTAGCTCCTCGTCGGAATCATAGAATCCCTCTCCCTCAAGCTTTTCTTCTTCCTCTTCTAGCGCAGCAAGCTTCTCTTCGATGTCGGGGTCGATGAAATCATAGACGTTCTTCCCATCGAACACCTCGGGGATCTTGTCGTGCTTCCACTCGGGATTGTCTAGTATGTACTTATCTTTAAGATCGACATTGTAGACTCCAGCTCCGCCATTCTCCTCCTCGATATCTCGAGCCAGCTTCATCCTCTCTGGGTCGTTCTTGTCGTATTTCTTCAGGTTCTTTACGGCTTCAGGGACGAATGCTTCTCGTACGACACCGTCCATTGGTCGGGCAACATGGATCCGCGCGAGAACATCCCCTAGTCTGCTACCTACGTTGCCGCTGCTGTTGGTCCCCGCCTTTAGTTTCTGTGCTACGCGATCGGCAATCAATCTCTCGCAGGCCGCGTTTTTGACTTCTTGCACCCCCTCGGATGTAGTACACGAGAGCTGTAGTAATTCGACATCTCCAGGTTTAAGCAGCGCTTGAAGCTGGGCTTGTGTCTCCTCATCTAGGTCCTCAGGTCTCGTCACATCAATCTTATTGATCACGATAAAGACGAGCTTGTTTGCAAATAGAGGCTTTATGCTCTGGAAGAGCTGCATCTGAGCTTGCACGGTATACCCGCACTGCTCGGACAGGTCCATGAAATACAGGATGGCGGATCGCAGATGAGCGATGGCAGTAATGGATTGCATCTCGATCGTGTTCATCTCCTCGAGGGGATGGTCGAGGATCCCGGGGGTGTCGATGGCCTGGAAGCGTAGATACTTGTAGTCGAAATGGCCGACGAACAAACTCTTCGTCGTGAAGGCGTACGGCTGTACATCGACGTCTGCTCTCGTCACGCTCTTCAGAAAACTTGACTTCCCAACATTAGGATACCCGCAGATCAGCAATGTTCTAGTGTTCGGGTCAATGGATGGCAGACGGCCCAAATGCTGGCGGACTTGGTCAAGGTATAATAGAGGGTCCTTGAGTCTGCGGCAGATGGTGGCCATACGCCCCAGCGCCGCGCGCTTGAGCTGCTTGCATTGGAAGAGGGACTGGGCATATTTCAACAGGCGCACGTAGTCACGCGAGACTATTTCAATGAGGTGTTTGGCAGTGGACAGCTGACCCAGGGCGATGCGGAAATGGTCGGCGTCGTAGAGGGTGTTGAGCAAGTCTTTGTGGAAAGGATGAATGTCTTGCAGGCGCGGAAAGCCGTCGAGGATGAGCGAGAGCTTCTCGGTGAAGGTCTCTTGTGTGAATTTAACTTTGCGGGTATAGAAATCTGTCCAAGAAAAAGCACAGATTAATATTATTTTCTTCGGGGGCCGGAATTGCAGAGGGAAGATCTTCCAACGTACTTCTGATTCTGTTGATATTAAACCCCGCGCGGATCTGTGTGGGTAGACGTCGCTGCGTACGGCTCAGGACGATGTCGAGAAATTCCTGGGACGTGGGCACGGGCTGGATGTCCTTCCACGTCGTCTTCATGGTGGGCGACTATTGTGTGGATAGGAATTTCCTTCTGTCGGTGGTTGGTGATAGCCAAAATTTCGGTGTTTTGGGAGAAATTTGGTATTTTTCACCGCTAGTCCCTAATCTTATCGCTTAACCGAGCGAAAATCTGCCCCACGTCATGAATTTCAGGTTTGGCGGGATAGAGGAGTTGTTTCCCTCTCCTTTCGTCTCTTCCTTTTCTTCTTCTTCTTCTCCTCTCTCTTTCTTTTCTTTTCTTTTCTTTCCTTTACCTTTTGAAATATTCGTTCAGTCTACCTTTTGAACGATTCATGCAGTTGCCCTCTACAATTCTTCTCTGCGTTAAATTATGACTTCCACTCCTACCCTCGCGCCGTACAAGGCGGAATTCCTACAGGCTTCCATCGAGGGCGGCGTACTCAAGTTCGGCCAGTTCGAGCTGAAATCCAAGCGCGTTTCCCCCTACTTCTTCAACGCTGGGAATTTTTACCGCGCAGACCTCCTGCGGGCCATATCAACTGCGTTCGCGAAGACGATTATCGAGGCATCCTCGCCGATCGCGGTGACCCCGCTCGAGTTTGATATCGTATTTGGTCCTGCTTACAAAGGGATTGCGCTTGCAGTGACGACAGTGGACAAGCTTGCACACCTGGAGCCAGAGAGGTTTGGGAAGATTTGCTATTCGTTTGACAGAAAGGAGAAGAAGGATCATGGGGAAGGCGGGAATATTGTGGGGGCACCGTTGCGGGGAAAGAGAGTGCTTATCGTGGATGATGTAGTTACGGATGGGACGGCGAAAAGGGAAGCCATTGAGAAGATTAGGAACGAGGGGGGTATTGTGGTTGGTATTGTGGTCGCGCTGGATCGGATGGAGACGCTGGTGGCGCCTGGCGGGCAGGAGCTGGAGGACAAGACCAGTGCGATTGGCGCGATTAGAAGGGAGTACGGAATTCCTGTCCTGGCAATCTTGACACTGGATGATATTATTTGGGGACTGAGACAAAATGGGAAGGAGGAGGATATTAGGAGCATGGAGGAGTATAGGGCTAAGTACAAAGCGAGTTACTAGATGCAGTATTCGAGATAACTGGTATGCATCTGAGGTTGAATCGATATTACATTCGCCTTCTCGGATCTCCCAAGGAGAATATACGTGAGAATTACCCCTGTACTGTATAGTGTAGACATACACCGTGCCCTGGAAGCTAGATGTGGGGTATCATACATAGGACGGCCGTACGCCAGATATGACGGCGCTTAGCCGTAAGTTGCTTGTGGTTCCAACGCCTTCAACTCGAAGACCTGGAGATGAGGTTAGCCGTGTGTTTTCTTTCAAAGGAGACTTTACTTACCATGTCATGCCACCCGCCCCCCGCAATCGTACATTCGCTCGGGCCCTTGTTAATAAAGCCTAATCTCTCATACCATGGGACCATATGCTGTGGGGATGTCAGGAAATGATATAGGGTAGATACGGACAAAAGAACTCACATCATGCGCAATCAGAACTAATCGATCCGCGATACCTGCACCATTCATATGCTGCATATACGCCAGAACCAGCACCCTCCCTAGCCCACGTCCCTGAACCTGTGGGGCTACAGCCACCGAGTGCAGTACTATCGTCCGTCCATCCTCGTGGTGGCCGGCCTCTGAGGGCGCAGAATACCCCGACTCCCAGTCTCGTGGGTAGTCCATGGATGTATCCGTCACTACGGGGGTGCTGGTCTTGGTGGAAATGACATGTCCAAGAAGCACGCTGATGCCTCCATCTTCTCGTCCTGTCTCTACGGGACGACCAACACCTAGTGACTCTATCTCGCCTCCCGACCCGGGGACAACGGTGCAAAAGATGCCGAAGCACAGCTCGCCGCATTTTGTGAGGCGGTAGATGATCTGATGTGGTCTTAGCAAAGGGGTTTTGAAGAGGGCATGTGATCACGTGTGCTCTCATAACTGCCCATGATAATGACCTACCTTTTCCCTCGTCGCTCTCTCCTCTGGATTCGTAAACGCCGCAGTCTCTACCGCCACTGCCGACTCGACATCGGAGATGGTCAGGGGCCGCACGTATGGGTGCAGGTTGGAGCGGGCTCCCCCGCGCTGGGGCAGTTGCTGGTCATCCGGGATGATCACAAACTCCCTGGGGAAGGTCGAGAAGACGGCCTCGCTGCTGGCCGAGTCGGAGAACCTGTCCGGGCTCTGGGTCAACTGGACCTTCTCTTTCACATCCTCGGGAGATCGTTGCATGATTCTGGGAGAAGAGGAAAGGGGGCAAGATGCGGATGAGGGGTAGCCGAAGAGGGGACGATGACGAATTGAAGTGACTGATAACGGATAAGGAGTGAATGCGTTGATGATATCTCTATGTATGATGAAAGGAGGGGAAGAGTGGCCCAGACTTTTTCCTCAAACCTCGAGGAGAAGTGAGAGTTGAAGGTGTGGGATTGTGGTTGCTTGAGTCATGTTCTGGTTGGAGGATCAGGTCCATTCCCTCCCCCGTCGCTGGCACCTCGATCGCCTGGAACTCGAGCCTGAGGGGCGCCGAGCGCCACACGTGATAAGAGTGGCTGAGTGTAGGCGTACGTATTTCTGCTGTTTGGGCTTGCGTGGTGTACCTGAAATAAGAACAAGGCAGATTTGCGTTTCGCCTCGTCCTTGCCTCTGATGTCTCGTATTGGAAGTTGGGGACGTGGACTGAGGTCAGGATGCATCTGCTGTGGCAGTTTGATAGAAGCAGAAGTGCCACATTTCCCACTGTTCAGGCATGGATCACCTTATGCCTCAGGCACCCAGCCTTGTTCCTTGCCGACGCATGCCGCTTCTGCCTTATGCGGTAAGTAAAACAGCAACCAGACGACGACGACCATCTGCGACTAAATCAAACCTGCAATTCCCAAAACGGGCCTGCCGATTAGGTCACCGCCTCTCTTCCCTCTTCCAACCCTTTCTCTCTAATATCGCGGGTTGTCCTTCCTTTTCTCTTACTCCTTCTGCTTCGCATTCGCCATTTTGCATCCTCCCCGCATCCTCTCCTCCCCCCTCCTTCTGCCCGGCTCGTTCCCATCTCGTCTCGCTTCTCCGTTATTTTTTTTTTTCAATCTGACTCGAACTGCATCTACTGCATCTGTGCAGCTTCAAATCCCTCTCGGTCCATAGAACTGGCAACCGTTGTGTTGCCCAATATAATCTACCATGTTTGTGCAACCCCGCCCTCTCCGGGTCGCTGGAGAAAGAAGGACTGACATTCATCTACTTTCTGCAGGCGGATCACATTGACCATCACCGCACCCACGCATGTCGATGCAGACCTCCTCTCTCTCGAGATCCCAGCGGATACCACTGTGAGCACGCTCAAGGAGTCCGTCCAGGCAGAATCCCAGATCCCCAAGACCTCTCAGCATCTTTACCATAATGGTCAGCTCCTCGCCGATGACTCGAAGACCATGGAGCAGCTGCAGATCGGGGATGGGGAGATGCTCGCGCTCCATGTACGGGACACCAGCAGGGCCGCGAGGCCGGGGCAGCAGGCGCCGCGACAGCCAGCCGCCTCGCAAGCACGAGGCAGCTCAAACTACCAAGACCCTGAAACCATCCGTCTGCGACTGCTAGGTAATCCCGAGCTGAGGCAACAAGCCATCAGCCAGAGACCAGAGCTGGCGGGCATGATCGAGAGTCCCGAGAGGTTCGCACAGGCTCTTCAGCTCATGCAGGAGCGGGAACGGGAAGATCAGGCCCGACGACGGCAGCAGATTGCGGACCTGAATGCGGACCCGTTTGATGTCGAGGCCCAGGCGCGGATTGCGGAGATGATCCGAGAAGAGCGCGTGCAGGAGAATTTGCAAAATGCCTACGAGCATAATCCTGAAGGTGATGAATACAGTGTCCTAGAAGAGCAATTACTAAACGATATATATAGTGTTCGGGAGAGTTCACATGCTGTACATTGATGTCGAGGTCAATGGCCACAAAGTTAAAGCCTTTGTCGACTCTGGCGCTCAAGCTACGATCATGTCTCCTGCGTGCGCTGAGGCATGTGGCATAATGCGGCTGGTGGACAAACGTTTCGCGGGAGTTGCACGAGGAGTGGGAACAGCCGCTATCCTTGGTCGTGTGCACTCGGCCCAGATTCGCATCGGTAGCCTGTTCCTGCCTTGCAGTTTCACGGTAATGGAGGGAAAGGATGTTGATCTACTTCTGGGTCTGGATATGTTAAAACGACACCAAGCATGTATAGATCTCTCAAAGGATAAACTTGTCATCCAGGGGGTCGAGGTTCCGTTCCTTGGCGAGGCGGATATTCCCAAGGGATTGGAGGAAGAACGAGCGGAGGAGCCTAAGGTGGCCGGTCCAGGCGGGATGACCATCGGAGGCCGTTCAGGCGTGGTATCTGTGCCCTCGAATTCCCCAGCGCCGCAATCTTCTACTCCCACGCCCGCGTCCGCAACCCCACAGGTGGCAGCCGCTCCATCGCCGCAGCCAAGCTTCCCTGCAGCCTCGATCGACCAATTAGTGGCTCTGGGCTTCTCGCAAGAAGAAGCAGTTAACGCGCTTGCTGCATGTGGGGGCAATGTCGAGTACGCTGCGGCATTGCTGTTCCAGGGATAGATTGCGAAGCGGGTGCTGGTATGAATAAGCTAGGCGTAATGGAGTGGATTGACAGGTCAGCATAGCAGAAAGCGCACTTCAACTTCGACCATCATCGCATCTACGGAGCGGGGGATTAATGGCGTAAGATGGACCTCTCTTTTTTTTCTTGCATAGTAGCTAGGACATACTCTCGAGGTAAGATCATGATGAATTATAAAGAAACATAAAACATAGATTTTAAACTCTGCGATATCTATACCCGTTCCGTACAATGCAGTATATTCTTTGTGTTGGTATCTCTATGTATATTATTTACCTCAATTTATATACGCAGGGCTTCAACACACTCGCCTCACTCGCCTCCCGTATCTCGTCCTCGTCGATGAACTTCCCCTTTGGCATCTTCCTCTTCCACGTTCCCTCACCTTCCTCGCCGTCCTCCGCTCCCTTCTTCACCACCGGCACCCCCTTGCCCTTCACAGGCGTCAGCGCCTTAACGAACCTCATTCTCACAAACATTTTATTTTTAAGATCCGACTCGCCTTGCAAAACGAATCCCCTCTTCCGCAACACCTCCACGAATGCAGAGACGTCCGTCTCTCCCTGCGTCTTGGGGTCCTCGTTACCATCAACGACGACAGCGAGGTCCGCCTCGTGAGAGTCGTCTTCTTGCTTCTTAAGAAGTTTCTTATCCTCTTTACTATTTCCCTTTGTGCGTTTCCCTACAGAGTGCTCTACACGATTTCGTTTCGTGGAGCGGACGAACCGTGATTTGATCTCAGCGACCCATAACTCGCCCTTCCAGCGCAGAATCCGGAATGCTTCTTCTATGAAGTCAATCCAATTCGTGCCCATTAGAGCGAGACAGAAGATAGCGATGTCGATGCTGTTTGCGGGGAGAGGGAGTGAGGATATATCGGCGAGGGTTATGAGCGGGTTGGAGTTAGTCTGCAGATCAAAGGAGTGGATTTTCAACTGGAGGTTTTTAAAATGGGGTTGCAGCGCGACGGAGAGCGCTGCGTCGCCGCACCCTAGGTCAGCGATGTTCGCCGTCCCTTCTGTGCGAGGCAATGGCTGCACGGAGGACTCTTGCATCCGAGGATCAGCGTGAGAGCCATGTTTGCTGGAGCGTCGCTGCGCCCCGCGCGCGAGAATCTGTGAGATGTATCCATCGACAGGGTTCTCGGGCCATACTTCGACCTGTCTCCGGAAACCTTCGTGGTACTCCCGGAACATCTCCGGGTTGTCAGCGAACAGCTCCAGGCTGGCGGCAGAGGGCGTCGTGTAGAGTGCTTGGTTGAGGTGGCGGAAGCGTGCTGAGACGAGTTTCTGGCGCATGGACTGCTGAAGGGGGGTTAGTTGCGTGACGGGTTTGGGAGGCGTCAATTGAGGAACGGGGGGGGAGAATGCTGGTTCGAGAGAGGTGGGAGCGATTCTGAGTTTGTCTTTCTTGTGCTTGTTTTTCCGCTTCTTGGGAGCCGGCTCGGATTCTTCCCCTGTTGCTTCGTTTGCGGGTATTCCATCTTCGTGGGGTGTTTCTCCCTGCTTTTCGCTCTTGTGTGCCTTCTTGCGTTTCCCGTGCTCACTACTGCTCAACTTTCCGGCGGCTGTAGCAGAAGATCTCTTTCCTTTCGGCTTGCCCTCAATTACCGTCTCCCACAAATCCGCCAGATTGGCTGAATTCACCTGGGCGGATTTCGGCTTCCCATTGCTGCGATTGCGTTTTTGGCTTGGCTTTGCAGTGTCCGTGGGGCTCAAGGCGGTGGTGGAGGGAGCGTGTGGTGTGGCATTTGCAGGCGAGATAGTCTGTGTCGTCAAATTAGTCGAGGGGACAGACCAGCCTGGGACAGCGAACATGGCTGCTGCTGTGGAAGAGGGAGGCTGAGGGGTAGTCGTAAGGGTTGTCTTTGCTCTCCCGCTCCCTGTGCTTCACCTGTAGAAAATAAATTTCCTTATCGCGATCTAGATTTTGTTGAGGCCTGAGGAATCAACTGTTTCTGCCTTAGCCAGCTCCCCCACAAAGAAGGCTCGTTCCGCTCGTGGCCGGACCCCGATAACGCCTTGCAGAGGGCAGATACTGTCGTTCTCTTTTTGAGTCTGGTGCTATTCTTTCCTTATATAAGACCCTCTACGGCTCTCACCTGCGCAGAGCGGGCCCTATCCATCTCGGTCCCGGACGTGCGGTACCTCTGTGTAGGACGGCACAGCTGTGGGGAGAGTTCGAGGCCGATCGCCGCCGCCCAGGGACTCGCATGCCGAAGGGGATCCTCCTTGATCAGGGGTAAAAAAAGAAAGGGATTTCTTCACCTCTCGCCGGCTGATTTCCCCCACCCCCCTCTTGCCGTGCTCCTTCTCCTGCTGATCTTGCCTGGTCGAGGAAGGCCTCGGAGACATACAAGAACCCGCCGCCAGGCATGGCGATTTGATAACCCTCTGTCAACTCTAAAATTCAACTCCACTCTGCTCTGCCAACGGTTCCAGCCAGAGCGAACCCCTCGTCCCAGAGCGCAGCGAAAACGTCTAGGCACTCCTCTTTGCGCCTGTGGGTCTGCAAGCGACCCCTTCCATCGCTCTTGAGCCAACCCCATCTCACTGTCGCCCGCGCGGGTGAGAGTCAAACACCGATCTTCACAATCGCCCCGATTACGACGTGAAAACCTATTCTTGCACTCCCCGCCCCAGGCCCACTGCAAGCCGGCCTTACCTGGACCTCACGATAACCGTCCTGGATCCTTTGACATCGCTCTGAGTTCGTCTTCCTCTAGAGTATTGATCTTGTTTTCGAGCCGTTCTCCGAACCGCCCTGAAGTGGCTAGGACGGGGGTATCTCGTCCGAATAAGAATTGTAAGCGCTGCGCTCGTTTAAAGTGGCATAATCGGTGCGCTCTTGGATCTCTGATCAGATATGATTCTACCTCTCCTCGTCCTTTCGGAGCAAGCAAGCGCTCTCCCTGGCCAGTCATGTTTTGAGACCTCAAGTGAGGCTGAATAGTCCAATTTCCAGAGATTCCAGGTCACATGTCTATTAGCCTTGGCTGTCAGTCGCGAGGGAATTGCGACAACACCGTGAAATAGGGCTGATCGCGTAGGACTTCTAGCAGCCCCTGACGCATTTGATCCCACCTTATTGAACTGGCATTTGTATCGGGCCTCGGTCTCTACCCCGGTTAGCAAGATCTGGGCGAGTGGGAGTGTATCAAGCCGAACAGGGTCTCAGCCGCAACACTGCAACACACCAAATCACAACCCGGAACACGACATCTCCTGAATAGGCTCCTAATGCAGCCTGATCTATCCCCGGCCGGCCTGTAGGGCCTCTTATAGAAGCAGCCAAGCTCTGAGCTGTGGTATAAATCCACCCTCCAAGTCGGGTCAGAAAATTCTAGGTCAACGGAAGGCTCCGTCAGAGCATACCATGCTCTAGGCCATATTCTATGTGCAATCTATTCGAAAAGGCGGTCCAACCACACCTCACACATATTATCTAAGTTTATTAGACCTTGTGCTCGACGAACCGAATTCCCAAGCCGCTCAAGCCCACAGATGCTCCAGCTTTCACTTGTGATGCGACCATCATGCTCTCTCCATCTTTGAATTGAGAACGTATATACTGGAGGGTCTCTTATTAATAACAGTTATGGATGATACAGGCTCTCAAACGCAGCATCCTCCTCATCGAAGAACCGGAAGCCGCGATGAGGGGAGCCCTGGAGGGCGAGAAACCAAGAAGCCTGGATCGAAAGGCCATGGCCATAAGAGAACGAAGACCGGCTGTTTAAGTGAGCTGATTCCTTCCCCCACACTTCGAGATGGTCAATTACATAGCGACTAACGCCTCTGCTTCAATCTAGCGTGTCGAAAACGCCGAATCAAGTGTGGAGAGGAAAGGCCAACATGCGAAAACTGCAGAAAGTCTAAGCGCAAATGCGAGGGTTATAACCAACGGGTTGTGTTCAAAGACCCCATCAATGTCTATCGAGGACCGCAATCCTCCTCTACACTGACATCCGGGTCTATGCACACGTTCAAGGTCCGTCGTGGCGAATCGGTGCAAACGCCATTACCGGCCCCTGGCCTGCCATCAGTTGCCCTAGGCCCATCTAGTTCTACCACAGTGACTTCTAAGCCAGAACTCTCCTTAATAAACCCAGAGGCTTCAACCGACGAGCATACTGTGCACGAATTCAATGCCGAGGAAACCTACTCGACGTCACATGGTAGACCACCTCTTCGCTCAATCTCGCCTCCTAGCAATAATCCTGATGCTTCAGATCATTCGAAGCCCGGGATGATGAGAGCAGAGAAATTGTCACTCGAGGAGGAATTGCATCCCGACCAAAGTGCTTTTCAGGATGCTCACCAAGGCCCAACTAACCCAATGCACACGGCGCCTGAATCAATGGACCGTTCTGGCTGGTCTGATGGTCCAACCAGTGCGTCTCTGACCTTTTCCGCAGAACTCTTCTATGATTCTAACAATCGGTATCCAGCCACGACAACACCTCGTGAACTCTATCCACCTTCTTCGAACTGGCCTGATCTGGCCGGGCCCTCTACATCCTTTACTGCTCCTTTCGCACCAACGGTCGCTTACGGCAGAATGACTCCGAAGGATCGACCTGCATCGCAGCAACCTTATCAGTATGAGCAGTCTTGGGACAGACAGCAAGTGGCCGGTCAGCAGGTGGTCGGCTACCGTAAGGTTGATCGCAACGTTCCAGAAGGTCTAGAGCGCATACCTGTACCACTGGATGTTGATATGGATAGTGATGATCCTTACGACGTATCAGATGGGGACTATGACACGGACACTGGTCTTATCGTTGTTCGGCAAGGCATTCCTGCCGATTCTTGTACGATGGACGATGAACTTGGTGCTATTGTCACTTTTCAGGCGGACCAGATTAATCAAGATCTTTCGCTCCTTCGGTCCATCACTTCGTACATCGATCGACCAAACATGTTATCAACTTATGTTCCGTCGCATCGATCATCACCCTTAAACAATATCATGACAGCACGAATCTTCTCCCATTTTATTAACGTGACTGCAGCGACCATATCTTTGTATGAGAGGCATCCGGCTAACCCTTCCTTAATTTTGCAGGGGACTCCTGTCCCCAAATCTCAGCAGCATATATGGACTTGTAAGTTGTTTTATCTAAATTCCCCGCCCATAACTCTAGAATCGAGCTTGACGTTTTGAACAGACACTATCCCATCATTAGCGCTCCGCAATGACGCGCTTTTGCATGCCATCCTCGCGATGGCAGCTCTGCATATTGCGAAGCTCCAAAATGACCACATCACAGCATCTCTGAAGCACTATTCAATTAGTCTCCGTCGAATTGGGAAAAGCGTTAGCAACCCTTCTCGTCGGAGTGCACCCGCTACTCTGGCTGCTTCACTCGTCCTTGCCTTCTACGAGTGCTGGTGCGCGGATCACCAGAAATGGAGCAACCACATTCTCGGTGCGCAGATGCTTCTTAGAGAGGTTGATTTCGCAGGCATGACCAGGTACATTAAATCCTTAAAACTAAAGCAGCGCCAAGAGGAGGAAGCTCAGAACTTTCCCGGTATGCAGCAGACGTTTGGCGGCATTCATGAGGACAGCCTATATCAGAGGGCAAATGAGGATGTCGATGAAAATATTGTAGGCATGCTGATGGGAAAGAAAGTACGATATGACCAATACGGTCAAATTCTAGATGATGATGCTGCGGATAACACAGGACGCAAGTCATACTCCAGAAAGCAACTGCAGGATTACGAGATACAGCAAGACCTCTTCTGGTGGTATTGCAAGATGGATGCATACCATAGTATTCTCGGCGGCGGCCGGCTCTTGTAAGCCTACTGCACGCAATTTATTGTTGTCTGGTACTAACAAATTGTAGCATGGAGTACGATCGATGGAGCCATTGTCCTCCCAGGGCTCCCTTGGGCCGCCTCAGTGCACCGTAAGAATCCTTGACTAATATCATTACCCATTCTCATACTTTTTCTAGTTACGGAACTTACGACCACTTAATGCTCCTCATTGGCCGCATTGCAAATTTTACCGCCAGAGACTTAAAGAGGAAACGTCTTGCTTGGAAAGCAAACGCCGAGCGTCGCCCTCATGACGGTACGAGGGTTCCAAACCAAGCTGACCAAGCCAACGCGCCGCCACCCCCTCCATTTAGTGGCATGGTTCCTGATACTGGGGAGCCTAAACTCCCAATGGGTTTTCAAGGATCTTTTGAGAGCCAGACCCCTCTGCAGTCGGAGAATAATCTTTTAGACCTAGAGGCGCAAAGAATCGAGGCAGAAGAAGAGTGGCATGACATCATGAATGCCTTTACGATACTTGAAGACCACTTTGGTGAGGATTTTCAGCCATTGGGCCCTGAATTTTCCCGGCCGATCGAGTCACCGTTCGGTACGGCACTCCAATATCGAACTTACGCTATTGCCGGCATCTGGATGAATTTCTACATAGCTCTGATTGTCTGCCATCGAGCACATCCAAGTATGCCTCCCGCAGCGATGATGGCCGTGGGAATGGCGGCGAGACAAACTGCCTTCTTTGCCAATGAAGTTGGTCGAATTGCCGCAGGGATAGGGCCTTACTGTAGCAGTGCATCTCAAGTCACTCCGGGTGTTGGTGCCGGCCTTATTGAGACAAGTTTCTGCCTCTTTATTGCCGGCGTACAAGTTAGTCTATGTCCAATTCCCATTTCAATGTGACTCTACTAACTGCAGCAGTACCAAGATCATGCGCACCGAACATGGACGATTAGCAGATTGATGGACATAGCTCGATTGACCGGGTGGCAGTCATCAAACTCCGTCATTGCTGGCTGCGAAGGCTCATGGATTAAACTTGCTGAACGAGGCAGAGGTCCGCCGTATGTCAGGACGGCCGAACGGAAGACGACTCCGAATATGTCTGATGAGGAGTTGAGGAGAACAAGGAGGATCGACAATGCTATAAGGGACAAGGGTGGAAAAGTTAAGGTGCAGGAAACGGACCGAGCACATTACGCCATAGGCTTGCTGGGCTTTGAGGACGATTTCGAAAGGTTGGAGTTGGAAAACGAGGGAGGAGGAACGTAAATAACAGATGGCACGGGAGGCTTATTTGCGGTCTGCAGCGGAATCTAGCGGCCGAAATGTACGTTATAACGAGTTACGAATTACTGTACAAGAGGCAAAATAGCCGGCCACCATCTTCGCACATTTTGCCTCGACTAGAATTGTGAGATTGTACAGTTCTGATTATCAAGCCATGCAATGCGATTCAATTCCACGTATCTCTCGCTCAATTTGCTGGCAGCCTCTCAACTACTGTTGCCATCTCCTCGTCGGTATAGATCCTGAAGCCCTTCTCCTTGGTTACACTTGCCAGCTGTACATTCTTTGAATCCAGCTTCTCCTCCATAACTTGCTTCAGGGTCTTGAGGACTAACGTCTCCGCTTCTTCTATGGTAAGTGACTAGAATAGAGTCAGCGTGTCACAACAGGGCGCACGATTTACTTCCTACCTTGTGAAATTCATTTTGTAGCTCCGCCTGAGCGCCTTCCGATCCAGATCCTATTGCCTTCGCATCATACCGATAAAATGTCCCACTCGGCTCCGCATGATACAGCTGGGGGCCATCCTCATCGTATCCAGCAATCAGCAGAGCCACGCCGAATGGCCTGCTCATGATACTCTCCTCTCCGTCCGCGCCCTCGCCAAACCTCAGCGCCAGATCACAGATCGCCTGCGTGCAACTCTCGACCCTCAATGGTTCGTTGTAGTTGAAGGAGTGATTCTGGGACTCAACACGCGCGTGCTCAACCATCGATCGCGCATCGGCTTGCAGGCCCGACATGGCGCACCCGATATGCCGGTCGATCTCCACTATCTTCTCAACAGACGACGTTTCGAGCAGTGTCGATGTGACTCGCTTTTCCACGCCGAGAACGACACCGCCGCCTGTGGCTACCCCGATTGCTGTGGATCCTAGCTTGATGGCCTCGAGGGAGTATTCGACTTGGAAGAGGCGGCCTTCTGGGGAGAAGGTGCTGAGGAAGTGGTTAGATTAGGAACTCTGCAGGATGAGAGAAGGTTCTGGATACGTACTTAATGCCTCGATCTGTCACAGCATTAGATATAGCTCAAAGCGTCTTGTGGGAGCTCTCAATGACTTACCATATTCTGACCGAGCAATAAACATCTCGGAGGAAGTGAGGAGAGACGAGCGTGGGATTCGAGGGGTATGAGAAAGCGTAGGCTGTAGAGTAAGCTCTGATGAGTATTGCAGTGCTTGATTTAACTCTCACAAGTGGAAAAAAAGGCCGTAACTCTGGCTGACAGTAGGTTGATGGTTTTGCGTTTACTGAAGGGAGTTCTAGGCAAGCCAAAGGTACGAAGCTTATTGTGGCCTGAGGCTTGAACAAGCTAGCTCTCGCGAGTATCGATGTTTCCAAACGCGTCCTCCAAAGAAGCGCGCCAGACGATGAAATTATCTTGAGCCGCCTGCTTCTCTGCACAACCCTTCTTCTGGACTTATTAACAGCTGCGTCCAAATGTGAGCAGCAATGTCTTCATCCTCCAATAATAGACCTTCGTCACTTGCGGAGCGGAGGATCGCAAATGACAATGGAGCCTCTCGACCCCGCCTGTCGTCTGGGCAGCAAGGAGGTTCCAAGGCAGAGAGAGATCCACGACGACCACAGTCCCCGCAGACGTCTACCTCTGGAAGCGCTCATAGGAGAGTTCCCTCAACATCGCAGAGAACAAAAAGTGCACTGGAAGAGCGCAGAACAGAGAGGGTACAGGTGACAACTAGGGAGACGCTGACTTCAAGGACAAGAAGCCCAGAGAGGCGGTCGGCTACACAAATGCAGCAGCAGGAGCGGGTGAGGCCAAGTGAGGTTAGCAGGACTAATTCTGCGGATCATAGGCCAAGATTAAGCAGGGCGGAATCAGCGCAAGGTAGGCTTCGTCGCAGTTTCATCACTAACTGCCCTGACAATATTTGGTCTAGTCCCATGGAATCCGGAAGCCTCATTAGTACCGCATACGACAGCGCCCCTGGCACCTCGAATATCTATACCTCTGCTTGCTTCGCAGGCGCCGCAATCGCTACAACCCACACCTCTCTCTCAATTGTCCTTGGAGGTCCAAGAAGCTGCAATTTTAGAAGACTTGCTTTTCGTTTTCATGGGTTATGAGGGCCAATACATTCGATTCGCAAAGACATACAATCCCAATGAAGAGAAAGATCGCCTTGTCGGACCAACTTTTAAAGTGCTACCGGGGCTGGACCCCAGTCTACAAGATCTGACAACGACGATGTTGAAGATGGCAACCTATTACGGCGCTATTGAGGGCTTTGTAGAAGTCCAGAGTCGAGAGGAATTTGGCGCGGTGAACCACGCTCTCTGTGCAGCTATTCGGAAGATACTGCAAGATTACCTGGTTCTGATTGCACAGCTAGAGACGCAATTCCTTACGAATCCATCCTTCACGTTGCATGTTTTGAATTTATATACGCTTCCAACTAGTCATATGATGTTTCAGTTATACTCGCTGGCCCACGAGATCCTCAAAAGAAACTCATTGCTGGAAGAGGACCTTGATTCTGATGGAGACTTTGATGATTATGACAATATTCTGGAGACTTTGAGAGAAGGCGGGGATCTAGGGCCGGGGAATATACCCGGAAAGAAGATTTGTAAAGGTGGAAGCGTCCTGGGCCTAATTACCAAACGCCTGGAGACCATGTCTGGAGACCCTGCTGCCCGATCTCTTCTTACCGGATTATTACGAGACTCCAGTCGGCCGTACATGACGATGTTGAATGAATGGCTACATCATGGGAGCATTAAAGATCCCCACGCAGAGTTTCTTGTTAGGGAACAGAAAAGCATTAAGCGTGAGAGGCTAGAGCAGGACTATACAGACGAGTATTGGGAGAGGCGGTATACAATTCGGGACACCGATGTGCCACCCCAACTTGAAGGCGTGAAGGATAAAGTCTTATTAGCGGGCAAGTACCTGAACGTCGTTCGCGAATGCGGTGGAGTGGACGTCAGCAAGGCTGTGAAAGATGTGCCTCGATCATTCGATGATAATCGATTCCTGGATAATGTTAACAGCGCATATGCATATGCCAATGAGTCCTTGCTAGAACTCCTTCTCACAACCCATGCTCTACCTGCGCGCCTACGATCTTTGAAGCACTATTTCTTCCTCGATCGATCAGATTTCTTCTCATATTTCCTCGAGCTCGGTGCATCTGAACTAAGAAAGCCAGTAAAGGCTGTGAATACAAGCAAGCTCCAATCATTACTTGACCTTGTCTTGCGACAGCCAGGGAGTGTTGCTGCGCAAGATCCTTTTAAGGAAGATATCAAGGTTGAGATGAATGAAGTCAGCCTGACCAACTCCCTGACTAGAGTTGTTAATATATCCGGTATAGAGCAAGGAGAGACTCTTCAAACTCCCGCGGCGCAACCGGTCAATGAGAACGACAAGAATATTGTGGGCTTCACCTCCTTACAATTGGACTATTCAGTTCCCTTCCCAGTATCGCTGGTAATCAGTCGAAAAACTATTTGGAGGTACCAAGCCTTGTTTCGGTACCTACTGTCATTACGATACCTCGAGCAGCAACTGGTCTCCTGCTGGCAAACGCATAACAGGGCAGCCAGCTGGTCGCATCAGAGTTCAAACAAAGCTTTAGAAATGTGGAAACGTCGCGTGTTCACATTGCGCGCTCGGATGCTTGTCTTTGTGCAACAACTTCTGTACTTCTGTACGGCCGAGGTCATTGAACCTAACTGGCAATCGTTAATGGGGCGACTGAGCACTAAAGATGACAGCGAGGACAAAGCGAAATCAACAGTTCGTACTGTGGATAAGCTAATGCAAGACCATGTAGATTTTCTGGACACTTGCTTGAAGGAGTGTATGCTCACTAACAGCAGATTATTGAAGGTAATTCTCAAGCCGAGCTCTGAGTAGATAATTTATTAATCCCTTTAGATTCACTCCAAACTCATGCAAACCTGTACGATGTTTGCTACCTTCACGAACTGGCTGTCAAGAGAATTGCAACAGAACGATCCAGACCTGAATGGATCAGAGAAGCCATTCTCCATGAGTAAACAGCAATGGGCCCGGCTGCAGGCTGATCGGCAGCGGCATGCTGACCAGAACGCACAAAATCCCGGCGGCCCTCCCGACTCTGCACGACTCGAGAAGATGTTTGACGTTATCAAAAAGTTTGAAGATAACTTCAGCCGGCATCTGCAGATCCTCCTGGATGCCCTTAATCACTATGCTGCAACGGAGACGGTCGTGCTCTTGGGACTCTGTGCGCGGTTAAGCACAGCAAACCAAGGAACGCAGTACAGCGGCCTTCGGAATGACGATGATAACGAGGCCTAGGCGCATTGGGACTGCATTTATCGGATTTCAGTGACAGTATTTTAGTGAGAGATATTATAATATCCATCGGCGCTTGGGATGAAGGGGTCATGGCGTTGAGACATTGCACAATATGGATTGCCTAAGCTGTAGTGCATAGACAAAGATATTGATTGATGTGCTACGATGATGCTGTGTCACATTGAGCTCAATATATATACCTTTATAAGCATATTCATATAGGTTATTCGTAATTGTTTGTTGCCCGCCACCTCGGGTTCCGTCCAGGAACACCCGCAAACACCCTCAGCACTTGACCACTTCCTCAGACAGGAAGGATAAAAACAGTTCGATTTTTATCTTCCGTAGCCCTTCCTGGATCCCTACGTCTGGCATTCCGACCCGTATCATACAAACTAGGTTCATATAAATGTCCCGAGCATCCACATCCCACAGTCGGTCTCTCGCTTAAAGTGGGACAAATTCTGCGGGCGTCCAGAAAGTCCGCAACCCCACCAAGCGCCGATTCGCCCGATCCTCATTTTAAAGTACATACGGCTGCTCTGACAGCGCCCGACTTTCTTCCTACATCTTCAAACTCTCCCCGAGTTCTCTTGACAACCTGTGTACATGCAGCGCGAGGCAGCGGATCGTTGGGCCCGCAAAAGATACTTCGGCTAGCCCCAGCTGCCGCAAGCAGAGAACAGGAGGAAACCGTACGTTGGACGAGAGCGGGGGACCGCACGGTGAGTCCCTGATCTTCTCCTGCTAGCTGGCGGCTCTTTAGATGTGAAAGGAGTGATGCTTGGAGTACTTTCAGACCGCCTCATCCGAATTGTGGCATTCCTTCTCCGCTCGGGCTCGAATTCCTGCTAACGCTGCGCCATTGAGTCAGACTGAGATCCCAACCCAAATTGCAACAAAAACTCCCACGCCTCCAAGATGCATATCAAGGACATGCTATCGGATGATGCGAAGGTCGGCCGGCCAACATTCTCTTTCGAATTCTTTCCTCCGAAGACGGCGCAGGGCGTTCAGAATCTCTATGACCGAATGGACCGCATGCACGGCCTCGGCCCCAACTTTATCGACATCACATGGGGCGCTGGAGGCCGATTAGCACAATTGACATGTGAGATGGTGAATGTCGCTCAGTCGCAGTATGGACTCGAGACATGCATGCACTTGACATGTACTGATATGGGTAAGGACAAAGTGGACGAGGCTCTCGGGAATGCATACAAGGCAGGCTGCACAAATATTCTCGCCCTCCGAGGAGACCCCCCCAGAGAGAAGGAAAAGTGGGTAGCTACGGAAGATGGGTTCCAGTATGCCAAGGACTTGGTCAAACACATTCGCGATACATACGGGAACCACTTTGATATCGGAGTTGCGGGATACCCCGAGGGATGTGACGACCAGGATGATCTTGAGCTCTTGATGGACCACCTGAAGGAGAAGGTTGACGCCGGAGCTACGTTCATCGTTACTCAGATGTTCTATGATGTGGATAACTTCATTGAATGGGTCGGGAAAGTGAGAGCCAAGGGCATCACTATTCCTATTATTCCCGGCATCATGCCGATAAATACGTACGCGAGCTTTCTTCGGAGGTGCAATCACATGGGCTGCAAGATACCTCCAGAATGGAGCGCGGCGCTGGAGGAAGTAAAGAATGACGATGCAGCAGTGCGAAACATTGGTACTGGCTTGGTCGCTACAATGTGCAGGAGGATTCTGGAAGCAGGAATCCACCACCTGCACTTTTACACTATGAATCTTGCGCAAGCGACTCAGATGGTTCTTGGAGAGCTGGGCCTTATGCCATCGACTGAGCGCCCACGGAAGCAAGCCCTCCCTTGGCGACAATCCCTTGGGCTTGGGCGACGCGAGGAGGATGTTCGTCCAATCTTCTGGAAGAACCGGAACAAATCCTACGTCACACGAACTCAGGACTGGGATGAATTCCCGAACGGCAGATGGGGCGACTCAAGATCCCCTGCGTTTGGTGAATTGGATGCTTATGGCATCGGTCTAAAAGGCACCAATGAGCAGAACCGGAAGCTCTGGGGCGAACCAAAGTCTATCAAGGATATTGCTGATGTATTCGTGAAGTATCTCGAACATGGGGTCGAGGCCCTGCCGTGGAGCGAAGCTCCTATTACCAGTGAGGCGGACTCCATTAAAGTCGACCTCATCAGTCTCAATAAGCGCGGACTGCTCACCATCAATTCTCAGCCTGCAATTGATGGCGTGAGGTCTTCAGATCCGGTGTATGGCTGGGGCCCCACCAATGGCTACGTCTATCAGAAGGCTTACCTTGAACTGTTGGTGCCTCCAAGCCTGATGAGTGCGCTCATTGGCCGGATCGAGAAGGATCCTGACTTGACCTACTATGCTGTCAACAAGGCCGGCAACTTAATGACCAATTCTCTAGGGGATGGACCAAATGCCGTTACCTGGGGAGTGTTTCCAGGTAAAGAAATTGTACAGCCTACCATTGTGGAGACCATAAGTTTCTTGGCCTGGAAAGACGAAGCATTCCGTCTAGGGGAGGATTGGGCTAAATGTCATGACGCGTCAAGTCCTAGTCGGGTCTTGATCGAGTCTCTCATGGAGTCGTGGTATCTTGTTAACATTGGTATGTTGTTGCTTACCCATTTCTCGTCCTTCACCTAACCTTCCTTCAGTTCACAATGACTTCCATCAAACGCATGGCTTGTTTCCACTGTTCGATGGTCTAGAGGTAGAGGATCTGACGAAAGAGGTTCAAGTCCCACAGACGAACGGCAACCATTCTGCGTCAAATGGGGTGGATTCTAGGCCCCTGACAAATGGGACGGCTGTCAGTCACTAATTTTATACATGATTTCATGATTCAACATACAGGTGGATGGTCTGCGGACCCACTGCATTCTGCATTGCATTCAGCGTGGTGTTTGGAGCAAACTTCAACAAGTTTGGCGTTCTCAGTGATCTCAACGATCTGAAGAAGCGCAAAAGTAACAATGGTTTGCATAATCTTTGGGACAAACTTCAACAAGTTTGGCGTTTATACATGGTCTCAACGATCTAAAATAGTGGGCATGGTCTTGGGGATATTAAAAACGTTCCGGGAATGCCTTCAACGGCTCATGTGATGAGTAGAATTGAAGTTCATGATAAGAATCACTCGACTCTTCGAATAAAGTTAGCAATTTTGGCGTGTTTCTTAGATTCCAATTCCCCAGTCCTGTTTCTTCTAGTTATTCTGCAACTCGCCAAACCAATCTCTCCGCGCTCACTTCCTTTCGCCTCAGTAGATCTAGTGCATTTTGAGCTCTCTCGAGCATCGTCTTCCCTTCGACGATGCGAAATTTATTCGGCTTTACAATTCCTTCCGCAAGCAGCGTCGGCATGATGGTTGACTGCAGCTCGTTTTTGAACACCTCGTTCTTACCCTTCCGGTTAGAATATTCCACCTTGCATAGAGGTGCAACTCACCTGAAGATAGAAGTGGGTACGAACACCCCTTGCATCCACTCCCTCTGCCCATGCAGCAGCCTTCTCTACGTCCATCTCATATACTGGTTCCTCGGTCTCTGTAGAATCCTTCATAATGACTGGCAAGAGTATTGCGACTTTCGACCCCTTCCTTGCAATCTTTGCAATAGGGGCAATACTTCCGTCCTTCGATCCAATACAATCAAGTATAAATGGGATCGCTCCATAGGCGTCTAGGATTGACTTGACAATACTAGGGTCTCGATAATCAAACACTTCCAATGCTCCAAGAGACATCAGCAAATCGTGATGCTTAGGAGAGCCCGTGGCAATGAGCTTGCGATAACCCCAGTGGCGAAGAATCTGGAGCGCATATTGCCCGACGGAAGAAGAGCCGCCCCAGATCAAGATCGTATCATCGGCATGAGGCGGCGCGGCGGCAGGCACTGGCCAGGGAAGAGGAAGCTCAAGATCGGTGGTCACAGCATGGAATACGGTTACGAAGTTGTTCCCGAGAACAACTGCTTGTTGGGGAGTGAATCCAATAGGAATCTGAGAATAGTTAACGATGACATGTCTCTTGGCTTGAACAAAAGGTGCTTGTTACTTTTCCCAGAAGATATTCGGGAGCAACGCAGAATTCCTGAAAGGCCTTCTCTTTTTGCTCACGCCAGGTGAATCCGAAGACCTATAAAATTAGATATTGGATTTTCTAGCGTGCCGTTAATACATACCATATCGCCAACCTGTAGTTTCTTAACCTTAGGTCCAACTTTTACAACCGGTCCAGCGACACCATCGCCCAGAACTTGAGGGTGGGTTACTAATAATCCACCATCACTTTGGTGCAAATCAAGGGGAGTCGATGCTGTCCACTCGACTCTCACTTGCACCTCGTCATCAACGGGGTCGATTGTTGGGACTTGGAGGATCTCAAGCGGTGCACCTTTAGAGACAGTAACGACGGCCGGATGCATGGTGAATAATATAGCGCGCTTGGCGGATTTCGAAAGATCAGTAATTATTTGTTTGGGGGTTTCAGTTAATGATAGCTGTTCTTATACAGAGGCATATTTAGAGCACGTCCAAGTGATTATAAAGGCCAGACTTTTCATTGTCCAGTTTAGGAAATCCAGGCTGCGGCCCAGCTTCATATCCACTAGGCTGTTGATTCAGCTTACCAGACGTGTATGTATGCTGACTGTAGCCAATTCATATATCTTACGAGATGCAATACTGTATGAGGGGTGTCGAGGGGATTGTATGGAGGTGTAATTTGAGGCCATGACATATGATAACATCACGTGACAATCAGACCTGGAGTCATACATATAAGCAGAGAGTTTCAAATTGGAGAACTAGGAGATTTATGCCATGATAAGGCGGATTAATAGCGTGGACGACGGTCTGTAGTGTAGGTGCCCAGACCCGCAGGGTGGTTTAGTGATCACATAAGAATGCCCAGTTTCTGCTGCTTGGAACTCCTGTCTCAGTCATAGAGACTGTCAACTTTTACGTCATTTTCACAATAGTAGATAAATATTGTCATGTGAGCAGTTTCTAGGGCAATAGGAGGTCGTAGAAAAGAATAATACAATGTCATAAATGCAGCTCTTATAAGAGTACGTGAGTTTAGCACATTATAGAACTGTACTCGTCTTCATCGCGACCATCTCAGTGGCTTCATCTTCAGTCTTGGCTTTGGCATTTGTGCCCTTGCTAAGTACTGTCATCACGTTAATCAATTGGGCAAATGGAAGGATGTTTGGTTGCAAAGGGACTTGCATATATATTGTAGCTGTGTGAGCGAGAAAGCAAATTGAGAAGAGGGGGGTCGCAAGAGCAAGGAAGCGATAACTAAAGACTGTCATTGTCTTGATCCAGAAATTTCAATTTATTAATTTCTTGGTTTCGCCCTTTGAAGTCTTCTTGAGAAAGGAAAATTGAATCGCATATGTGAGATCGTGCTTGATGGATGGGGAAGAGATATGCAGGATCAAGTCAAATTTACTGTACCAGAAAATGAAACCGTGCCTCTTGCAGGACCTTTGCACATAGATATCTCTTCTACATGCAATTTACTAAGTTAGCATAAAAGTAGACGAATTAAATGCTAAGATAAACTAGATAACGCAAGACTTCCTTAAAAGCTTTGAAACTCGCTGGTTTATTCGCCGAGCTGCAGGATCACTTAGCGAGTAGCCTCAGCTCATTTTAAGCAAGAGTCTGGCATGGGGGAATCGGGGCTGGTTGCAATGGTAGTTTGTACGGTATATTATTCTCAGATGAAGTGGATAATACTTTAAGGAAGAACTCGCGAAGATACCTATGTGGGCGGGACAGGCGGTCCAAGCACGTGCAATGCGCCAGGAAATCAGGCGCCTCACCAGAGCGGCTGAGCTCAAGTCCCTAGGTAGCTACAGGATCTTCAGCACCCCCCGCGATGTGAGGCTTAATGACAGAACGACAGAAATGAAAATTATCAACTTTTAAATCACGTGCCAGAATACCTAGGTGCACAATGAGCCATGGAGAGATATGAGTATAAACCACTAGCCGAACGCTTCATACGAATATTGAAGCTCAAGCCAGCCAACAGTGGTGATCTCCACTGTGACCTGATCCCCCTCTCTCTGGACAAAGTTCCCAAGTATGAAGCCCTCTCATATTCGTGGGACGACCAGGTCCCAACAAAGAAGATCCTATGCAACGGGAGATCTCTCCTGGTTACTCCCAACTGCGAGGCTGCGATGAATCGGTTGAGACTGCGCCGGGATTCGCGCCTAGTCTGGATAGATGCGATATGTATCGACCAGAGCTCGATCCCAGAGCGGAATCAGCAGGTCACGCATATGGGAGAGATCTATACCAAAGCCCAGAGAGTTGCAGTGTGGCTGGGAGAAGAGTCTCCTGAGACTGCAGTGGCCTTTCAGTATATTGAGAAGGTTTTGATGACAGCGGTGTTGCTGCGCAAGGATTTGCAGTCCCGCATGCTAGACCTTCAGATAAGACGGTTTAAGGGTATGGGGATGTTTCCTCTAAGCACATAGGATTAGCTGATGTGATGTGGACAGAGGAATGCGAGAAGCTCAAGGGAGACAACTCTCCTGTCCTTGACAGTGTATTGAAGGGTGTCTTCTCTCGCCCATGGTTCTCACGTCTGTGGACAATCCAGGAGGTCGCCTTGGCCCGTCGGGTAGATGTGATGTGTGGCTCCGCCAAGATCGACTTCAGTCATTTCGCAGCGGGATCTCAGATCGTCGCGCAATTGCAAGCATACCCAGATGCCGAGAATCCACTACTGGGTCACGGAGTATTCAGTGGCCAGATTGCATTGCACGCCAGAATGATAGAGATTTTGAAGAGATATGAAGACTGGCACGTGAAACTAGCTGCATTTGTATTCAGGTACAAAAAAAGGGAGTCGGGAAAGCTGAGCAGGTCTGCCATTTTGGAATTGGCTCGTGGGAAGAGTGCCACCGACCCAAAGGACAAGATATTTGGCTTATACGGGCTGTTTTCGGCGCTAGATTTCAGCCTGGCCCAAGATATTAACTACGCAAAACCCCTGTCACAAATCTATACAGATGAAACGATTGCTGCTTTACTTGAGGATAATTCATTAGACACCTTTTACAGCATCACGGATTCTCAAGCCGTCCCAGATCTGCCATCGTGGGTCCCAAACTGGAGCGACACCACATCACCAAGATGTACAACATGCTGGTCCTTCTGCGCCGCCGGGGAAGCGCCCCCTCAATTTGGCATCCGCAAGGTCGACTCCAAGCTAGCATGTCTCGGACGAGTCCTCGATGTTATTGAGAGCGTCTCGGAGAAAACCATGCCCACGGCACAAGACGATGCCGATTGGAAATTTCAGGACATCATTCCTACTGTTCAGGACTGGGCAGCATTCTGCGACCCTGGGTTCACAACTCTGTTCCGCCGTGTTGAACAAAAGTATGTGACGGGGGAAATCTTCTCTGCCGAGCGCTTCTGCGATATCCTGATCCGAGGTGGCGCTCCACTTGCAGATCCCTATGGAGAGTTAGAGGAATCTAGAGATAAGTACCACCAGCTGAGTCCGGAACGAGTGCAGCAGTTGGAGATGAGTGCAATGTGCTGGTTCCCCATTGCCACAGCCGCATCGACGGGCGTTTTGTATCAACGGATGCAGGACTACCCCGAGTCCATAGTCTCTGATGACATCTTGACAGGCATCTCATTAGCACTTGCAGCGCTCCCTCAGGCCGGAAAATATCATCGGCTGGTGGAACTCATGTCTCAAGGCCAGAGGATGTTCAAGACTGAGCACGGGTTCCTTGGGACCGCGCTCCCGGGCGTGCAGAAGGGCGATGAGGTAGCGTTGATCGCGGGTTTGAGGATGCCATTTATTCTGCGGCCGCTGACGGGGCAGGAGTACAGAATCATGGGGCCGGCGTATGTGTCAGGAGCGATGGGAGGAGGGTGGTGGAAAGATCACGATCCGTGGAAGGATATGACTTTTGTGTTGGTATGATGGGGATGAATTCCTATATGGGCAATGAGCAGTCAGTATTCTGTCTTGGCATCTAATCTAGATATTCAAAGAGAGTGGCCAGTTTTGAGGCAGTTCCGCGATCCTGTAGGATGCGATATGATGCAACTGAGAGATCGACAGGAGCTCAATCAGGATTATGAAGTTGACCTGGGCTTCTCTCATAGAGCCATTGCAGCATAAAATGAAGGCAAAAGATACCTCCCCAAAAAGGTCAATCTGGCCATACAGCGTCCCAGCCTCAAAACCGGAGGGGCATCCACGACTTCTGGAAACCAGCAGCTACTCTTCCCAAGAGGTACGTACCGGCCAATTATTCCCATTCTCTCACGTCTCTGTCAGCCCAAGAGATGAAGGCTTTCCCCCTCTGCCGTGTCTCTCACTCTCGTGCTCTAAGCGCGCGCAGCGGGTCGCTTCGTGCCGCCTCTGAAATAGATCTTGCAATCCACTGTCTCGAAATAACATTAGTCTGAAGGGCCTAAAGCAACTCTTCGGGAATGACGATGATCCTGCCCGACTGTCCGATTCCTTCCATACGTCACGAGAGTGCGCCCCTTTGCATGGCCCTTCCGCCACCCGGGCAGGGACAGGCGAAATCGCTCACTCCGGGAATGCTCTAGAAGACGGCATGAAGCTGCAATGGATTCCTTCCATGCATGCAACCATTCTGCTTGCCTTATTCCGACGGCCAAGGATGCAGGTACAGTACCGTAGAAAAGAGTCCCGTCCAATCCAATAGACAGGAGGTCAACCACACCACCTGATTGGGACCCGCCCTCTGCAACACTATCACGGCCGTGAGCCGCAACCGGGCATAACCGCACGCCGTGAACCAGCCTAACAGCTGAGACGACGGCGAGAGGTGTTCATTGTACACGCTTGGGGAATTGTTGTACTATACAGCTGCACATCGTCGCCCGCGGAGACGGCATGGAGAATGCTTAACCGTCGGCCCGACCACCTTCCATACCCGAATAAGAAGGAGAGTATATTTCTCGACCGGCATACCAGAGAATGGCGGAGACCTTCCCCACAGCAAGGGCTCGTTCACTCCCTGTTTCTGCATTGATCATCGATTCATCAAACCAGAACTTCTATATATACACACACGTGCCGGTACCTGCCCTTTCACAGCCTCACTTTTCATGGATTGTAGCGATGTACGCTGCAATAACTGCGGGCTGCCATGCGCATCGTCGGAGGATAAGCATTGCTGTCAGGTACCAGGAGGCGGGAAAAGCCCTTGTTGGCGCGGTAGTGCTGTCGGCATTCCCGGAGCCTAGATGGGACATAACATATCTCGAGTTTGATTGTTGAGTTGGGATATAAAAGGTGGTCCATTCCTCCTTAAGTTGAGATCATCACTGACAACTCCTCCAGTCCTTCCAACACTCCTTCGATCAATCAATCATTCATTACTTTCAATTCATCATGAAGTTCTCCACTACTTCCCTGGTAGCTTTCTATCTGGGCCTGGCCGCTGCCAGCCCAATCGAGCCCCGCACGACTGTCCAGGGCTTCGACATCTCCAGCTACCAGCCCAATGTCGATTTCAAGGCTGCGTATGCCGCTGGAGCCCGCTTTGTGATCATCAAGGTTGGTTGATCACCATCTACCTCCCGTATATTGCTCCAGTCACATGATGCTAATATCAGTACAGGCCACTGAAGGAACCACAACCATTGACTCCACCTTCTCTAAGCACTACACCGGCGCTACCGCTGCTGGCCTCATCCGTGGTGGCTACCACTTTGCTCATCCATCCTCCAGCTCTGGTGCCACCCAGGCCGAGTACTTCCTCGCCCATGGCGGTGGTTGGTCCAGTGATGGAAGAACTCTCCCCGGTATGCTCGATATCGAGTACAACCCCTCGGGAGCCACCTGCTACGGTCTCAGCCACGCTTCCATGGTCGCCTGGGTCAAGGACTTCTCCAACACCTACCACGCCAAGACTGGTGCCTACCCCATGATCTACTCTACTGCCGACTGGTGGAACCAATGCACCGGCAACAGCGCCGAATTCCATACCACCAACCCCTTGGTGCTTGCCCGCTACGGCAGCTCCCCCGGTACCATTCCCGGCGGCTGGCCATTTGAGACCATCTGGCAGAACGCCGATTCCTACAAGTACGGAGGAGACTCAGACATCTTCAATGGCTCTCTGGACCAGCTGAAGAAAATCGCCAAAGGTTAAATGTACTACTGGCTGTTTGTGAGAGAGACTGTTCGCAACGGGGGCTTCGGAGGGCTGGAGGATTCTGTTCTGCCAGTCCTACTCTTCTGTGTTATTTATGGATTGTATGATTAATTTCTTTAGACTGAATGATAGAGGAAACTATTCAATTTATCTTTAAAGCCGAACTCCCAGTGTCACATACTGTTCAACAGCGAAGTGAATCGTCCAATGCAGAGAGCAGTTCCTTCCTACTTCAGACAGAAACTAGAGGGAAGAACTCAACCACAACCTTACTACAATAACCAGTCGCAGCACGAACAAACCTCTTCCCACCCTTGCCGAATAAGAAACAGGTAACGTCGATTTTCTCACACGGGTATTCCCTCACTGTCCAATTATTTCATATGTCTCATGCTACCGCATATACCGCAGTATCAAACCACGGTGAATACCCGGCTCCCGCAGCATACCCAACCGACTGTGCCTCAAAGTAACAGAAGAGATGGGTTCCTCTACCACTTCCACAGCCGCTCCCCCTCATCGCTGTCGGTGCCTTCCCTTTGCCCGAGCCAAACGACCCCAAGGCTGCGTCCAGTGCGCCTCGAATTACGAGTAACGGCATGTGTGCAATATTCATTTGCCACAGAAGTCAGGCGATAACAAGAGACTCGCAGCTCTGGAACTTTCCTCGCCTGGATCGGGGTTTAACGGGTATGTGATCTTGACAGGTGACCGGTGTGCGATGGGGCAGAGAATTTGTTGAAGTGATTGAAGCGGCCGCGTCTTCCCACTGGTATAGCTGTTGTCTCTACTTGAATTGTACGGGAACTATAGCGCGGATGAAGAACTATGTTGTTTAAGACATATGATAAAGGGAGTGGATAATATCCGTTTCCTCCCGCTTAAGCCGGGTACGTATACGCTTACAGACTCATTCCCTTTGATTTAGTTCCCGCTGAATATAATACATATACTGATCCTTCGGTAGTTCGTCCAGGATCATGCTGCTTGGAATAGACCCTATTCATTTAGCATGCTTTGCTAATTTCTTCCCTTCTGTCTTCTGTACGTGTTGGCTAATGAGTTTCATCCCTGCTTTGATGTAGGAGGCCTCTTTCATCATGACGACTATGCAAAGGAATGAATATTGAGCATCTAAGGGGGAAAGCGTTTGCTAAGCGAGGACGCTTGATCGGGTAATTCTTTTTCCAAATACAGAAGGCGACGAAACATATTATGGATTATCTGTGAGCACGTCTACATGCGTTATCTATCGGGATACGTAGGTTGCATTATGGCATAGATGGATGAATGTACTTGAGAAATGAGGTACGTGCCGAAATGATATGGAAAGTCCTCCTTTCAGGTGAGTTTTGAAATCCACAATTCCGTGGTATGTGTCAGAGATACGGTGCGCAGGGAAAGATAACCTGGTATTCAGCATAAAAGAGTAGTAAATTACAGTTAGGTTGTAAGCTGTATAAAACCCCACTTTGGGCGTTGTAGCAGCTTACAACCTAACTGTAATTTACTACTCTTTTATGCTGAATACCAGGTTATCTTTCCCTGCGCACCGTATCTCTGACAGTATGAGGCAGAGTTAGGGCCCACGTGACTCGCTTCTTGGCATGTACATAGACAGAGCCTCGAGACTCCTTTTCTCCTTAGACGTACCAATACAAACCTTTCTTTTTTATTGTACCAGATCGTACCGGTGGATTGAGTGACCTGACATGGTAGCAATATCAAGTTTTCGACTCTAGAGCCTGCCTCCAAAGCCTTGTCGCGTTGTCATTCTGTCAGCCAATCGATCTACTCTGCGGCCGTGTACCGCTCTATACCTAAAGCGATCCGACTCCAGCGATCGACGAGGCCCCTGTCTACTAGCAGATCAGGCTCCCTTGCTTTTGTACGACTTCACATTGCGTACGACCGTCTCCCTGGGTGGCCTGATGCCTGTTGACCGGAAGAACTCGAAACATCGACGTCGTGACGCAGGGACGATTTCTGCCAAACGAACCAGCACCAGAAATATAGAGCCCTGCTGGAGGAAAATGCGGAAGCAGTCCAGGCCCTTAAGTTTCCAGAGAATTTACAAGAACTCGAGTACGGCTTAGGATTCCTTGGCTATTACCGCAAATTCGTCAATCATTTCGCCAGTATCAGTCGCCCTCTGCAGAAACTCAAAACAATTGGCTTTAGCAGGCTAAAACTCTCCCCACATACCACTAAACACCAACGCAAATCTGTTGCAGAGCGTACAGGTCTGTAAGATAAAGACGATGAGGATCTTATCAATCAATGCAAGGCAGCCTGGCAGACCATCAAGAACGCTCTCTGCAACGCCCCTCCACTTGCATTCCCTGACTTCGGGTGCCTTTCATCCTTTATATCGATGGCAGCAAAGAAAATGGATAAGGTGTAGCAGTACACCAGATAGGTGAGGACCATGCCGAGCGCCCAATCATGTACCTATCTAAGGACCTTTTTAAGGCAGAAATGAACTATTGGCCTACCGAGCTGGAAACAAGCGCAGTGGTATGGGCACTCGAGAAGCTTCCCCATTATACAGATCATGGACCAATCACGATCTATCCAAGCTCTGCGTTGTGCAATTGGCGGGCTCTAAGGCCAATCAGGATGGGATGACCTACTGCCATTTATCTAGCTGGTGCTTAACACGTCTGAAAACGCATCTACAGGCCACACTCCCTTCCGCCTCCTTTACCGCCGGGACGCGAGGACTGAATTCATCCCTGCAAAACCTTCCGACGCAGAATGGATACGCAATCGCTTTGACCTCCGTAAAGAAGCTGCAGAAGCTGTAAAGCTTGCTGAAGCAAAATGAAAACCTACTACGACCAAGCCCACACAGTACCTACAAACTTTGCGGACGCTAAGCAAGTACACCTCCGGCTTAGCAAGAGCATGAGAAGGGTTACCACCTTGCCAACCAGACCAAGCTATAATTCACAAAAGCAGGCCCATTCAAAGTCATTCGACCACACGCTAGGCTTGCATATGAGATTGAGCTCCCACCCTGACGTAGCATCCACCTGGTCATATCCGTTGAGTACCTTGAGCCGGCCCCACCAGACCCCTACAAGAGGCAGCTTCCCGACCAGGACCTATACACGTTGATGGAGAGGCTCGGTACATTATAGATAAGCTCGTTGACGTCTAGGTCCGCAAGATGCCCAAGTACCGCAAGCAACTATGGTATAGAATCCGATGGCTTGGCTACAACGCTTCACACGATGAATGGCAACCGGAGGAAGTGTTACGTACCCAAGTCCCTCAACTTATACAGCAGTTTCACTCCTCGCAACAATAGTCCGCAATGACATTAAACTATATAGTCTGGAACGACTATAATCTACGTGCGACTTTACATTGCGCACAACCGTATGAAGCCCATACGACGTTTCCATTTGCTTCTATTTACGCCAATATCAAAATTCACTTCACTCGCTACGCGACACGCACATAACACTTTCTTACCTCCTCGATAACGTCGACTTTTCCTCTTCCTCTTTCCTTCTCCGCCAACTCTTCTCTCTCTTCTCTAGCCTCCATCTTGTCATACGCACACCTCGATATGGAGAACTCGCCCAGTGACAAGATCGACAGCCCAGTCAATCCCGAAGAACTAGCCAACATAGAAAATCCAACCGAGATCGATGAACCCATCAACGCTGCCAACTTGTTCGATCCTGCCCAGATCAACTTTGCAGCCAGCATTCCCCCAGTCCAACCCACTATAGATCAAGTGGATGAGATCATCGGCGAGCACGTCAGTCAAGACGCCACAGACAACATTAGCCAGAACTGTGTACCTCAGGAACTACCAATCGAGACGGATTCAGAGCTTATCGCGCGCGTTGTAGCTACGGGTGCTCCACCTAAGTTCAAGATTGATCCAGCCGATGTTGTTGAGGAGCGTCTCTACACCCCATACGCCTATGTCGCCATTAATAAACAAACATACGGTCTCTCTAAGAATGTCAATCTTCTCTTCGATACTGCAATAGACGCTCCATCCACACGCTTCGTCCTTGACTCTCGCGAAAAGTCCTTTAAAGCTGAGATAATTCTTCGCGGCGCCATTCAACGGGATATGTCTCCCCAACATAACCCCCAAGCCCGCAAGCACTTTATCTTTGAGATAGCTGTCTCAGCGCGTCATATTGAGGATATTGAGCTTGAGCCTCCTGGATCTTTCAGCGTGCCAGATTACTTCCAAGCACCTCAGGATTGGAACCCCATAAAAAAAGGCCGTCTCACCTTCACTACTGACAAGATTCGCGTCCTCAATATCTCTGTTCCTAAGCTTCAAGATGAATTTGCAGAAGCCAGACTGAAGACGTTCTTCTCTAACCTCCTTACATACCGCCAGCGCGGTGACCTGATCCATTTTGACGCTATCGTGTCTTACCTTCCATTTGACGATAATCAAGAAGACACACTGCTCAATAATTTTGTCTCCCGCGTCATCTCAGATGATCATATCGACAACCCGGCCTACGCGTGGTCACTTAACTCCCCGCACCAACATCAGCTACTGCAACCAAACCTACACCCACCAGCAAGCCGTCCTTCACTCGCCAAGAAGTATCTCATTCGCGAGCAGCGCCGAACCTTCGACGAGCCATTCGATATGAAGGTCCCAGCAGTGTACTCAGTCCACGATGAGCACCTCATTGCCCAAGCTCAAGCGGTAGACTTCCTTTATCACCCACCTCTTGTGGTCTTTCAACGAGTAGCTGGGTCCGCAATCAAAACAAATGATAATGATAATGATCTTCCAAAGATTTATTTGGCTAGCGTCCGATGGACTGATCCTGATCTTGCACGGCCTCGTCCTGGAGACCGTTTCCGATTCAACGTGCCTTTCCCAGTTCCCGCCTGCCCTGCCCCACCACCAGACGCCATCCTTAAGACCACTCCTGCAGTCAACGAGGAACTCATTCAGCAACACGAGAGAGACCAGGCTGAAGACCACGGGCTATATGACAAGTTTACAGAGCACCCGCAAGATAAGTTTGATCGGGAGGAGGAACAACGTCTGGCCTACCTTGAGACTCTCCGCAAGACATGGATCGGAGAAGTTATCGAGCCTACGCCACTAAATGCCCCAGGTGACATTATGTTCAAAGTATTCCGTCCTCGCGATCCCACATGGCGTGCAGTTGATTCTGGCCCACATGTCGCTACCGTCATCCCAGAAGCAGAGACCCGCATTCGTGATGTCCATAAGTATCACCAATATCTCCAAACCAAGGATAAGCGCCACGAGATTGGGGTAGCTCCTATCACGAGCGACCAGACATACAAGGACACAATGCGCACTCTCAATCAATTCTTCGACGAGTACGACCCGGACCTTAACACTACAGTCCTCCGTCATCATCTAGTCCCCCTCATGACTACTGGTGACACAACCTTGCCCTTTCCTACGCGCGACTTCTTCGCAGCTTGTGTGGACCCTGAACGATTTACAGTAGGATTTACAGAATACCAACGAGCCCAATGGCAAGGCATGTGGTATTTCGATCATGGCGTTAAGATTGTTAAAGGCGGTCCAGCCGCAGGCAAATCGGCGGTCCTCATTGCAGCAGCCCTCGCGTGTGCTGCAAAGGGTAATCAGATGGTCATTGCTAGTGACACTAACGACCTTGCCAATGACCTTACCCAGCGCACTGGCCTAGTGCTCCGTCAGACAGGGGATACAGACATTGAGGTCGTTCGCGTCCTTCCCAGCCACGTCGAGGACGCTAAGTTCCGCAGTCTCCACGTAACCCCTCCAGACGAGCCCTTCTTTAAGGCTGAAGGCGTTTCGGATTGGCTGATCGAGAAGTTCATAGCAGAACAAGGCCAGAAGGCTCTAAATGCCAAGCGCCGTGGAGACAAGCGCCGTGGAGACAAGCGCCTGCGTCCAGAAATCGCCGACTTCTCTCTCCATGCCGCCATGAATCGACAAATGATCAAGGACCCTGAGAAATGGAGCAATTTAATTCGCCTCCTTGAAGAAGCCGGAACCAACCCGCATGACAAAACTAACGGTGATGTCTGGAAGAACATTGGCAAGGAGCTTGATGCCCTCCGCCATCATGTCCTCTCCCATGCCCATATAGTTATCGCTACAGTTGACCTTTTACTGCGCGAACCTATTAACAAGTCACTTTCTCCAGTCTTACTCCTCAAGGACGAAGATGGCGCTTCTATACGACAGAAGTTAATGTGCTTACTTGCAGCATTCCACACTCTCCAATTTGTCGCGTTATTTGGTGACACTCAGCAAAAGGGTCCCTTCTTGCTCACATCTAAAGCCTCTAGCCCCGCCACATTCGCGAAGTTCCCAACATACACTCAGATGGCTTCCTTCGAGGATATGGGCATTGTTCCAGTGTCATTACTCGAGCAACATCGCATGTACAACCCGGAATTTGTCGCCTGGATTAGTCGCCATTATTACAATAGCGCATTACTTGACGGTAACATTTCAAAATCACAACCACCGCAAGTAGCCTTCTGCCAAGCCTTCATTAAAGACTATCTCAGCATCAACAATAATTATGTATTTGTTGTTTTCCAGGGCACAGAGTCTACCCGTGAAGAAGGCACAACCTCAACGGTTAATCCAGCCATGCAGCAATACTTTCTCGATATGCTTATTGCATTAAAGCGTAAACTAGATACTTCTCAAGATCTTGGTTTTAACCCTCAGACATTCCAGGTTGGCGTCGTTACTAGCTATCTTGGCGTTACCAACTGGTATCAATCAGAGATTGCTACCAAACTAGATCGACGCTTTACCGCCCAAGTGGTACAAACAATCCAGGGCACGCAGAAGGACTTGATCATCCGCATCATCCCCAATCGCAAACTGTCCACCTTTGCTGGTGACGGCCGCGATAATTTAGTCGCTGACACACGATGGAAGCATGGGTACATCGTTGGCATCACGGAGGACTCCCTTCTACCAGCAACCTATGGTCGTAATGATAGCGGCAACTTCTTGTTCAAGAGCCCAGCAACTCAGCACATTAATTCGCAGCGCTGCTTTGCCCAAAATGTCAGTTCTCTAGTCAACATCACTCTTGATACCAACGCTAGTAAGGCCTGCCGTGACTGCCACCAGTTAGGCCACGTAGCAGGTAATGAGCAGTGCCCAGCGTATCAAAAAGGTCATGCCTGCCACAACTGCGGAAGCTTTGAACACATGTTCCACAATTGTCCTGATCCACTCATCATCGACCCCCCTAGACCAAAGAACCCTTGCCGTCGATGCGGAGGCGACCACCACCCCCGATATTGCAACCTTCCGTGGTGCAAATCCTGCCAAACCTCTACCCACGCCGGCGAAGATTGTCCGAACGCCACGTGTGTCCGATGCAAGCAACAAGGGCACAGGACTAGCTCAAAACTGTGCCCTAAAAAGAAGATCTGTTCAAGGTGTGGCAGCTCTGATCATACCGCCTCCAAATGCCCAGTTACGCCCTCGCATCAATATGCATTAGCCCGTCCCGAAGCCACTGACGCCAATGCTACCAATATCCTTGACTTAGAACTCCGCGCTCAAAAAGAGGCGTTTCCTGATGAATTTGTCGATCAACGTGATGCTCAGCATGGCCAACCAGATGAAGGGGAACAAGCTGAGAAATTGGACGGATGGGGCATGCCAATTAACGCCTCTAAACAGTCTGTTCAATGGGGCGAACTTGATATTCCATGGGGCAGATTTCATCCTGACAACTCTAATGATACCGCACATGATGAAGATCAAGTTGTCTCAACTGGGGTAGAGGACTCGTTTACCAATCAACCAGCCAGACGTCAATGGTTTGACAACTTCCACAACCTGCAGTCCTCGACCAATACTGCACTCGAGACTTACCACGCTCTCGCTCACTCGCCATTCCCAGGCTACGACCCTTACTTCTTCGACGAGATCCGGCGCGAAGTCCTTAAGTCTCCCGACAGCCTTCCCTCGCTCGAAGACGCTCAACACAACTTGCAGAAAATCTGGCATGCCATCGCTGATATCAGAAGTGAAGGCGTTGAAAACAAGGGATCTGAGAATAAGGGTGACACGGTGGAGATACAGGAGGACCAGTGGGACATGGAGGATGCACACCAGGCTGATCAAGCTTTGGAGGAGTGGTGATTTACATACGGTTTAGATGCACTACTAGGGAATTTTTTTCCTACTGGGTTTTGTACCTAGTAGCTGCCTCTAACCTCTAGCTAGTTTTCCTTTGTCATACTTCCTTGCTTTCGTACATTGTGATACTTCTCTGGAGAGAAGTCATCGAGGGAGGTGGGGATGTTAGGGCCTACGCGACTCGCTTCTTAGCATGTACATAGATCCGAGCATCGAGACTCCTTCTCTCCTTAGACGTACCAACAGAGACCTTTTTTCATTGTACCAGACCGTACCAGTGGATTGAGTGGCCAGACAGACAGACATGGCCTAACGGAAGCATTACCAAAACTTACCTTGCAACCTAGGAAAATCTCAGCATTCCCACAGGATGATGCGAGGTAGCGTCAATACATTTAAAGTACTTTTCAAAAGAGGGAATAATTACAGATCTGTCGCGATAGTGGCGATGATATCGATGAAGGCCTCCTCTCATCAAATCCGACAATCCTATCACTGTAAATGGTCAGTATAACAGCCACTTATACGACCAATGCCCTTCTTTGGCACTATTAGCCACGGGGTGGTCAGGTTTTCAACAAACCTATCCAGTTTTCATGCTCAATCCACCTTCCTTCTTGTCGAACGATGGCGGCAGGTACTAAAGTCGTTCTCTGTACCGGTTCCAATCAATGACTAGAGTTGGCTGCTCTTCAAGTTGTAGGCCTTTGTCGTCGGCCTGAGTATACATATATTCTTGGCTGCTGACACGTAGAAAGGGGCAATGGGGCTGTCGGAATGCTGAATGATGCAGGGGACCAAGCCGAGATGGATGTCCTTCAGCGCGATTTCAGCGCGACGTTACTACAGTAAATATGGTGGTCCAATTGAGGAAGCCATGCACTAGATGATTGTACGTAGAACAATTTAACGGCTGACCGGCACCACCCGACCCCCTGCAGAAACCCCAACAAGACTTTGGTGGCGGAGAACGATGGTATGGCCGTATTGGGAATTTGAAGACGGCGAGATGAGACCCGTGCCACGGTAGAGGGATTTAGAGCAATGTGGCAGTCAGGGCATTTCGAGTCTTAAAGCGCCGCATTCGAGGTTGGTCTCGAACACATAGAGTATCACAAGAGCTCCGACACAGATATTGGGGTCCGTGAGCTGCCTCACCAGTCGCCAAACGCGCGCGAAATGAAGATCATGAAGTCCCGTGCTGATAGGCTACTACAGGGTTGCATTCTGTAGGGCTGCGGCGAAGCCCCATAAGATTTAAGCTTAGCCATACAGTAACAAAAACTCGGGTCATAATTTCAAACAGCCCCCCGAGTTAGAAATGCTACGCCACTGGGCATTGAAGATGAGCCCCTGCTCTCTTTAGGCAGGCGATGATGGAGTCCACACAAAAGAAATAGGGGCCGCAACCGCGGCATTTGTCCATTATCTTGGTCGTTGTTGAGGGCAGACTGGACCTCCCTTCTCCAGGTGCATTGCCCGCGTCTGGTATACCGAAGTACAGTACATATCGTTATCCCATCATCATGGCACCGACTACTGCCCAACCGCTGCTGCTCGCAGTCTTCGTGATCGTCTTCTCGCTTGTCTCTGCTCAAGATCCCATCTGCTATGGCCAGCAAGGAGTCGAGAATGACAAAATGTTTTCCTGTCAACCGACCGCGGCAGAAAGCGCATGTTGCGCTCCGGGCGATATTTGTTATAGCAGCGGACTCTGTGCACCCGGACCGACAGAGAATCAAGACACGGTGACGCCGTTCTTCTGGAATGGCTGTACGGACCCGAGCTTCACGTCGTCGGCGTGTTTCAGTTCCTGTTTTAATTGTAGGCCTTGACTGAGTCTCCCTTATCATCGTCCCTGTGCCTAACAAATAAAATAGTACCCGGAAACGGCGTACAAGTTTGCCCAAATGTCGGGCCCAATCACTATTGCTGCTACCAGTTCGGTGGATGTAACTGCTCGGATCCGTCACAAGTATTCAGCATTGCGGCGGCGACAATCATAACAACAATTAACCCGTCTATAACCCACACCTCCCAAAGTTCGACGGCCACAACTTCCTCCTCGACTACGACAACAGGCAGTTCGTCCAACTCGGCATCCACCACAAACCCAGCATCTTCCTCTCCTACTTCTTCCTCTCCCTCCGCCACCTCCACCCTTTCTAACGCGCAAAAATCTACTAACGAGGTTCCCGTTGCTGTTCCGATTGGCGTAGGGGTCGGGTTGGGAGTACCACTCATACTACTTGTGGCGGGACTACTGTTTTACTTGCTCCGACGGCCAGGGGCAGCAGCACCCGATACGATGTTGCTCGCTAACCAGAAACCCTCCCAAGCGACTGATATAGGAGGATATTATAATACCCATGAGATGGCCGGACAATCGGGTCAGCAATATAGTGCTGGGGCCTATGCTCCAGGCGAACTACCGGCTGGGAACAGGTGAAGAAAATGTGAACATCGGGAAATTGGGATTTCGTGCTCGGCGTTTAACGAAATGCTGGATGTACGTCAGATGCGCACGTCCTACTTGCAGTATGAGTAAATATGGGATTGTGCCATATATAGAGAGAAGATCTTAGCTAGATGCTGAATTTTATAATGAACATTAAATTACCGCTTTCCATCCACTCCCGATTGCTAAGCGGGGGATACTAGGGCCATGATCTTTTTGGAGATATGATTAGCCGGACAAAGACACAGGTAGACAAAGATGGGTAGACGAGTAGTCAGGTCAACAGGTAGGCAGGCCAGCAGAGATTTAGAGGAGTAGATAAGAAGGTTAGTGGATTGGGTTTGAAACTTATACACTTAAACAGCTTCTAATCCAGGAGAAGGCTCTACTCTATAAAACATGTCCCGCGTAAGCATGAGAGCAATCTCTTTCAACTCGACCCGACTCTCCCACAACGGCCAAATGATACACATCGCTGCACTGAAAAACACCCATATTAAACTGACTACAACCCACCCCTCAAACGCAGCTTTGCTGAAAATATATCCTGAGCCAATAAACCCCACCGGAAATGCAACTATAGCCAAGGCGAAGAACACACTGCAACACCAGATGGCTAATTTCTCCGCTTTCTTGTATGCTACCATATCAAGCGGCTCAATGTGATTTGCAGTGAGGAAGTCGACAATTTCATTGCCAGTTGGCTTGGGCGAAGCTGTGTCGGAAACCACTGAGCTGGCCTGGGTCATTTCGGGAGCCGCAGATTTGGCTTCAGTGTCGGTTGTTGTCTCTTTTCCAGATATGACGATCTGGTGTGGCTCTCTTCCTTCAATCTGAGTTGAAATGCCGTTGATCTTATTAACGCGAGCAATGTGAGCGGGATCATCGGATTCATACTTTTTGGGGAAGATGTAGGAGAAGATTATAGCCAAGATCACACCGGAACCACAGCTGCACGAGCTTCCCGCGAGAGCGTTTGTCAGATCACCAGTTGTATCAATAGTAATGGAGCCTGATCTTGCGTGTGTCGTTACGAACCAAGCTGTTAGGCCAATTGGGAAAGCGATGAGTGGAGCTGCCGTTGCCGCCACCGTGGACATCCTTGAAGGCCAGAGTAAGATTAATCCGAGGGGTATTCCACCTCCACCAACTATAATCCCAAGGCAGGTAATAAGCCATGTGATGTTAATCCCACTATAGCTCAGCACGCAACAAAAGGCCGCCAAAATAAGAGAGTAGAGAGAGATACTGTAGTGAGATTGTCTGACAAGCTGGGGGGAAGTCGCCTTCTTGTTGATGTAAAGCTTATAGATATCGAATGTCCAGAGTGACGAAACAGCAATGAGCTCCGCTGAAGTTGCAGAGGTGATGGCCATGAATAGCAACAGGAGCATTAGTGTCGCACCTCCTTTACCCATCAATGCAATAGCTGTAGCAGGAGAGGAGAATCCACCAAAGTTTTGCGCTGCTGAGAGAGGCTCCGGGTACGTAGGAAATGATGGCGATCCTGTCATTGCGGCACATCCCAAGCCCATTGACGTTGCGAAACTAAACGGAATCCCATACCAGGCAAGCCCGCCCAGAAGATAGGCTTTGGCGCTCGTTTCTGGCTTCGACGCAATGGCGCGCTGCCAATACGCTTGATCCAGCCACACAGTTGAGAAGCCGCCAAAAATCACTAGGCCTGCAAAGAGGCCACCATAATGAGACCTAAATGTTAGTAAAGAGCCTTCGATGTTCCCCTCAATAGGTCTTAACTTGGATGCTTCCACCAAAAGATCATACATCCGCCCAGGGTTGCCGACGAAATCGTTGGTTGCGTAAATAGAAAAGGCGAATACGAATATCGCCACGAAGAGGATTACCGTATGCAGATAGTCGGCAACAAATGTACTACGAAGGCCACCTTGGATAACATAGACCGCAACAGCGACAGGAATCTCTTCTTTTAGCTTACTCCTGTCTAAACGTGACAGATCAGGGTACTCACAATAAAACAAGCCGCGAAAACATTCACGCCGGATAATCCTGCAACTACTTGAGAGCCGCCTAGGACAAGCGTAGCACCAACTAACATATTTGTAGTGACACCAAAGAATAAGTACACCGCATGTGCAATGGGCCCATGTCTTGAGAGGACAATCTCGGGAAACGTATGCGCTCCCGGGGCTGATCTTTTAATCTTGAGAGAGAGCAGGGAGAACATGAGCACTTGAGATGAGCCCATGGCTGCATACCACATCGCGCCGGAGATGCCATAGCTGTATGCAAATGTTGAGCTGGTTAACAGAGTTGCGGACCATGTCCACGATGCGACGATTCTGCAAAATTAGTAAATATAACTGGAATCTTGTCGAGGAGAGGAACATACCCAGCGGCTATTAATCCTGGCTTGACGCTGCGAGATGCCGTGTTAAACTCCTCCGACTGCTTGGTCGAGTGAACCGAGTACCGATTTTGGACTCTAGTTGTTAAGAGCATTACAATTGTGAAGACAGCACCAATTCCAGCTATGATTCCATAGCCTACCCCAGGACCCAACACTTGCAGCTCGGGTCCAGCAGAATAAGTCATGGTTGAAGAGAGCGGGATTTGCACAAGATAAGAATATAGACACTTGAAGAAAGGGATTGATCTTCGGACATTCTTTGCTTTATATGTAGCTCAACGATATATCTCCATGGACGTCTGAGAGATAAGAACAAGGAGGCCTATTCTACAGGCGGGACTCTAGAACTCGCCCGAATCCCTTTACCGAGATAAGAGAAGAGACCCCATTCTTGCCGAGATCGAGGGGCCATTCCCTTCCACTTTTGAGACTGTAGATAAGGTGTGACCAGGACATTATTATCGCAGGACGCAGGGAACGATGAAGAATGATTTCGAGGTTTGCCGTTCTAGAACAGGTTTAGCGTAGCCGCCGTTCCCCCTTTATGCCGCCGCTCGCTTAAATCTCTCTTCACAACCTCTCATTGATTTGGAGCCATTACGGACATTTGGTCGCCGCCGTTCAATACCCCATGGCGTAAGCGCACTTCAACTCTGCCGGCTGGTCACATATCTTGTCGTAAGATCCCGCCGTCAATACGATATTGTGTAGAGATGATGCCGAGACCGTCACATATGGCCAACGGGTTATCATCCAGCTAACTCGAATCTGCCCACTGCATGCGGCAAGCCGGATATGCACTGGAAGAGTCAAGAGCATTATCGATATGTTACGATAAGTTGACATCTGACAATTGCAAATGCAAAATAGTCTCTGCGGATAGGATGGAGGTCGGACTTGGTTACATATCAGGATGATGATCTGAACGGCGCTTAATGCGGGTGTTTTACGTGGAGGTAAGGTTGTATAGAATACTATATATGAATGTCAAGATAACTCATGTATTCGTAATTTAGCTTTTCAAGTGGTGTGACCGTCTCGCGTACTCCTTCATTATCTAAAATTCACAATGGGCTCCATTTCCTTGACGTGGCAAGATCTTGCTGAGAAAAAGCGTCAATCGCTGCTCGATCTAATTCCATCTGAATGGTGCATCCCTCTTCCAATCCCATCAGCCAAGGAGCGGCGAGATGTCACTGGAGCCTATACGCATCAATTCCTCTCTCCCCACGAGATTGCAATCACAGAGACGAACGCCGCCGAGATAGTCAAGAACACATGCAATGGAAGTTGGACCGCTACGGAAGTAGTCACCGCTTTTTGCCATCGAGCAGCTCTAGCACATCAATTAGTATGACTCCTTGTCAAAAATTATCAAAGCCTATAGTGACCAATGATCCAGCTCAATTGTCTCCACGAAATATTCTTCGATCAGGCAATCGCCAAAGCAAAAGCCCTTGACGCCCTCTTTGCCGAGGGCGGGCCTGTTGGCCCTCTTCATGGCCTGCCGGTGAGCTTGAAAGACCAATTTCACGTTGAAGGTGTCGAGACTACAATGGGATATGTCGGTTGGATCGATACGTTTGAAGGCGAGAAAGGGACAGGAAAAGAAAGGGTCTTCGAGAGCGAAATGGTGCGCGAGCTCCGTAAATGCGGGGCCATTCCTTTTTGCAAAACGAGTGTACCCCACACACTGATGGCCGCTGAGACAAAGAATAATATCATCGGGTGTACACTCAACCCATTCAATCGCAACATGAGCTGCGGGGGGAGCTCAGGGGGTGAGGGAGCGTTGATTGGCTTTCGTGGAAGCCCTGCAGGGTTTGGCACAGATATTGGAGGAAGTGTTAGGTATTTTTGTTATATGTAGAGATTTTGGTACTCCGTTAACTGCTCGTAGAATTCCATCCGGTTTCAATGGACTTTTTGGGCTTCGCCCTTCCCATGGTCGGCTGCCTTATGGAGGAGCGGCCAACAGCATGGATGGGCAAAACACAATCCGATCCGTGGCAGGTCCAATTGCGACTTCTGCAAAATCTCTAAAGTTATTGACGAAGAGTATTTTAAATCAGGAGCCATGGCTCTATGATCCATTAGTTGTCGAGATGCCTTGGAGAGAGCAATCGAAAGCTGATACTTTAAGCTTTGGCATTGTAATGACCGAAAGCGGTGTTAGACCACAGCCACCAGTGCGACGGGCCCTCGATACTGTGATATCTGTCGCCAAGAAGTTGGGGCATGGCTTGGTTGAGTGGAATCCTCCTTCACACAAAAAAGCACTCGAAATCGGGGTGAGTTTCAGCTCTGTTCATAATTCTGGTAGTCACGTAGGTATGAAAGTGTAACACTCTAAAAAGTTGAGAAAGATATGGCGATGTGGAGCTCTACTTGTAAATATCTAGACAGCTACAGCTTGAGACTGACTTTTGACAGTTCAGTGTCTTTCTTTCCGATGGTGGGCTCGATATACATAAACACATTGGCCTCTCTGGAGAACCTCTGCATCCCCGAGTGGCTGAGCTATATGGCAACACGCCTTCCGCCCCAATTACCGCAGACAAGGTTGCCGAAAATTACCTTCAACAACGAGCATACCAGAAGGAGTACCTGGATTACTGGAACAGCACCGCCATGCAGACCGGTACCGGAAGACCTGTAGATGCAGTAATTTGTATGCTGAGTCCCATGGCTGCACTGCAACTTGATTCGTGGATGTTTATCGGTAATATGTTCTAATACATGTCACCGTGAGTTTATGTTGACCTACATATAGGTTGCACACCATGGGTCAATGTCTTGGATTACTCCGCCATAGTTATTCCAGTAACAAAGGTGGACAAAGATATCGATAAGTTTGATGAAGCATACCAGCCAGTCAACGAAGACGACAGAAAGACTTGGGAGAGCTGTAAGTGTAGATTACTTGATACCTATTCGAATACTCACCATTTGCAGACAACCCCGACATTCAGCATGGTACCCCAGTCGGCATACAGATCGTCGGTCGCAGATTTAATGAGGAGAAATTGATCGAGATTGCCGAGTTATTCGAGGAAGCCCTTAAGGATTTGAGTGAATGAGACTGCTAACTCTGCGATGTATTCCTCTCAAGTTTGGACACCATCTAGCTACCGTACACAACTATTATATCACAACAGGAGTAATCTAGTCCCCGTATGATTCATAGCAGAAATTAAATCGCAAGCCTCCTTTCCCTTAGGCTGAGCCATTCGCATAGCCCAACACGTCTCCACAAAATTCATTGTCCAAAGGCACATGACAAGTGGGTGCTCTCCTACTTTTTGCTTGGGCACGAGAGCCCTAAACCGATCCTTCTCTGAATCCAGAGCCATGCTTCCCGCTATGCCAAATGGCCACGTTACATAACGTATATAAGACGGATCCTTCATGGCTTCCATTGCCTCAAGCGTCCGTACAACGCTGTAATGTAACTCAGGGAGCTCTGGATAGAAGCCTGAGACAACAATATGGAGATAAGTAATTGCTGCGTATATAAAGATCTCTGTGACCATGCACTTAACTCTACCTGTCTCTGAGTCGCAGGAAGATTTGGAGGTCAGTAATATGTCCAAGCCTCCATTCAGCTTCGCCTCGATGGCATCGGCTCGCCGTGCTAACTCTCTCAAGCTCAGGGTCCCACAGCACTTCATTTCCTTTTTCCAGTCCTCGAGGACCGCAATATCCAAGATTGTGATCATAACCCAGTCCTCACATCCCATCATGTCCCTCAATTTTGTCTGATGTGGATGAAACAGTGCTCGAGTTCGGAGAATTGACCTCGCAGACTTTGGTGAGAGTCCCACAGTGGCCGAGGCTATGATGAAATACCATGTGTATGTAGTTAAGAAGATCTTATATGCTGCCTTCTCTCCACTGGAGAGGGAACTGAGCTCTGGTCTCTCAGAAACGTCGCTATTTACCTCCCACCAAGGTATTTCGTAGTCTGAGATATCATCGAGAGTGCTGAGTAGTGCCCCTGCGGCTTCCAAATGCATTCCCCAGTCACCATCCATGCCCTTTCTTGGAATCCATAACTGCGATATTGACGATCAACACTGCGTCTAGGGATTAACATAAATTTATGAAACGTACCTCGAAACATATCAACTGTATTATACACGCAAGAGCTTCAACTGTAGCGGCTATGTGACTGACTCCAGACTTTTTCGACAACAAATCTAGATGGTCTCGAAGATCGGCAAGACTCTCGACGTGTTGTTGTTCGAGCTCTTCATATGGTTGGGGAACGTTTGTCAGAGGGCCGAGGGCGAATTGTGCTTGGTCGCAAGCACTCAGACAGGCAGTCGCTGTACACAAGGGCTTGGTTCTGAGGTGCAAGTTGAGGAGCCAGCCTCTACCTATATCGGACGGTGTAGATCGATGAAACGGAAATTGCCTTGGATGTATGTGGTCGAAATAGTACATCAGGAGATCCAAGTCTCGTTCGTCATGTGAGCACCGAGAGTTTACTTCGTCGCTTGGTGTGAGCGATAGAGCGCCTTCTGGGGTAGGATGGGAATGATAAGGATCAACGGGCGAGTGAGATTCTAGAACGATAGTCTGCGCTTCTCTATTCAATGACGATAAAGAGCCATTAAAAATCAATTCAAGGGGACTGGTAGCCGCCACTGGTCGACAGGAGCCATTCGATCGAGTTGAATTGTCCAGAAGCAAGTCCCATCGAGATGCGCGAGTTCTTCTCAGCGAGTAACTTCTCTTTATCTGCTGGTGCAACAACTGCATGACCTCCTTCTCGATTTTCCCATTATCCATCCACGAAGGCTTGCCATTGTAACCATAGCATGTGATGGAGCGTGTGGTGCAAGCAGCACAAGCGGGACGCTGAGCGTCACATCTCTTTTTACGTGCGCGACAAGTCCAACAACCATCAGTCTTTCTAGGCATAGTGGAGGTGCATGGCCCTCGATCTGCTTCGAAGGATTGTCTAGTCCAATGAAACTAAACTCGTAGAGATTTGCGCATAGCGATCCTGCATTCGGAAGTCGGGAGGTCAGGTCGAGATGTAGAGGACGTCCAATCCATTCATTACACTGGTAAGTCAAGTAGGTTCCTAGTGGTCTCTGTATCGAATGAATGAGCGCCTGAGATATAGATATAATAAATTATACCGCATAGGAGGCACCTCCTCAGGTACTGTACTTGCTCCCAACGAAAGGCGCATCACGTGACGCTTTGACAGCCGTCTCCATTGGCCATAAATAGAAGTCTTGGACCGACTCCAGCAGGGATATTGATAAGAACCCCATGACCAGAAATCTTAGCAGCTCGAGGGCATGATATGAGCCAATCCTGGATGAGCTTTGTTACGAAACAAAACACTTATCAAGAGCAAGGCGAACACATTATCTGCGGAGGGAGAGCTTCCTACAGCGCTGCTAACCCAACACATGTGGAGCTAGACTCCATAGAAGATCACTTATCTATTGAGTTTCACTAGCTCTTCAAGTTTTAAAAGTAACTTGCTTGAATCTACCTACCATCATCCGGCAGAGCTCTGGTGCTCCTCGAAATCAGCATCGGACAAGTACTTCCTAAAGTCTCGTGCTTTAACACCCATCTCAAATAGCAAGTCAATTTCCTCAAATGTCCTGCCCTTGGTCTCGGGGATTCTCATAAACGCCCACAGCGTAAACAACAGGTTCAACCCTCCAAAGAGGAACCCGGCCTTGCCCCTCCAGTTGGCGTGATCCGAGTTCATCATGTACGGCATAGATACCGAGTTCACGATTCCAAACACCGCCTTGATAGCGAGAGCTACGGCAATGGTCTTGCCTCGCAGGCGAGTGGAAGAAATCTCTCCCAGTAAAACATACTCAACGGGTCCAATAGTACAGTCGTAGACGAATGAAAACAAGAAGAGCATGAACGCCTGTGCATACTGAAGGCCAGGATGGGATGAGTAGTGCGGAATCACATCCAAAATCCCGATCAAGAAGAGGAATACGGTGAGCATTGCCTCCCCGGAACAATACAGCGTGCGGCGGCCGACCCGCCAGAGAATAAACCACGACAGAACGGTGCCGGTGAAGGCAAAGGCTTTGGTGCCCAAGCTAAGGGCGAATGCATTCTTGCTTGGCAACCCGGCCAACTCAAAGAATAGTGTCGAATAGCCTTGAAACGCGCCTCCACCCCAAATTTGAATAATATAGGCGACGACACAAATCTCTGTCCGACGTAGATTGGCTCCCCGGAAACAGTCCATAAAGGTCGCGCCCTGCGACATTTCTTTCTCCATCCGGTTGGTCTCGCGGATGACAAGCACACGATTGCGAGCATCTTGCTCCGAGTCGTGCCGGCCAGAAAGTCTCGTGAGGACCTTTACAGCATCCTCTTCCCGATCCTTTCTCACCAACCAGTAGGGAGACTCCGGGGTGAACCAAATGAACATGAAGTAAAGAAGACACCACCACCATTGGATCGCAAAAGGGACGCGGTATGCCCACTGGTCGAGACGGCCTTGGAAAGCAAAGGTCACCCCGGTTCCGATAAACTGTCCCATAACCGCGCAGAGATTCGCATACGACGAGAGGATACCACGCAGAGCCAAAGGAGCAAGCTCAGAGGCGTATGAAACGCAGATGACGATGAAACATCCGCTGAGAATTCCTTGCAGCAGCTCGCCTACGTACAACACTTCAATGGACTGCGAGAAGAATTGGATGAAAATGCATCCAGTGATGCCAAGGACGGCTGCTGACAGCGTGCGCCGGGGACCAAATCTGTCCAGAGGGTAAAGAGCAACGCCTAAAGCCCCAAAGATCTGGCCAAGATATCCAGCCATGGTTATAGCCGTCTGCCACTGTGCTTCAATAACGAATTTGCCTCCAACAAATCGGCCATATCGCTGCTGAAAGGCGGGAAGGGCATAGTAGGCTCCCATCACAGTCTGGTCGTATTGGATCCCGATGATGGGCAGGCAGAGAAACATGCACCATATCACGATCTTGGGATAGGTTGAGAGCGCCTCGAAGATACCCAGCTTATGCTCCTCTCCAGTAGCTGCGCGAGCTTCTTCGTTAACCACAATGACACGGCCCTTGACCGGCTCGGCAAGAGGGTTCGAGGCTTGTTGCTTCTCCATTGTATGGTTGGTACCTACATACCTCAATTCTCCTTGCTTCAACTCGGCTGCTTTATCGTTTATTTGGTATGTCCAGTAGTGGGATGGCATTATGCCCTGCCATGATCTCGGTGCGGGGTGTGTTTGTCCGGCCCATTCAGGCAGCTAGTTAGAACCGGACATTGTGCAACGTGATCGTCGCGATCCCACAACTAGTTTTAGACGGTTTCCGGAGATGTTTCCTGCAGCCATTCGGGAAGCTGTTAATGGGTGTCAATCTTTCCCGATTAGGAGTGCTGACGAAGATCTCGGTTAAACGACATCCCTGCGAAGCGAAAATCCTGTAGTATAACAGGAACTTCGACAAAATTACGAATATCTTAATGCAACAGAATAGTAAAAGAATTGTACTTACTAGGTTGCATTTAAACATATGTTTATTCTAATATAGGTATTTAATTTTTTGAGAACTTATATAAATATTTATTAATTACGTTTTAATTTTTATTTCTTTTGTAACTTAGTTTCTTACCTAATGATTTGTCTCTACCTAATTGATATTTTTGAAGGTTCAACCTATAATAATATTATATAATAGTATATAACTAAAATTGTAATAGTGAATTTTTCTTACTAAAAGGGGAGTAAATTACATGCAAGAGAATCAATCGGTCTGTATACTTTGCTAACGACACTTCGGCTATACTTACCAGTTTTTGACAATTTGGTAGACGTGGCGTTAGATGGATGTGGCTTCTAAATAGCGCAGCTGACCCTTAGGCGAATTCTTGAGTTATTACCTCTTGGAACAGGACCAGCTAGTTTGATCCAATTGATTGATGTGCTAATTACACGGATCAAGAGCATAACTTATAAAAAGAGCGTGAGAACACTAGATCGTGTATAAACGAGAGCAAGAGTAGTAAAATAAACAAGTAGGACCTGTGACAGAACTCTAACATTACTTTTCATCTCAATGTTAAATATCACTCTACTGTACAATAGTAAACTTACAACTGTAGGATTATTCTGCTATCTGACCAGGTATATCATTCTCTCCCTATTAAGCCACCAATCTCCAATTATTCTGTCTGCCATCTAAGTAATACTGTACGGGAAGACACAGTATGAGGGTGATTAATACCTATAGTCCTAGACTGTACCGCAACGCATTCTTCCATGAGTTTTAGGGCTTCTTTATCTTGGCCCTGTCTTTTCCATGTGAAGGCAAGATTATTCATACTAGTCAGCGTGGAAGGATGCTCTGCACCAAACACTCTCAATCTCGTCTCCATCACTTGCACCTCTAAGTCTTCGGCCTCCTTCCACCGTCCCTGATTCCAAAGTGTCGAAGCTAAGTTGGCCATGCTAATCAGCGTAAAAGGATGCTCAGCACCTAACAACTTCTCGTTCAGCTCTAGGAGTCGAGTCTGTATATCTTCTGCCTCCTTCCACCGTCCTTGCTGTATGTAGTTGCCCGCTAGGTTGTTCATATTTATAAGTGTATTAGGATGCTCGGCACCTAACACCTTCTCGTTTAGCTTATGAAGTCGAATCTGAATATCTTCTGCCTCTTTCCACCGTCCTTGTTGTGTATAGTTGTGTGCAAGGTTGCTTATATTCATAAGTGTATTAGGATGCTCGGCGCCTAACACTTTCTCGTTTAGCTCAAGGAGTCGAGTCTGGATATCTTCTGCCTCTTTCCACTGTCCTTGCTGGGTATAGTTGTGCGCAAGATTGTTTATATTCAGGAGTGTATTAGGATGCTCAGCACCTAACACCTTCTCGTTCAGCTCAAGGAGTCGAGTCTGGATATCTTCTGCCTCTTTGAAGCGGCCTTGGTTCTGGTATATGACAACTAGATTATTTAAGCTTAGTAGCGTGGAAGGGTGGTCCATGCCAAGATCTCTCTTCTCGATTTCGAGGACTTCGGTAATTGCAGCCTCAGCCTCATTCCATCTTCCGTCTGCGTTGAGGCATATTCCATACCTCCATAAAAGACCCATCCTGTTCTCCCAATCTTTGTCGACTAGATTTGATTCTAGTACATAACGCGCGTGTGGCAGGTACATCCTCCAAACACTTCTGTTCTTATAGTCTTCGTCTGGAAACACTCCCTGTAGTCGTTTGATTGCTTCCTTCGTCAAATGAGCAAGCAGCTTCTCTTTCCGAAGCCAGTTCCGCGTTGCTAAATGGACGAGCCGATGGAGATCAAGTGCTAGGTCTGCAGGTCATTTGCTGACAAAGGAGTAGGCATTGAGCGTCCCGATCGCCTCTAATTCTTTCTTACGCGACGGTCCAAGCGGAAGAAGAGACTGAGGAATAGCCTTCGGATTAATGCAGCACATGAACGATAGGTAGTCAGCGGCTAGAGGGTCGCGATGCCGGATTTGCTCAAACGAGATCAGCCATGTTGTAGCCACGGGGTTCTTTATATTGTCATATCTCCCGTCATCTTCAAATTCCTCGCTAAGGAGATCAATAACCTCTTCTTCTTGATCTGTAAGGAGAGATTGATATTCTGCGAGTGTTATCCCATTCTCATTAATATATGCTGCTGCCTGGACAATCGCGAGCGGGAGGTAAGAGAGCTCTTTAAGAAGGTTTACTGTGTCTAGTGTATCGTTAACCAGATCTGAATTAACTAAACACTTCTGGAGCAGCTCTATCGCAACGTCGTCGTCCATCTCCGGTACTTCTATAATATTTTGGTGTGCAAGCTTGACAGCTGTCTTCCTGTCGCGTGTCGTGAAGATAATGCATCCTTGCTCACTTCGTGGGAGGTAGTCGATTAGACGGTTGGATCCTGGATCAGGCCCAGATTTGATCCACATATTGACATCGTCAGCATTATCAAAAACCAGGAGCCACCGGCCTGCGCTTTCTTTGCTCAGGTAAGCTTGCACAAGTTTTTTTGCATCCGCCTTGTCCTCATCCGACCCGGGGATTTTCAGTTGTCGGGCGATATCGAGATACGATTGGTGAAGACTTTCTATGCCAATTGCAGGTATCCAGATCACTATGCAATTCTTGTATCTGTCTCTGATTCGGTAGACAAGCTCAAGCACCAGCTGCGTTTTCCCTACTCCCCCAAGGCCGGTAATTGCAATCTTGGTTGTCTGGCCTTCCACAAATAGCTCTCCTTCCACCGCAGAAAGCTGCGTTCCACGGCCGGTGAACTTAGGATTTCTGTCAAATGGGACGATAAACGGAACTATACTATCTGCAGAGTCTAAATTAGCCTTGACCCTGTCAAGTTAGATCGGTTGTACCTTTGAGATCCTTCGGCTCGCTAACATCCTTTGAGAACTCCTTTATCGTCATTTCGAGCCTTTTTAGCGCAGCCTCCTTCCCCTCTCCATACAAAGGCGACATAGACACCTTGCAGAGACCTATTAAACAGTACACCAGGTCTTCTTCTTCAGTTGTCTGTCGTTGTGCTGCCCATCCTTTCCGCTCAGCAATGCTGAAATCAGAGAAAGGATCCCCGCGTAGAGCCTGAACAGGAATTTTAGTAATCTCATGAATGATCTTTTCGAGTGACTTCTTGTCACCTAACCGCTTGCCTTCCTTAGAGAAAAATTCAACTTCCGCTGGAGCAATAAGTTCTTGAAGCGTCCAACCTCGAGTGAACCATCTGCTATCTCGGAAAGCCGCTTCCCATATGCTCTGCTTTCCTTGAACATCTATATCATTACTAGGGGTTGATACATCTACGAGGTACACGTAGCACTTCTCTGCCCTCTGATACCAGCGGAACATAGAAATAATAGCTGTTGAAAGCTCGGCAGAGTTGGACTTATCAATGCAACACGTGTCGACCCAGATGTGTTGCAGGCCATCTTTCGCCGCTTGTTCCCCACAGAACTTGATCTTGTTGTAGCCAGATTTGCTTTTTCCAGTACTATTGAGCAGATCGCGATAGGTGACCTCTTCATTTGTCCAAGTGTGGGAGAGGATTGCGTAGGAGAGGGTATTGTGCGTGGCCGCCTGGATCAGGCTGAACTCGCCAGAGCCGTTGATCTCCAAGAGACGCATGATGCCGGTTGATCAGGGTCTCAAGCGTCTGCGGAATGTCTAAAGAAGTTAAGTTTGGATCAGATTCTGCGATGCTGATCCAGAGTGGAATGTGGGATGAGAGTGTGCGCGCATGGTAGCCTTCGCAGCGTACGCGACATCTGTAACGCATGATGTGGTTTGTGGCGCAACGCAGCACCTTCGAACTGCGGCTTGACTAATCTTGAACTACAAATTTACCACTTTATTCTCCGAAGATACAGTTCGTCTGAAGGAAGCTTATACTTTGTCTTCCTCAACAACATTACATAAGTGGGAAACAGAGGAATTGGAGATTAGTGCCTTAGTAGATAGAGAATAATATCACTGGTCAGATAAATAGAATTATACTGTACCAGTACGGAAAGATATTTAATATTGAGATAAAAGGCACTAGTGACGGGAATTCGCTTAAGCATAGCCTACGCTATTAAGAAGCCACATCCGTCTAACGCCACGACTATCCTATTTGGCCTGAGGCCAAAATTTAAAACCAGTAAGCATAGCCGAAGATTCATTTTCAAAGTATATATAAGACAGAACCGATTCTCTTATACAGAATTTGCTCCCCTTTTAAGTAAGGAAAATTTACAGTTATAGATTTAGTCACTTAGTATTATATAATATTATTATAGGTTAAAGCTTCAAAAATATTAATTAGATAGAGATAAATCATTAGATAAAGAAATAAGGTATAAAACAAAGTTCTAATTAAAATATAATTAATAAACGTTTACCTAAACTCTTATGAAATTAAATACCTAATTTAGAATCAGAATATTATAAAATGAAGTCTGGCAAGTACAAAAAAACTTACTATAATGTTACGTTGAGATATTCGTAATTTCATCAAAGTTCCTCTTGTACTACAGGATTTTCGCTTCGTAGGGATGTCGGGTAACCCCTTTTTTGACAGGCCGATTCCGGAAATTTTCTTACTCCGGCCCGGGTACTGTAACCGTCAGAACGAGTGCGCAAGTGTAGCTGCTGCGATTGAGGATTGGGTAGTTTCTTCCTTGAACCCCATACACTCGGGCTATTTATTAATTCGACATTGCGTAAGAGCATCGGCATTTTGTCTGGAACATCGCCTGAACTTCTTGTCGGCCGTTAGCCACATGTGGTTCGTCCATCTTTACTGAAGTGAAAGGGGACAGGTTATCTTTTTGGAAATGCCTCGTTCTCCGATCATACGCTGTGGCATAGTCACTCGCGACGACCAACTCAACCAGAAGCTAGTTCCGTTCGATGTTCCGCCCGGGACGACATCAATTTACGTGAAGTACAGCTACACGGGTCGCGAAGGAGGCAATGCCATCGATCTAGGTCTTTTGGGCATCGACAAAGAGTTTCGAGGCTACTCAGGAGGCTCGAAATTTGAAGTAACAGTTGCAAATGATCAGGCATCGCCCGGATACATTCCAGGCCTTCTGGGTGTGGGAGAATGGTACGTATTGCTAGGAGTCTACAACATTACTTCCCCAGCGTCGTATCAAGTGGAAATCACTCTTGACGACAGCTCACGGCCTTGTTTTAAGGCAAACCCTGCTCCTGCTCGGGCCAGTTCTTCTCAAATTAAACGCCCTCCTGGTCAGCCCCCTACATTCAGATGGCTCAAAGGCGACTTCCATACACATACTCTGTACTCAGATGGCAAATTTACCTTGGACGAGCTTGTCAGCAAAGCCCTGAATCGCGGCCTTGATTTTATCTTCTCTACCGAACATAACACATTCAGTGCAAACCTAGTCTGGGGGAGTCATGTGCCCGCCGGCTTTCTCGTTGGACGTGGAATCGAAGTCACAACTTTCGCAGGTCACTGGAATGCAATTGGTTTAATGCCACATCAGTTTATTGATCCCAGAATCTATGACATGAGGGACAAAGATGCCAGTTTAGTGGCGGCCGTGGAGGAGGTTCACAAATCGGATGGTTTTGCTATCTTGAACCATCCTTTCGCAGAGTGCAAATGTTGCGAGTGGACCTTCTCTTTTCATGATCATATTGATGCTATAGAGGTGTGGAACGGTCCTTGGAAAAGGCATCCGAAAGATGAGTCGAATATCAAAGCAGTCGAGAAGTGGGACAAGTTACTGCGCGAGGGAAAGATATTTACTGCCTCCGCCGGCAGCGACATCCACGAGCCGCGGTTTGAGATCGCAGAGCCATTAACCAGAGTTCTATCCGATGACGTGTCTGTCAGCGCAATCATCCGGGGCTTGCGGGCCCGTCATGTGTACATTACCCAGCATCCCTCCTACGAAATTGAGTTTTATTTGTGCCACAACGGTGAAAGGGCCGGCATTGGCGATTGGCTAAAGACTACGGAGGATGTCATCGCCTCTGTCACAGTCAAAGGATTCCCAGAATGTGAGGTGAGGTTAATTACAGAAAATGGGATCGCGGAAAAGACTTCGCGAACCAGTCTCAGTGTCAAAATGAAGGCAAATTATATACGAGTTGAAGTCAGAAACGCTCAGGATGATATGCTTGGCCTCACAAATCCCATCTGGATTCTGTAATAGAAACTTTCTCAAAGGCACTTGTCCAGTCCAGCTATAGGTGTTCATTTGTATTTAGAGAGATTTTGAACTAATTTGGCTACTCCCACGTCCAGCACTACGGTTCTTTTGTTGACACCGTCAAGAGCCCAGGCTGCATGATTGTCGCTCTGGTAGATGGGAAATATCACCGAGCCTCCGGAATATGAGAGCTCAGCTTTATTAGGAGTATCGACAATATCCGAAACCGAGTCTCCATCGAAGCCCTAGGTGTCGATTGTCACCGCCCCTTCCGTAGAATGTCCAATGACATTTAGATTATCCACAGTAGTTTCTCATGTTCTTGTGTTTACCTTGACATCTATCAGAATCCTCATTCAATCTGATGTCGCTGCATATAGATCTGGCCAATTATCTGCCGAGCCAGTCTTTTCGCTTGTACGCCAGCCGCTGATGAGCCAGGATTTCGATGAAGCTCGGAAGAGACAAATCTGCGTACTAGTCAAGCATAGTGGAGAACGTGCTCACTTGATGAAATATCGATACATTCATACCCGAGGGTAACGCGCAAGACACGGAGAATACTGGGATGCTCAACTATAACGAGTTACGATACTCGAAGCGAGATGAGTGCCTCACGAAGAATACAATAATTTTCCTTCACAGCCTCTTCTCCCTAGAAACCCAAATTTACTCCTTCACAATAACAGAATGAAAAGGCGAATGACGAGAATAGCAAACTCTTTACCTCTACGGGTTAGACTCTCGCAAGTCTAATCTTTCAGCTTACCAATTCAAGCTGACCAATTATCTGAAATACCGCGTAATCTCATCAAAGATCAGCCTGTGATGTTAGATGACTGCAAACATATCATCATAAAACGATCAACGGCATTCAGCAACCCTCATTCAAATTCTTAGAATGGCTGCCGTTCCAGATATCACGCTGCACACATTCTTCCGCTCTTCGAGCGCTGGCAGACTGCGGATCGCCCTTGGGTTAAAAAACCTTCCATATAAGAGCATCTTCGTCAACCTTACTTCAGGAGAGCAGTTCACTGGAGCGTACAAAGCCCTTAATCCATCTCAAACTGTGCCTTTATTTGTCCACAACACTGGCTCCCACAGCATCTCGATTGGACAGTCATTTGCTGCTTTGGAATATCTGGAAGAGGCGTTTCCCACTTATACGCCCTTGCTTCCGCCCTCTAACGATTTGGAGGGGCGTGCTTACGTGCGAACTCTAGCCAATATTATTGTCAGTGATACGCAGCCGGTCACAAGCCTTCGGCTTCTTAAACGCGTCGAGAGACTGGGAGCTGATCGACTTTTATGGGCCAGAGAGATGACCGTAATCGGCCTTTCTGCCTATGAAGCTATCGTGAAGCATAAGGCTGGAATATATTCCTATGGGAATCAGATAACTCTTGCAGATGCATGCTTGACGACTCTCGTATGGAACGCATATCTATATGGTGTTGATGTACAAGAATTTCCGACGGTAGAAAGAATATTTAAGAGAATGAGTGAAGAGCCAGCAGTGATTAGAGCTCACTGGAAGAATCAGGATGACTGCACGGAATAAGTTTAAATGGTTGGTTATTATCCTGCTGTTCTCAATTTTAGCCTAAACATATATATGTGAGTCTGTGTATTTAGGGCCCTATAGAGAGCTGTGTGACTCGAGAAGATGGAATACTCACTGGCTTCTACCATGACACTACATGGACTAGGAAGAGGCTATATAGAAAGATGAGTTCGCACGTTATCGAAAATTACCAGTATATATACTGCTATTGCTCTCATCCAGAATTCATGACAAGATGAACTCATAGATCCATGATACAGTGCGCATCCGCCTGGTTGAGGGTAGTGGCAGTGTGCAAAAGAAACTGAAGCACAGGACAGCAGAAAGAGAGATCTATTAGCCTTTGAGATTAGCAAACATAAATGAGAGAAAGCTGGTCATCCTCTCATGGCATCACGTGACAAGCAGAATACTCTATGCAGTCGGTTTTCCAAGCCCGCCGCTCTCGTTCTCGTCCTTACCTGCGGCAAGTTCGGAGCTCACACTTCCCGGTGACACAACAAATTCTGCTGTACATGCATGGTGGGACAGTTCCAACAATTAGTTGCAGAATTCATCTTGTCCCCTGTACGTCTACCCTGATTTCCGGAATCCCGGAACCAAGTCCCCGGATTCACAAGAGCTGACCCAAAAAGTGTGTTGCAGTGGCGGATAACAGCTGAAGGGTGTACGTGTCCTTGATCTAGGCTAAGAGTGGTTAAGAAATTGAAATGCTCTGTGAGAAAAGCGCACGGGTGATTGCGAAGAGTGGCGTGCTGAGATAAGATAGGAAAAGCTGCATAGAGACCCAGTTAAACAACTCATCCTGCATATACTTTGCCATCATCCTCGCTCCCAGCTAACGGTTTTCGAATGTGGCCTTGCCAAATGAGTGTAGATTAGCCAATGCATTAATTCATGGAACCTCTGCTGTTTCTTTGATAAGTCGAGGGCTACAAGGGATTGAATATAGCCTCGGCTCCTTGGCATTATACTTCAGACTCTGTTAGAAATAAATTCGTAGCCTCTGCAGAAGACATGTATTATAACATGGCTTTCTGCTTGACCCAGCAACATCTTTCGAAATTTCTGCCCTCTATTGGTCGGTGATAGTGGTGGCTGTTAATGCAGCCAGCGGCCTCCAGTCGACCCCTGCACACAGTTGTCGACTCAATTTAATACGACAGCCTTCATTATTAAAAGTAGAATCGACTATCACCCTTGTCATTATTGTTCAGGCTAACTCCACTACACTTATGCCATGCCCGGTTCCAGGACTCCCAGGGAGGCAGGTAGAAAGCACAGCAGCCCTAGAATGTCGATATATAGTGACTTCTTCCAACCTTTTATCCCATATTGTTAACACTACGCAGATTTACGTACGGAATTTTCATATTAGCTCAGTTAAATTACTGATGTGGTAATAATTAGGATATTACTTATCTTTAATAATGCCACCCAATCCATCTTCCTCGGACCAACCACTTGATCCAAGACCCTGGTACAAACGAATAGCCTGGTTCAATCTCCTCTTTAGTATCATCATACCATTTATTGCCCTACTTGAGGCACTCCGAACGCCCCTCCATCCAAAAACAGCAGTATTTGCTATTGTTTATTTCTGGGCAACGGGCTTGACAATTACAGCAGGTGTGAAATGGATTAAACTCCACAGAGAAGCCCAATGGTCAAACCATTAACTTATACTTTCTAGGCTATCACAGACTCTGGTCTCATCGATCATACAAAGCTTCAACTTTCCTCTCTATCATCTTCGCTCTTTTGGGTGCGGCTGCTGTTCAAGGCTCCGCATTTTGGTGGGCGAAACGCCACCGCGCGCACCACCGATACACTGATACCGATCTAGACCCATACTCCGCAAATCGGGGACTCTTCTTTTCGCATATAGGTTGGATTTTGGTGCGGCGTGATGCAAGTGGCCCCGCTGTAGGCCAAGCCGACGCTGGCGATCTTAAAAAGGACAAGATCGTACAGTGGCAGCATCGTTATTTTGTCCCACTTTCTCTCGGACTCGGACTCGTGTTACCTGTCGTAATATGCGGGGTTTTCTGGGGAGATTGGCGCGGTGGGGTGGTCTATGCCGCCATACTTCGCATGGCTGTTCTCCAGCAATGTACCTTTTGTGTCAACTCTCTGGCACACTACATGGGATCCCAACCATTTTCGGATCGCCACAGTCCACGAGATCATATTGTTACTGCTATCATTACATTTGGTGAGGGCTGGCATAACTTTCATCACACCTTCCCAGCGGATTATAGGAACGGCTACAAATATTGGCAGTATGATCCAACCAAGTGGCTTCTGTGGTGCTGCGAGAGAATCGGACTGGCAAATAGGCTTCAGCGGTTCCAAGGCAATGAAATTAAGAAGGCCAATCTCCTAATGCGAGAAAGGAAGCTGGTTGCTGAGCGCGCTACTTTGCAGTGGGGGCCTTCAATCTCATCGCTGCCAGTCATGACATGGAATGAATTCCAGATGGAAACGAAAACGAAGAATGCCAATGGAAAAAGGAAAGGTCTAATTGCCATTGCGGGTGTAGTACATGATATTACTGAGTTTGCTGCAAGTCATCCGGGCGGAGAATCGATAATTCGAGGAGGGATTGGCAGAGACTGCACAGCGGATTTCATGGGAGGAGTTTATGCTCATTCTGAGACTGCATCAAATTATCTTGCAGTAATGAGAGTGGCTAGGCTAAAAGGCGGGGGGAGGGTAGAAGTGGAGATAAATTTAGAAGATAAAACGAGTATTTAGTTAGTGTGTTTAAGAATTTCAAGCTGTTGCTCTATATAAAATAAATATCATGACATGTTTTTTAAACAAGTTTAATGATTCTAGTGTTAATACTATAATGACTTAAGAGGAATAGGGAACTTAGTTTATAAGGAAGGACTTAAAGTTTACTTACGTATAATTATCTGAACTAAGAAAATAAGCCAAAGTAAAGGAAATAGCAAGAATACGTTCTCAATATAAGAAACTAGTCATATATCAGTAAATCAAGTTAGGGGTAATATCATATTAGGTATCCTATAAGTAGTTTATAGGTAATTTTAAAAGTGCCTATTAATAGGTAACTTAGCTAATTAGGGGACTAAGTAGTGTCAATGCTGTGATAAACATAGAAGATAATAGACCTATACTAAACTTAGGATGACTCTCCTAAAGTCTGCGGCGGACTAAAATGAGAAAAGGGTAATGGCTTATGTTATTACAGATGGATCAAGCGGCCAAGAATAAGCGCCTGCAGTGGTGAGTACATGGCCACTGCAATCACAAGAATTTGTTTTGGAAAGGAACTAGAAGCGACCCGAGGCTTCATGTCTTGGGTAATACATAATGACCACGTACAGAAAAAATATATCGATGAGCACCTACAGAGTTATGCGATTACCAATAAAGATACTAGAGCAAAGTTGCAGAAAGCTATGGGATTGATACAGGCAATCGCTTTACACATGCTGAGAACAGCCGCTCTCTTTTTCATTCCCTTTAGTGTTAAGTCTATAGCATCCATTTGAATGATTGATTTGCATATTTTTCGTTTTCGTGGCGACCTATTATATATAATTGATATATACAGTAAGATGCGAAACCAGCTTCAGCCTAAACTCTATATGATTTTAAAATCGACCCACAAATTTTAATGAACGAGCACCATTATAGTTAGATTTTTTTTAAATCAGTTTACTGTAACATAGAGCACGTGAGAAAGTACACAGAGGTTGTAAGAGGATGCCGCTATCGCCATATCTGTAGTTGATAAAATGAATTTATGACCTTGTGCACTGTTCTATAGTCGCTTGCAAAATTGGCTTCCCCTCCAGCACAGAGCGAGATTTTTCTGCACCACTCTTGGCAACCACAACATTCTAGTCATATCAGGGTCCTGCTTAGGTTTCCCTTTTGGATTTAGATAAGCATGGTGCATCAATGGAAGCCACAATGCAGCCACAAGTTTCAGCCGCTCAGCTGGAGGCAGCACCTGGTTTATGGCTCCCGAGGTGGACTAGCTGCGGCTGATTGTATTTAAGCACGAGTAGCCGCGATTTCTCTAAATTTTGCGACTATCAAGAATCATCGAAGATAAACGATTCTAAGTCCTGGGATTACATCTCACATCTCATAAAAAAACAATGGCCGGTCCAGACGCAAACACGTACATGTATGAACCTTTAACCGATGAGCCGAATACCCACCCCATACGTCTTTGTCGACTGGCTCCAGCTGCCTCACATGAAGAGGAGATCAGATGCGAGCTCTTCAACACGACCTTGGATGCGAAGAATGACTTTGAGGCATTGTCTTACACGTGGGGTGATGTCGCTGATACATTACCCATCTTTATCCATGACAAGCGATTCTATGTAACGCGAAATCTGGCTGTAGCTCTGCGAAACCTGCGACATGTCGATCAAGAGCGTGTCATGTGGATAGATGCCATCTCCATCAACCAACTTGATGTCCTGGAAAAAAACCAACAGGTCCAGCAGATGAAAAATATCTTCAGCCCTGGCGGAGCCCGACGAGTGGTAGTCTGGCTTGGAGTTATTCCTAACGCACGAAAGGCCATAGACTTTTGCGAGCGCATGCGTTTTTGCCAGGAAGAAATCTTCAGTTGGTCGAACAAATGCCAGAAAAGACGTGACGCACGGAAGCAATACGGAAGTAAATCTATGCTTGAGCAGCCGTACGACGATGAAGCCGCAGTGCATGCTGCAAAGGAACTCTGGACCTACATGGAAGTGAACAAGCACTCGCGAGACCCTCTCACATATTTCCTGAACCAAAGCGTGATCTACCGAGGGGCAGCGGAGATGGACGAAAACCAGCTCGCTGAGGTCAGAGGACATGAGAATTTCGAATTCAACGAGTCATTTCTGATTGACAGTTCCAACGGAAAGAGGACGGCATATGAAGCTGCGAGGCTTCTCTGGAATCGAATGCGAGAGCCCAACCAGAGTCGAGATGACGATCCTGAACCAGACCAACAACAGTTTGAAGGAGACTCTGGAAATAGTATCGCATTATTCATAGCTCAAAACCCCAGTGCAAGTGCACATGATATTATGAAATATGCTGAGGCCAAGAGAGAAGAGTCAAGCCCCGGAAAAGATGTGTGGGATCAGATTCAGCGGAATCAAGACGCTCGACAAGCGGCAAGACTGCTCTGGGAGAAAATCGAAGAAAAACGGGAGCACAAAGTCATGTCAGATCTCCAGTACGAACTAAATCTAGAGCATCAAGAAGAAAGTAAGACCTGTCAGTACATGTTCCTCGATGCGCCCTGGTGGTCACGGGTGTGGATTCTTCAGGAAGTGATCCATGCGGGAGAAGTAGTCGTATTGTTCGCAGAGGGAGGAGGCTATGTCTCCCTCGAGGAGCTACTGATTGCACATGACTATTGGAAGACCTGGCAGCAGCTGCACAATAACAAAAGTGCATTTACCAGCACTTTTGCCTCCCTGAGAACCAGGCAGCAGCAGTTCGAGAGCAAAGATGCCGATGTCTCTACCCTTACCAGCGCCTGGAACAGAGACCAAGGCGGCCTGAATCAGGCCGTGCGTCAGCTTTCTCGACCCCCTGGGCCTACAGAACAGGATTTGTACAACATGGGTTTTGCAAATGCGATGCAACTTACCGACCCCCGCGGGCACTTCAAGGATCTAAGGGCCGCCGCAAAGGCAGCGCCCAACAGGACGGGCACCATGTACCCTCCGAACCTGGGCGGCCTGATCATGAATTTCCGCAACCAGCATGCCACCGACGCGCGGGACAAGCTGTACGCGCTGATGGGCATGGCCGCACCTGGCAGCCAGGGCACGGACATCCCGGTCGACTATCGAGTCTTGACCAAGAAGCTATACATCATGGCCGCGCGGGCTCTTCTAAAGAAATTGTTGCTCATTCTTCTGCTAGTAGAGTCGCCCGAGCGAGCCATAGCCGTCGATGGGGACTTGGCATTGCCATCATGGGTGCCAGACCACCGAACAAGGCAACACATCTTTCCAATCTTGCAGCTAAGCAGGCAAGCTTTCTTGTCTGCCGACCATGGTTTCCCACCCGTGGAGCAGGAGCCACGCTTCCGGCAGGCTGTGGATGCGGAAACGCTGGTTCTGAGAGGCTTGTACGTCGGTGTAGTGACAAGCACGTTCGATGCGCGGTTCACGGACCAGGCCGCCTTAATCGGTCGGGACATAGTCCGACTGATTACATACGACCTGGACCCCGCGTCTCGGTATAAGACGGCCGACGAGCTTGAGCTTGCCGGTGCCCGGGACGGATGCGGATCCGCTCGGGGTTGGGATCGTCCTGACCCGGTGAAGGACTCGAGTTGGGGACCGGTGCATACCAAAACCGGGGATTCCATTATCATCGTGGCAGGGTTGTCAATACCGATTGTGGTTCGGCGGGTAGATCGCGAATCCGAGTCTAGATCGGAAGAGAAGTATCTCTTTGTGGGCACCTGTTGGTTGGTGGATTCGAGGGTGAATCCGCAAATCTTCGTAACGAGGGATTGGACGCATGGTTCGGGCTTTTCGCCCATCATGTTTGGTAGTGCTTTGAGAGGCCTACCGAGCGATTGGAAGCCTGAGGAGTTTACTTTGTGTTAAGTGTTCTGTGCTGAGACTAGTATATAGGGTAGCGAGAGATTATAAAAGATTTAAGATGTTGCATCACGACGACTGCTTGTGCATTAGTCCTAAGAGACATGCCCTTTATGTCATCTTGCCCATCTCAATTCCCATACCTTCTACTTCTTCCTCGCAGTGCACCTCAACACCCCGGCGCGCACACCACCTCACCATAGTAACTTTCGTCCCATCGTCCCTCTCCACCTCGTCCAAAGTCTCCCAGTATACTCTTGCCGCCTCCGGTATGATTTCCCCAAGCTGCCATCCAAGACGAGTCGCTTCCGACTCTTCTTTCCGAACCTTCCAACGTGCAAGTTTCAGTGCCGACTCTCTCCTCCAGATCCCTTCTCTTGCTGGAGCTCGACCTATCAGATCCATGGTCTTAGCACGGATCGGTATGTCGCGGCATTTCCAAGTGACAAAATACAATGGCCCAAGAACGCCAATGTCGGCACCAAGGGTAGGTAACTCCGCACTGTAGGAGTCCATGCCATCGATCAGTGTGGTGATAGCATCAAGCATCTCAGTAAATATGACCCCTTCACCCCTTTTTCACCTGCCCAGTTTGCTCCTCGGCGTGATCACCAGTGGTTGTCAGAATTCGTGACCTCCCACAATTTAACCGATCTGGTCGATCCATCGAATCTATTAGTCATCAGTTTATAATCTCAAGGTCACGTTGTAACTCATCACGTGATCACCCGACGGGTTATAGTTCTTCCTTAGGTTTCATGTTTCATCACCGGGTCGCCCCTAAAATGACATCCCTTCCTACTCATATGTTCGTAACAATAAGCACTAACTTTTAGTTGGTGGTTGGTAGTGGCTGGTGACACTTCTTAAAATGAGGCATGGCATGGGCAAGGGGGCGTGAATGCCATTTGAGCCCTTTCCCACCGACTGATGAGAATGGCTAAAGGCTGCGCCGTGAGGCGATAGACATCACTACCTCTCAAGGCACTACTATCGTGCCGTGCGTTGATCACCTGATTGTCTGTGAGATGCCTTGGAACGCTGAGTATTGAAGCTCGGTAATGCTACCGACCAGGTTTCCAACTACCTCGTGAGTCTCCGAGTCCAATTGAGAGACGCAATTTCTTCTTCACAGCTCTGCGCTCATTTCTCTTCTATGCCTTCACCTTACCAGAAAAAGCGGTAGATACCTGCCCGACTCGGGAAGCCCTTCCATTGCTTTCTCTTCCTTAGGGCAGCTTCAATCAGGGCTTTCTGAAATGTCAACAGAAGCTTTTTTTAATAGTGGGGTGCTAAATTTCCCCCACCCATACCCCGCAGTGATGCTCCCGCGGGGTAAGGACTCTCTAGGTCGGGCCGTTACAAGTGCTGACCACACAAGTTGCAGGACGATTGGTTGGAAGGATCGAATTTCTCCTTTCTCGAAGAAAGTGAATTGCCAATGAGGCGGAATCATACAACATCCTAAGAGTGGAGCTGTTACGGATCCAGACTATTCAGGTACGACGTCTAGACCTAGACACAACTCCACAAAATGGGTCTGGGCCCGGTGATGTTTCCCGGTGATAGTCCAGGGGGCCGGCTCGATAGCTGTGTCTCGCGGAATGTCGGATTCCCGCCCCTGAAGTTGAGAAGAATGGCAACTCGTATATGCCGCCGATTTTCTTTGAGGCCGAAATATTTTGACCCCCACTAGTCAATTATGGACGAGTTCCATACGACCATCCAACCAAGAGTCTTGTGGCCACTCATAGTTAAGAAGCTCCGGATAATTTAGAACTGCCAATCCTTAAGGCGCATCTCTCCGCGAGCTCAATAATCACTTCAGCCTTAGCCTGGCGATCCATCAGTAGTAAGCTTGAATATCCGACGACTGGAATCCACCTGGTGAGGTTTGTACGCCGTAAAAGGCCCGACAAGAGACCAGACTAGCAAGTTTGTGACTGGCTTGCCCATCTAAAATTTATTCACCATGGAAGTCTTGATAAACCCGAGCCCACCGCGCCTTAATCTTGGCCTTCAAGCAGCAACCATCAACCGCTCGTAAGATGCTCTTCTCAGCGGTCATTGTTCTTGCCGGCCACGCGGCGGCCTTCGGGTTCCCGCAGCCCAAGGCATACGCTTCGACCGCAGATGGCAAGTACAAGATCAGTCCTTATACCGCTCCAGTTCGGGGGCATAGCAATCCGGGCAATAGCCCGACGTGGTCGCTGTCAATTGACGACACCCGGTCTGGTTACAAGCAAAAGGTCACCGGCTTTGGTGCCGCTGTGACGGAGACCACGGTCGATGTCTTCGACCAGCTTCCGGCGCATCAATTGGCACAGCTGCTCAGTGAGTTGATGACGCCGGAGGGTAACAACTTCGGCATCATGCGCCACACAATTGGATCCTCCGACCTGTCGCCCGAACCGGCCATGTCGTATGATGACAACGGCGGAAATGCTGGTATGGTAGACCTGTCGCTTTCGCATTTTAACATTGGCTACCGAGGCTTAGCCATGGCCAAGATGCTCAAGTCGATGAGGGACCTGAATCGGGACATGACCATCCTGGGCTCTTGCTGGGGCGTCCCCGGGTGGATGAAGATCGACGGCATGCTCGTCGGTGCTGGTAACAATACGCTGAACCATAAGTACAGCAGCCAATATGGAGAGTACTTTGCCAAATACATCCGGGCATTCGAGGCCGCTGGGGCGCATATTGATGCCATTACCATACAGAATGAGCCGTTGAACAACAACAGTGGCATGCCTAGCATGGTCATTGAACCGGTCGAATCGGGACAGCTCATTCGCGACTATGTTGGGCCCGCTTTGAGGCGCGCCGGGCTCGAGACGGAGATCTGGGCCTATGACCACAATACTGGTATGCCTCTTGATAGACGGGTCACGGTGACATACTAATATCTGACCAGACCGACCGGATTACCCCCAGACCGTCTTGGACATTGCACCGCAATATGTCAACACTGCGGCATGGCACTGCTATGCCAACCCCATCGACTGGACCGTCTTAACCGAGTTCTACCATAACAACTCCCACGTCGAGGACTTCAAGCAGTTCCATACCGAGTGCTGGACCTCCAACCTCTACACCGGATGGAATCAGGCCGCCGACTTCACCATGGGTCCCATGCAGAACTGGGCCATGGGCTCCCTCGCCTGGACGCTCGCTACCGATACCAATGACGGCCCCTGCCTTGACACGCCGGGAGCCTGCTGTTCTTGCACCGGCCTTGTCGTCGTGGATACCACAGCCGGCTCGTACAACTTCACCACTGACTACTACATGATGGGCCAGTTCAGCAAGTTCATGCCTCGCGGTGCCACGGTGCTCGCAGGTACTGGTAGCCAGACCAATTCCAGTGGTGTCGGTGTTGAGTCCGTCGCCTCCCTAAACCCGGATGGCACGCGGTCCATAGTTATTGAGAACAAGTTTAGCAACCCCGTTTATGTCACGGTAACTACAAAGAGCGGTGAGACCTGGAGTGGCCTCGTGGAGACTGAGAGTGTCACTACCTGGATCCTGCCACCTATTTAGTTGACTTTCTAAGGCAGACTTATCTTAATGACTCAATAAATACTGTCTAGTAGCTGCACATATGTCATCGTTATAGCTAGATATAAGATATAATAAACAATGAATACTCCTTAGTAGTAATATTAAGCCGTAAAATCTCTGCTAGGTATATTATTATTATAGCGGTAGCCTATAACCTTGCTTTGGCTAGATTACCTAACTAGACTCCTATAGAAAGATCTTTACTCTCTTAACCTATCCTTCTCTTAACCGCTCTCTAGAGTCATAAAACTACGTTAGAGCAATAATAACTCGTGTCTATGAGATCCCCTTCCTCCTCCCATTTTCTACGGCCCCTGGGCTTAGAAGCGCCCGCAAACGCGTCTCGACGTGTCCCTACCTGCCTGCAGGATCACAATACTGCAAACGCTGTCTCCAATAGCTAGCTGATCGGCAGAAGCTATTTAGCCCTATCGCTACCTGCGTCTGTGCTCGTCTACTAACCTCTCCCCATACGTCCTAGGCGCTCTTATCGCATTTAGCATTAAACTCTCTGTGGCCCAGGTTAAGTTATTGCTATTTTTAAACCGGGACTTTTGCGGTAAAAGTCAGATGCACGGCTTGTATATATGCGCGGCTCGCTTATAAAATACATCACTCTTTAAATTATTTAGTAGGAAGAACCTTCTTTATACATTGCCCCCGCCCTGGACTATGCAGCCCTGCTCTGAGGGGATCTAGGGTCGCAACTCGGCACTCTAATTATGCCACCACGGAGATCTCTGCCTGGCATACGTGATACAGGTGTCTCTCCTACATTACTAAGTACAGATCAGCGATAGCCAGACTTTTGCCTGTGCAGTACTAGACTGACTCTATACGTGATCCTGAACTGTTCCTGTTAACACCGCCCTACCCAGCATCTGTGACTACTATCTCGATCTTGCTTGTATCGTGGTTCAGCATCTGCCTAGCGCTATGGTGGCCGAGCCTGTTACGACCCTCTCCGCCGCGGTCGGCATCGTCGGGAGCACCATCATCGGCGCGGTCGACCCCTTGCAGGGCCCGGATGAGGTGTTCTCTTCGGTGGTCGCTGTGCGGGAATGCGAGAAGAATCTAGCGACCTTGATTGCGCTGTCAAAGAAGCACAGCGACCTCTTGGCCAAGCGACCCTCCGACGCAGCCTCCATCGAGCACACGATTGAGACGGCGTGGGCCGACCTGCTTGTGGTGAAGCCGGTGCTGGAGAGATGCGGGCGGAACGCACGCGGCGACAAGACGACCCTGCGGCGTCGACTGCGGTGGAAGATGGTGGATCAGAAGAAATACCACCTCCTGGCGACGTCGGTCTCCCGGAACGACGCCGATGTGCGGGATCACATCAAAAAGCTGGAGCAGATGGCGCATTTAAATCCACTGGAGATTCTGGCTGAGACGGCAAGAGAGGAGGAGAGAAGGCGACGGATGGAAATCGAGCAGGCCCGGGCCAGGAGAGAGATTGACGGACTAACGCTTCTGGATCCGCTTGAGAGTCCGATCAGGATCCAAGGAAGCCCAGAGCAGGCTTCTCTGCTGGCCAGCGAACCGGCATTTCCAGCACTGTTGAGGACTGTCTTATATCCACCATACATCCTGCCTGTCCGAGCCACGCCTTGTCAGAGTGTGCACAGCGCCGATTTCCCAACCGAAGCGTGGTCCTGCGACAGCAAGACGCCGACCTCAAACCGATCGATCGTGACCCTCGCGACCGACTCTACGCTGACCGGCTCGGCAGCTCCCATTCTGAGCAGCTTGGCCGGCCTGATAGCTCTCGGTCCTGACGAAATACCACTTTCGATGGAGCCTACTGCGACTGCTTCTCCACCGCAGGCGCAAGAGGATACCACAGCTACCGCTACGTTGCCTACGGGGCCAGTCTTGCCCCAGCGCGCCTCAGGATAGGAGCTGCTGAAGAGGCAATAGGAGCCATTATATATGTGCAAGATTGCGCATATTCTTACGATCCCCCGTATTGCATCCCGAGGGCAATGCAAGGTTATCTGAGTGAAATAATGTTACGTTATACATGTGGCATAAGGACCCTATTTTGGCTATTTTTCGAAGCAAATATTATCTTCGAGTCTCCTAATTTGTTCCCCTCAAATAGCAAAGGCGACTACGAAGCTCTGCCAGTGATGTAGAACACCTATGAAGATGCTTAGCAATCCAGCACCAGTTCCGACTCTAGCTGTCGACGCTCTTGGTGATGTCAGATTTGAGGTTTGCGTTGGCACATTCGATCTAGCACTGCGTGATTCTACTTACCGTGAGTGACTGGGCGAAGATGATAATAGGGTGAAACTCAGAGGAGACAGATGAGGCTATGAAGCGAAGCGCTGAGCAGGCAAAGTCGACGATGAAGTGGGTGTAGAAGACGTAGAACTAGCGTCTGGGGGAACTAAAAAAAGAGCAGACGTAGGTGAACGTCAGGGTTTCTCCCACTGACACCATTGGTATCGGAGCCGTAATCGCTGTCGGCCGCGCTATTCCATAGGAAAGAGTAGTAGTGGGCACGCTTGAAGTGTAGAATAGAAGACAACTACGTGAAAATGGGAATTGATTCCCTGCTGAGAAGGGCAGTTGCGGTGGGGGCAATCCCTGAGATAGTTTGCAAGCCACCGGGAACATGTGAGCCTGTTGGGTTAGTCGCTATGTTTGTCAAATATCTAAGGCTTACCACACTGGAAATAGGGCACCGGACCTTGTTCTCTTCTATGGCTGTAGGTGTGGACACTACTCGACCGGGTTCCTGTACCGCATACTGCTCGCTACTCGCGCCTCATTGCACACGGATAAAGGAAGCACCATAAACGCGTTTACATATATATTATATCACCTTGCTGGCAAGAGATTGCATCGCCCAGTGAAGTTGCCTGCAGCTCTCTGACCAAGGCAACTGGAAGGAGGAAAGTGTACGTGGTAGCGCAGCAGATGGGGGGCGTCGCGGCTTTCGTGCCCAAGTGCTGAGGCTGCCCATGTACGGGGAAGGGGGCCCGGCTTCCCGATCGCTGGTGTGATGCTGTCCTCCATGTATAGTCTAGTAGAGGTGGAGCAGAGGTAAGATTGCAAAAGTAATTAATCAGATGCCATGTGTGAAGACTTTTCTCCAGCTGCCACAGGGGTCGAGGATTGACGTTCCTGCAGGAAGTGATTGCCAGGATCTCCTTGTGTTACCTTACCGAAGAGGAATCTCGACCGTGTTTATCTCCGTCCTGCAGCCGGTTTTCAGGATAGTAATGATCTCCAGCGCATACCGTGGTATCTCCTAATCCAAGGCCAGAAGAATTCCGCCTACTAGGTGCGTGTAGATGCTGTTGACACTTTCCATCGTGAGGAGCAAACTCAGTCACCTTACTGCCCTTGCAGCTTTTAAGACCGGCATTTTATATACATCTAGTTTCTGATTATCTCAAGCTATCGAATTAATTCATACTAAACCCCAGGCTGTAGTGGTATGCTGCCTCTAGTACAGGCTCCAGGGCATCCCTTCTGTATCACAGATATGATTTCTGGGCTCTCACGATCGACCTTCCGCCTCTAGGCAATCAAATATTACTGAGCAGATACGGATCGCCGGTACGGGAAGATTGCTTCTAGACTACTCGCTGCAATGGACTCTTTGGGCAAGCCAGATATTTGCGTCGCGATTGATTTCGGCACAAGTCACACTGGGGTGGCTTGGATGATGCCTCGAGACCAATACAGTCCCGTTCAGGTCATCAACGACTGGCCTGGTGGAGGCGACAACAATGAGCGAAAAGTGCCAAGTGTAATTTCTAGAAACCAGAAAGACCCGGCCATGAGATGGGGCTTCTTGTGCGATGAGATGGACGAGAGCGAGAAGTGGAGGTTCTTCAAGATATTCCTGGATCCTGAACAACTCCAGCTGAGCAAGCAAGAAGGGATATCCTGGGCTCCCGAAAATATGGCACAGGTCCACCAACTAGTGACTGACTTCCTCCATCATATCTATCTACACATCAGCCACATCATTCCCCTTCACTTTGGGAGGTCTCCAGGTGAGAGCTGGGATGATATGGCCGTCGAGTTCATCTTTAGTGTCCCAACCACATGGGAGAAGCCAAACATCGTCCGCAGCTTCTTAAAGATCATCCGCGATGCTGGATTTGGCACTGCAGAGCGACATGAAGCAGTCATCGGTTTGACTGAAGCAGAGGCAGCTGCAGTTGCTACTATGACCCGCGTCGGTTCTGCTATCCCTTTGCGTAACGGCGATGTCTTTTTGTCAATCGACGCAGGAGGGGGCACAACGGATCTTGCATTCGTCCAGATCACCTCGGTCAACCCTCCCATGATGGAGCAGATCCAGCAAGTCAGAGGCACGGGAATTGGTTCCATGATGGTTGATAAGAGCCTTAGACAACTTGTTTCCGACAGACTGCAGAGACACCCAGAAGCCCAGCAGTATCTGCCTGCTGACTGCGCGATGAAGTTGTCTCAAAGCCCGTACTTTCGCCTCGTCAAACATAAATTTGGACAGCCAGTCTATGACCAGGATCTCTTCAGGATCCAGATGATAGGGGTTCACCACGCGTTTTCGCACGAGGGGATAGGGGTACACAACGGCCATATGGTTTTCACAAAGTCGGTTCAACCTACGTTGCTGGTGAAAACGGACGGATACTGATGATGCACAGACAAGAGCTTGAAAGTCTATTCGACACCCAGTTGAAAAAGATAATTAAGTGTGTCAAGGAAGCTCTAGACCTGTTTGAAGCAGAGGGATACAAGTCGGTGGTAGGCACTTTCACTCATGCTTACTGGTATTCTCGTGACCGGCTACTCACAAATGTCTCCAGAAATATGTTATTCTGTCCGGGGGTCTGGGAAGCTCTGCCTATATCTTCCAGAAGCTAGATGACTTCTTCCTACAACAGAGCTCGACAAGGGCCTGTGTTGATGGGACAAGAGTTCAGATGTGCGCCGATCCTCAACTGGTTGTTGTGAAAGGTCTTCTTCTTGAGCGCAAGGATAGCATCTTGAGAACACGCGTAGCAAGGGCTAGTTATGGTGTTGTTATTGAGCAACCATATTCGAAGAGGGACCATTTTAGCCAACGGATCCGGCTTGATCCGCTCAATCAGAAAAAGTACGTGACTGATCAAATTGAGTGGCTAGTTAAAAGAGGCGATAGGATTCCCGCCAATAAGGTCTTTAGCGTCACTATTGAGCGACGAGCAGCTCTAGAGGACCCGAGACAGTGGACGGAGCATATCGTGTGGTCTGAGAATGGCGAGAACTGGCTGCCACGCAATATGACAGAACGTTAGATCCCGCTTTTTATACTTTCTTCCCCCTCAAAACTCAGTAATTCTCTAGCTAACGCCACAGTCTCTCAGCTGGGGTATCACCAATTATGGACCTGCTTATTCGCGTTGATGGTGGCGCGCCTTCAAGCTTGGTCGTCAAGAAGAGGAGACGAAGTATACTCTTCTGGCAAATATCAAAGCAATACTACGTATGCAAATACGATCTACGTCTATACGTGGGCTCATCGGGAGATCTTCGTTTGAGTGTGTTCTCGAGTGGGATCAAGATGCCAGGCAGCATAGCTCCCTTGATGGTGGGCAATTATCTTCTCAAGTACTCCGTGGTTTGCACTAACCCGTTGTGACAGGCCCAGTGGGACGCGGACACAGAACACGAGCCACGACCCGAGCAGAAAAGAACAGATCCGGTGGAGTTGATGGCTTTCTCTCCGGAGTCGTTTTCCGCCTCGAGGATATCGTTGTCTCCAACTCCCGCCGTTGTAAGTTGATAATTAAATCCAATGGAGTGGCAAAGAGCATACTTGCAAAATCACTACTCAAGGAAGACTTGTACAATAGATATCAGCTTGCCCTATCTACTATATACCCCGATGCCTGTTCTTTAGTATACTTAGAGACTCTTTCTGCGTGCCACTTAAATTTTTGCCGTCTGTGCCGACGCCGTACTGTAATATTCTGATTAAGGCAATCTTGCCACTGTTACACAGAGCTTCGTCCCCCAATTTAAGGGGGCACACAGCAGCCCACGCCTCTAGCCACCATAAATAACACTTTGCATTCGCGGCATCCTCAAGAGTTATGTCCACTTTCACTCGTGCCTGGCTAGGTATAGTCTCCCTCTCTTATCCCAGCAAGAGTACATTTCCAACCTCCGACGTGATTGCTTTAGTCCATACTCCCGCCAACCAGCTCCAATGTTTTGACCCTGGGTCGTATTGTGTAACCACCCCTATACAAGGGTTCAAGTTGGTCCTTGGAGGATTTTGGTGCCGAAATTCCCTATTTCCGAAGGTCGCACAGGGTCTTAAGAGCTGACCGTGGTGGTAATCTTATTAGAAACCTTGTCTTTTACGGAGCCATGGGAAATCCACGCGCGGAGGTGGAGGGCTATGTGATAATGGAGAAGACCCGCGCCACTCTGTGATCTGGGGGTATGTTGGTTGCAGGGGTTGGTTAAGCCACCTTGCTCTGTCGGGAGATGAGCGAGGCCTTCCGGAAATCCAAGGGGGTGGAGACGGGCGAAGCTGCCTATAGCACGCAAACATCCCTTGTCCCATGCATTGTAGCAAAGGGTACTCTCATGCGGTGAGCAACATCCTGAAAATACGTGATACTATCCTGTACCTCGCCCCCTTGTCATGGATCTCTGATTCTACGGGTCACTCAATTAGGTGCTGTACAATTCCCATCGCGCGCTCCCGAATGCCTCCAACTTCAAGTCTCCCTACACATCATCCTCCCATATCAGTCTTCTGCTTCTTTTTAGGGGAGGACTCCTTATTCTCCCAAGACTTGTTATCATGCGTTTTCGACCCTTCTCTCTTTTCCAGTCATGGCTCGCACTCATTTTCATTTACGAGCACGCGAGCGCATCGACATCCTCGGGAGCAATGTCCGGAGCATCGTCAAGCTCCCCCTCGACGACGACGCCGCTGGATTTTGTTGGTAATTACTTGGGGCCTGATCAAAGTGGTTTGCTTGCCTTTCTATTTCACCATTTGGTGCACGCTCCCTACGTATGGCCGCCTCGTAGCTAACAGCACCTCGCGGAAGCCACGCAATACTACTGTCCTAGTGGCCAGTTCTTCACGAGGTCAGACATGTACGCCGACTGTTGCCCTGCGACGGGCGGCTGCGACATTGGTACCTATTGCAACGCCGGCACATGGTATGGAGCGGCGGGCGATACTCAAACCTGGTGAGTTTATGCAGCGAATGTGAGGTCTGTAGTGCTTGGGGCGAAGAGCTGACCCTGAAGTTTATAGTAACCTCGGGTCCCAGTGTGAGACGATGACAATCTATGACAGCTACCCGCCTGTGCCTGAGAGTTGGCTCTACCAACTTTGCTTGCTTGAATTGGCTGCAAACACAGTGTATAGAAATATCCCGGCGACGAGTACCACGCAATCGAGTAAGTTTAACTTAACCCCTCCACCGCCCCCCTTGTACACGACAAAGAAACTTACTCCAACTGTAGCTACAACTTTATCAAGCTCTAAGTCTGCCAGTCCATCTAGCACGCCCACCAGTGGGCCTTCTGTGACCAGCTCTCCATCCGCAACTGGCAGCACTGCTGGCAGCCCTACTGGCAGCTCTACTGGAGCCTCCACTCAAAACAATACTACAAAATCAAGCTCTAAAGCATGGATTGCAGGTGCTGTTATTGGTCCTATAGTGTTCGTGGTCGCGGTCGGTGCATTGGGATTTTGGCTTCGCAGGAGGATGGGGAAGCCGACTGCCACTAGTGATTTGAGGCCCCTGAGTGGGCAGGTAGGCTATGTTCGGTCTATGCCGCCATCACTTCCTAATAATAATAAGTAGATAGCTTAAATAGTAATTAAACCTAGATTTATTAACATGTTCTCAAGTCTAAAAATGAAGTACTACAGTAAGTACCAGATAGTCTGAGCCATTTAGCCGAAAACGCCTAAAAACATGACAATGCCACCACATCGCTATATACTAGGCCCTATCTCGAGTACTCGAGCCTTTAATCATCAATTAAGTCCTTATCAAAGAGGTAACATCATTAGACTAACTATATGGGGCACAAAGAGCAGGTTAATTGAGACTTTCTTAAATGTATCTAGAGGAGCTCTAACGATTAACCCTAGATTTCGACTATATACGCAATGATGGAGATTACATGCAATAAAAGCGAGTTAAAGCATGCAAGGCAATAGCCAGAGAGTGTATTATAGGCTGTATAGAATACATTAGATAAGAGCTAATTTGATTGTCTTTATAAGAACATGCCGTCTCAAATTAGGGCGTGCATCGCGGTAGATGGGTGGCAGGCATACTAAATATTAGGGTTAATTTTTATGCTATTTTAATAAATTTTATATTATTAGATAGCAGAGGTTCAGATGATTCAATCGGTCTAGTCGGCTTGTTAATAGCCTCGGATTTTCCGACTGCTACTGTACCAGAAAAATTCCCTTACAACGGTCCGGCGGTACTCCAGGCCGCTTCTGTTTTTACAGTTCTCTTACCATTGGATACAAGAAATAAGCTAGTCGATTCTAATTCTCATTTCGAGATTGTTCCTGTAAATAGAAGATATAATAATTGGGTTTGTGGCCTATTGTGACGTAGCTCCTGCCATCCCGCATAGGGATGCATGTCCTGCTTGTGCTTAAATCTCTTTGCTATCCGCTTTTGTTTACTTTCTTCTACTATACTTTGTTAAATTATGAGAGCTACTAATTGCCGTGCTCTTGAAGGTTCTTCCAGAAGGTTATTACGGGCTGACTAGACAGGCAGTATAAATAAGGGCCACGCATGTAGCAGAATAATTTTCTCTCTTCTTCTCTTCTTAGGCTACTGTCCTTGTCAATATGGTTAATCCGTACCTAAATTAATTGTCTCAATAGATAAAGCTATTAATTTATAATATCTTATATTAAAATAATAGTTGTTTACATATCTAATTAAGTATAAAGGAGATTAATAGTTTTCTATTAAATACTGGCATTACTCATCACATACCACACTGCTTAACTCAGTCACGCGTGCAGCCTACCACAGATCTCCGGCATTCATGCCAGTTCCGAATTCTAGTCGCCACTGAACAAATGGCAATACGTATACCCCCCGATGCCGCCACCTACCATCCGGAAACTTTCCGCGCCATGGACTCACGGCCCTTCAGACCGAAGCCCGCAGTACCCTCCCATCTCACGAACGGGTCGACTAAGACGATAGAATCGGGGGACACTTATAGAAGACACACATGCTTATTAGACATCATCTATTCAATTCGACGAACGGTGTTACTATCACCGGTACTAATGTACCTTCGCAGTGGAAAGTCATGGTCGGGCCGCCACTGGACGTATCTAATGATCTTCCATCTACATCTTGCGTCTTTACCACTACAAGTATTCTGGGTGTCACTGCAGCCCATTATACCCTACAACCTACTATGGCCACTATGTGTCTTTGTGACAGTACGGTGATGGCAGGGTATCATACCGTGACTGGCACCTCGAGTACAAGTTATCTCGTTTATCAACTCTCCTACTGTCTCAACTATGCCACCTACGCCTGCGATTACAACACAAGCTTCGAAGCCACTGTCACACCTAACTTATCCTCCCCAGCCTATGTAAATTGTGCGAATGATTTAGGGGCGACAAGCGCCTGTGCTCCTTCTGACCTGACTTGACTTCATAAATTTTGCAGCAACGACACTGACCGCCAAGCTTATGGGATCGATTGCAGTACCGTTAGGGGTGCCTAGAGAGTATAGTGTGCGAATGAGCCATTGATAGAGAGCTCTTCTACATTGAAGTTCCGAAAATGCCAACTTATTTTGAAGCCAGGTGCGAGTACCACGACTCACTTTTATCATCGTCCCAACCCGTTGTTGACCCCGAAAATATGCGGTTGCTTAGATAAGTTATAAATGGAGACGCGGGACTAAGTGGTGGGCCATCAAGGATTGTGAGAGTTTAGATGGGACTCGATTGTAGTTTATGTGACTAGACCGGCCATATCTTGCGCAAGCCATTGTCCGATTTCTGGTGCCATCATTTCCAGATGTTTGCAGCCATCTTATTCCAAATGACCTTGTTCTCTTTTTGTTTATCTGTTGAGGTGATTAGGAGTGAGCTAGTGTGCCCTGACGTTTATGTTAAGCCCGCCTCAACCCACCGAGGCTCGCGACAAGAAAGAGAGAGACTCTCTGTATGCGTAGATACATAACTCAAATCAGGGTCGCCAGCCTAAGCGCGAACTTCGGCTTAGGGATTGACTAAGGAGCGACCGGGGGCGGGCCGGAGGGATTATCGGGCTGGCGCAATACTGACAGTAGTATCATATAATTTCGGGGACAACTCCCATACCCAAGAACTTAAATCAATTTAAAAGATAGAGTATTTCTTATGGAACCCTTAGGGAAGATTGCTTTCTTTTATTAGGGTCTCAGGTCTATAATCTTGGAGTTATTATAGTTAGTATATTATACTAACGTCTTAGCTATACTATAGACATTAGTATATATAAGTCTTACTAAGTTATTAAAGTAATAAGAATATATTTTATTTAGGTTAAGCACGAAACTATATACTACGGAATGTACGCCTACTTATATAAACCTTCGCGGCTTGTGGATCAAATGGATCCCTTCCTAATCATTGGCTCAACTAAATCATTCTAGGTCCCCTGATCCATCACTTGACTAGTCCCTCGTGAACCCTCTTAGATTCTCTTACAACTATAGATGCTGAGCTTCAGGCCTCATGAACGTATTCACAATAGCTTGCTCCATCAATATACTTTCTCTAGCAGATCTCATATTATCTGCAGGGCATAACTGAAAGCTGAAGCAGAGTCTCCCAGCAAAATATGGCACGGCCGAACCGCGAGCAATCAAATAGCACCTATTACTTACCCACTCAAGAAGCCAACACACAAGGAGAGAAGAACTTGCTTCCGGAGGCTATTTACCCACTTGGTGTGCCTGGTGGGACAATCAAATTGGGCCATATATCACCACTTGTGTCGTCCTTAACAGTTTAGCCATGGTTCTCCGCCAGCGGAGTCATACCTGTTGCACAGTCAACGTGTGGAGGCGCCCACAAAGTCATTCTCCAGTTAACTGCGGACGAGATGTCCAAGTAAAGGATATAATACGACCGTTGTGCCACAGCTGCATCAGCATTTGTACTGAGGCAGATAAGATTAAAACATGGAAGACAGATGTTCATCTCAACCATCATTCCCCACGTTTTCGACCCCTTGTTAAGTGTTGTATCGCGCCCACCCCACGGCAGAAAAGCACTCAAGTTCGGCGCTCTTAGTCCGAGGATGACTCGATAATCAATAGAGCCTGGAAGCAGCGTGTATGGCGATGGAAAGATACTTCAAACGTCGAGTATCTTTTTTTAATTCTTGCTTTTGCTACTCCTTGAAGGCTAGACTCCGAAAAAGTCGCAATAAAAGAATTGTTGCCAGCATACCGTTTTGTACTGAACCGCGGAAGTTTCGGATATCCGGAAAGCAACGGTGTTGCCAAGCAAAGAGCATGTTGCATGCACTCTACAGAGGGAACTCTGGTCTCAATGGTTAAACAATACAAGAATGGACGGCGCTGAGGATTCTATCCAAAGGGGTGGTGCTGAGTTACTTGTCCAAGAACGGAGAGCCATGTAGCTTATCTTAAAGCAGATGGCTATTTAGAAATGCGGAAAATATACCGTCCAGTCAACGGTAGAATAGGCATCTGCCGGTAAAGATCGTAGCTCGATAGCGTCTGCGATAAATATGTAGGTACGGGCACAACAGTAGAGGAAGCCAACTATGTATATCGGCAGAATGGCCTTCAATGGTACATAAAGCGCCGGGTCCTTATCGACAGAGTTGTTTCTAATGCATTCAGCCACATACTGTGCACGTCGAACCAAATTTTCACTGCCAGGCCATCGTGGAGAGCGTGTATTTCGTTCGGGATCATGTTCTTGCTTGCGTGGTCCAACGAGTGTCGAAACATACTGTTTTATTTTTGGATATGTTGAAAATGCGAATTCCGTAATGGCCCAATAGGCTATCAAAGAGCCCATCATGGTGATGCTTGCTGCACGCCATAAAAATTGCTCGGTCGGCGTTGGGAAACTGTAGTTCCAGCCGCAAATGAAAACTGCAGAGTAGGCCGCTGTGACGCCTAGGAACACCCATATTGTGGCTCCGGGTAGTTCTCGTGCAATTGTATTCTCGAACCGATCAACTGGCTTCCCTGGCGGCGCAAACACTATGCCCAGATTTCTAAGTATATTGATCCAGTTGGACCAGTATATCGACCATGGCCATTCCTTTCGACTGATGAAATCAAGTGGGGTTTGCCTGTATGGTTCGTGCATTCGTGCACCGAGTATCTCCTCTATGGTCTTCTCTGATTGCAGAGTCTCCGATACAGCGATGTCGGATGGCTTTTGGGCCCAGCAAAATAAGGTTCCAATGCTGCAAACTATAAATGCCGCTGTCGTTAACTCCACGCAGGTTATTGTGAGCTGCTGGGCTGCACGCCCACATAAATTGATGACGAACCAGAGGATCTGGAACATTGTGATAACCCGCAGAGCCCCGTCAACTTTGTTCCTGTCGGCGATCATTCGCTTGTCAAGTTTGGGAAGGTCAAGGTGACCCTCCGTAATCAAGTAAAGGAGTTGTTTCGCGTCAATAGGAAAAGTGACATCGTCCTTCGTGCGCAGAACAAACCCGCCCATGTCCGCAAAATATGCATGCTTCATCGTCCAAGTATGATTGGAGGCGCGGAAGTCCCGAACGGAATGCCAAGCCGAGATCCATTGTCCTAGAGCAATCTGGAAAATGAACTCTGGGCCCAGGAAGCTGAGGGTGGTCATGTAGAGCTTTCGTCGGTAGACCTGGAATCGTGTGTCATTAGAACCAGGAACATTGAGGAATAGAATTGCCCAAGAACAGAGAAACATAGTGAAACCAGAGCTCCACAAGATGCTCAAAGTTCCCCGTCCTGTCGGCGCCGAGGTCCAGCCCTGCCTAGAATCGGGCGTTGCAATTGTGTCATTTGCAGTGAAGGTGGCATTGGTGTTTGCTGCAGTAACACCGTTTACCAAGCAGTTTTTAAAGATGTAGGGGGATAATAATATAAAGAGAGCTGCAAAGGTGGGCATCTTTGTTGTACATTAATATCTACTTGGGATGGGAAAGTTAGAACTGGCCGAGCACCGATCTTTGTAACCATTGCACCCCATCATAGATGTGGTGTCAAGGGCTGCGCGACGAATAATAGTTTCACATAAGCCAACATTAAAAATATGGCCAGGATGTTACTGGCTGCGCCTTAAACCCCAACTACCATGGGTTGGCTTTGGCGGCAAGCACAGCGATGTCCTTGACATTGATCCTAGCGGAAATCGAGCTTCAACATAACGCCACAGGCTCTACTATCGTCGCTCGTTTCATCATTGCGCCTGAAGGTGCGCAGAGTGCCTCCTGAAGATGTACGCATTTCGCAATAGCCATCGAGTTTGAAATGGTGATCACCAATAGTTCGTTATGGTGTGCATGGTGTGCTTGGTGTGCCATTTACATTCGTGGTTTCCCGGACCCTAACCGCCGGGAATGCATCCAACATGCAGCGCGGACAGCATTCAGGCCTCTTCCTCCCTGTGTAACCTGATAATCAGTGGTAGAACGCCAACCAATTTAAGCGCTGGAAATACAAGACAGTAGCTCTTAATACGCGATCTCATACTGCAAACTTATAACATGGTATAAATGAGGCAAAATATTAGGATAGGCTCAAGCTATCCAGCAAAGATCGCTGTTGCAACAACTAACGTTTACAATCGCGAGAACATCTATCGTCAATCCCCCTGCTGGGACGGCCCGCTCGGCTATTTTCAACCTTCCCGTTTGAGTTGCTTGTGCAGGAAAGACGGGATTCCTCTCTATACTTACCACTGCAAGGAGTTCGTCGTAATACGAGGCGCTTTGGTGCTGAAAGGGGATAATTGGAATTGCACATCGTCCCTGAATTAATCCGCCTGAAAACACAGTCCAGCCAGGGTCCTTGGAATAACTGGCCAAAAAAATAAAGCGCACAAATAGAATCGAAGTGGCTTGCGACGTATCAGGATAAGCATCGCTCCAGAAACATATCACGCATTCCACATTATTCGCACCTATTTGTTCCATAGTCAAAGTGCCTGGCCGTACCAACATTGTGGATCCCTTTTGCTTTGCCTTACACATCCTCGTTCCTACTTGTCTTGAGGCTTATTATTAAGTTTACTCTCGCCAGTATATGTAATCGGCAGGGTCCGAGTTGAACATCTGTTCACAATGTTGTTGGGAAAGGAGACTCGGATTAGAAGTCTATTGGCCATAACTATTAAAGACCTGGTTAATAAGTTTCATCTTTACAGAGAAGATTATAAACGCAGCAGCCTACCACCATGGGACGAATGCATATCCCCGGCCTCCCTTTGCCTCCTACTCTCTTTGGTCGCGTCCTAGATTCACGTTGCCTTTCTCACCCACCGGTTTTCTCGCCGACACAGCCACGTATCTCCAAATATATCTTCCGCGATAACCCTGAACTCCGGCAACCGTGTTTATGAACCATGCTTCAAGACCAAAGAGCGTTATAAGTAGGTATGGTATGATTGCAAGGATGAAGAAAAATCGCAACATTGGCCTGATGTTTATAGAGAGATCCTCCAACACGATGTCTTCAAAGCCGGCCTCCTCAAGCATTCTCTCGAGCACCCCTTCATCAAAACGATTGTTTGTTGGCATTGCAGCGTAGGCGTTTACTTTGTTCATGGAGTCCCTGTGACCTTTTGGAACGGTGCTCAGGTCCTTGTGGTCGTATTCGTATAGGGCAATTTTGCCTCCAGGTTTGAGCACACGGAGAAATTCCTGCAATACTCTCTCAGGGTCCGTTGCATGAACAAATGTCTCCATAGTGTAGATTCCGTCAAATGATGCACCGGCGAAAGCATCCAAGTGATGATAATCCATCTTCCGGACCGTGACGGCTGCTTGGAGACCCTGCGATTCAATATTCTGTTGTGCTTTTCTAATGTGACGATCAACGACATCGATACCTTGAACAAGAAGACCCCTTTTAGCCATATACGTCGCAACATGGGCAACTCCGCAACCAGCATCGAGGACTTTAGCTCCATTCTTCAGCCCTAACGTATCGAACAGGTGGTCTTCCATTGCCCGCAGTGCTCCGTTGAGAGGAAAAGGCCAGTATGTATCCCGTTCGTAATAGCCAAAGTGTCGCGTTCCACCTAGCAGAAGCCGATAGCCAATGCGGGACTCGAGTGAACCATAATAGCTTTGAAGAGGTTGATTGAGATTGATCAAGGGTTCTTGGTCGGAGGGAGGCATTGTTGATAACGGAGTAGAGCTATTGCAGTTTGGATATATATAGGAAAGGATAAGACTAGAGGATGGGAAAAGAAGAGGATGGTAATTCGATACGGCACTTCAGGAGTCGATAGAAAAAGTCTAAGACCCGGAAACAGGAAACACAATTAGCGCTGCCTGCGTACAGGGGTGGTGCTAAGCGAGCCGTGCGGGAAGCAGACCAATGGTGATGGTGGATCATATGACTAACACTTGGAGATAACACGAGGTCAAAGGGAACAATGACGGGAACCAGCAAAATCTCCCTATCGAGCATCTCGAATCTCCTCATAACTTTCCCCTTGAAGTTGTTACTAATGCGACTCTGACGTCGCGGGGCAAGACTACAAAGCCTGCCGCACGGCGATCGCCTCCGCGCATCCTAGCATAACAAGATGATGCGGAAAACCCTTCAATGCCATTTTTAGTACCAGCGCGTCCATCCGTCCATCCGTCAACTGAAATATGTTGAGAACTACGTCAACCCAATAAGCCCGGAAAATATTCCACAATGTTACACGCGCGATAGAGTTAAGAATCCAATTCAACCCTTGTTGGAGGGGTAGTACAAAGACGAGCAGCTGGGACGACAGCGACAGCTTTGAGAGGAACGATGATTTTCGACAGCCACACAAACCTACTGCGCCACCCAGCAGACTAATGACCGTGGTCCTGGTACTGACTGTAAATGAAAGAACTGCACGGGTATTAGTCGCAAAGGGGGTGGAGAAAGTTGAGCGCAAGTATCTCGTCCATGAGAGCAAAGTCTACGACCACCTCCGCCCGATTCAAGGCGGCTGCATCCCTGTCTCTTTAGGCATAGTTAATTTGAACCTCCCTTGCTACTACGACGTCGGTATATATTTTATAGCAGTGCTCTTAGCTAGGTTGATCGACTACCTCACTAGTGCCTTACCTCCGAGAATGAAGCTCGTGTTCTCAATCAAGTGAATAGGAATCCTTGGGAAAATTACACGAACAGCAGGTACTTCACAAGGAAGTAGAACCGCGGAGTGGGTTGTGCGGTAGGGAGCATAGCAGACTAACGGTAGGTCGCCCCTAGGCACCCCCTCACCGGATCGAAAGAGGAATATACAAGGGAGATTGAATTACTAGATAAGAGAAGATGAGTTTAATGGTAAAGCTCTCTTTTTGGTACGTATAATGCTCTGGAGACAAGCTAAACGCTACAAAATGCCAATGCACAATCCTCGCTATATTTCTTAGTAACTCCTCCTAAACAGCGAAGTTCCGAGTAAAGTCATCAATCAATCATCATGACACCCATAGTCCTTGTAGATCTCCAATAATTTGCCTTCCTCAACCATCTTGCTATTATACTTCTTCCGCCCAAGCCCTCTTCTTTAGCTTCTTGGATGCTCTGCCATCCATCCTCTAAGATAGAGAGGTATCTGGGGTGATGTTGCGTGAAGAAACGCAGCTTGGTTGATTGCTGGTTTCTTCTAGTAGAGAGGTTACATTAGGGTTTGAATATCGAGAGAGAAGGTGGTTCTCTGAACCCTGCGAAAGTCTAGATTCTCCTAGTTCAGATTCCTAGGAGACCTCAAACTTCACATTAGACGACAATTCATTAATAATTAAACAGATTCTTATCTCTTAAGTAGCGTAAGGGTCTGGCCTTATATAGATTAAACCTCTTATTAATATCATTAATTAAAATAAGAATAGAAATAAACTTTCCAAAAAAGTAGATATTAAAAGGAAGTAAGTATAAATATATAGTTATTACTTTATTATAAAGTGGTATTATAGGCTAAATATAATAAGCTAAAGTAATAAAAATCATGTCCGTGATTCTCCTTCAGGAAGCTATCCCATTAGATGTGGAAATCTGCGCCCTACACCCGAATCCGGAGAACCCTCCCAGTTCAGGGGGGCACAAAGCGTGCCTATTTGTAGTAGCTTAACATTAATTGTTTGTACAATTGCCGGCCAACACTTGCAGGCTGGCCGGCAGTCCGTGACAATGCCCATGCAGTAGGCGATGTGCTCTGTCTGTAGGTGCCGTGCCTCACGTCTAATATAGAGTACTCCCATTATATTCCGACTGCAATGCAGACCTTCGCGATATAATCACTATAGTTCAAGGTCGACTCAGACTTATTATGTGAATTTATGTCTGACCATTTTGTAGATGGGGTACTTAGTCCTATCAAATGTCGGGTACGAAACATCACTGTGAGGGCTAATATTCACGACAAGTGTAGGCCCAATGACTTAGATAGCGGCTTCGGCTTAGAGAGTTGTGTGGCACCAGAATTACGGCTATTACTAAAGTTCACGGCTATGGAGAGGGTAAAAGATGCAGCTCATATTATTCCACAGCTCATTTGTCCGGTAGCAGTCCCAGCTCGTACCAGTTCGCATCTCAACATTTACGGACCACCCTTCAGGTCGAACCTCCCGTAAGTGATGATTACTTTGCACACGTCATGTGCCAATAGGTTGGGCCGTCCTGGACTGTACGCATGCCTGCTTAGACTCGTATGTTGGCATGGATGTCGGCCCTGGAGAAGTAGAACAGAAAGAGCAAGAGAGGGTCGGCACCGTTGCATCATCTGGACGGGCTTTGGCTGCATTCTGTCTTTGTCGATAACGGTTCCACCAGAAAGTGTTGTATTTCATTGGCAACAGATGCCAGCATACCAAAGCTTCTTCGTGTTCGTCGCAGAGATTCATATTCAAATACGCCTGATAACGTGCATCATCACCCGGCGCATCAATCTGGACAATTTCAAGTCGTCGCCCAATATACCGCTCATCGCAACCAAGACGGTTCACCACAACAATCGTGGCTAGCAGTATCGTCACTACGATCATAATCTGCACGCATAGACACGCAGATCCGAGGCTGACCACAAGCACACCAAAGGCAAGCCACGTCACTCCCCGAAAGAGCACGTAAAGAAAATGACTTCCTGGGCGTGGCTCGGTCAAGAACACATTCGTCGTGATCCCTCTCGTAGTACGAATGGTCACAGCCATCCCATTTGGAAGCATCACAAATAATGTCACCGGATCGCAATTATGCTCTTCTGCCCGCTCAACGAGGTTGTCCAGAGACCGTCGCAGGGAGAATAGCATGCAGCCACGCGCAATGATGACCGCAACGAGACTGACGGACGATGCGAAGCCATACCAGTCGCCCAGTAGAACCGGAATTACAACCAGAGTAGCATTCACTGTAAAGTTTATACATACCATTAACGCCCAGTGGAGTGTTGTCAACGGCCGCCGCTGGGCCAGCGCATTGACGTGAAACGTAGTACTGTTGTAATTGAGCTTTTGACACATGAGCCAGCGCGTCCACCAAGCGCTCAGGTCAGTCGCCATCACACCATCGGTGATGTTGTAGAGTGTAAAGCCAGGGATAGGGTTCGCTATTGTATTGTCCGCAAAGATGTGTGCTGCGAGGAGTGGAAGATATTCTGCGAAAGGGTTGTGAACCAAGCGTGAGATGGACTGGCGGAGACTGTCTGCTGCGAGAAGGGTGATTATGCCCAATGCATCGATGTGGAAGGGCGCCCAATGTTTCAAGGACTCCAGCACAGGCATTATGTTAGTTCGGGTGGAATTGCCAGAGACCGCGATGATAATGAAGAAGACCGCGACTTCCATTCGGCTCGAGTGGTCCCAGTGAGCTCACATGGATCCTGCGTAACTTGCGCTACTGGCCAGCCGTATCATTCAGCCTACCTGCCAAAACGTTGCACGTGTAGTTATATTTAAGGCGGCCAGAGGGTTCTTGATTGATTCACTATCCATCGAATAATAAATCTTGGTAGGTCGGCTAGCTTTATCGGTCTACCCAGCGTCCGATCTGTGGCCTAGATGACGACTCTAGCATAGATTTCGTGACTAAAGATGATGCTAGTCGTTCGGGCAAAATCTCACCCACTTAGCTACGCTAAGTGGGTGGGTAGGGTAACCGAACGATTATAAGATTTATTCCGGTAGAGAGAGTATAAGCGAGAACGTGGTAATCCTCTGAATATAGCTATATATTCCATAATCAAAATTGACCTAGAATAAGACCAATTCTGTTTCTGTGCTGGAACAGTGAGAAAGTTGACCTGAACCCTGCTCCAAACTTTCACGTGCCGGAGCAGGACCCTTATCCAGTTTTTCGCCCCGCTGCTAATTGACTTTGGACCCGGTGGGAATTACTCCTCATGTTTCGAATTACATGGAGCCTAGGCTGCGGCCTGTTGCTGTGAAGTTTCGTACTGCGGTGTGATGGCTTAGAAACTTTGGCATTGGTTGTGGTTAGGGTCATTGCTAAGGCCACGTGATTAGGTGTAACGACCGCTGTAGGCTTGTCACACGCTAGTATACTTCGTAAATTTTCGTCCTGCAGGTCCCTTCAGACCCTTCTGAATCAGACATGTCTTCCATTGAGTCACATGGTGCATTAAGTCGTCACCAAGCTGTACCTTCCTTCCCATACGAAATCGTTCTTTGAATACGCCATGGATTGGATACCTAGACCTTTGCATGTTGCCCTTCCGTTCGAGGAAGTGCCTTGCTTGAACACACAAGGCTATGATCATGGCGAATGGAAGTCATACCCAGAAAGACAAGGTTTTCATGCTCGAACTTTTAATCAATGGACTGATTTCTTTAGCGCTGAGAATTTGCCTCATGGCTTTGATGCCTTCGTGGAGAGATGGTTATTCTGGGGTGCCTTTGAGCAGATTCTGCCTGGTCAGCGCATTCATCTACGAGACTATGTGGAAGAAACAAAAGCTGGACGCCTCATCCGTATAAAAAAGCTGTTTGAAAATCTGGATTCCAACGCAGTCATCAACCAAATTAAATTGCCTGATTTGTGGACGTTCTTTGGACATAGATTGAAATGCGAATGTACAATAGACTTTGACAGTCGGAGCTCGTGGACAATGTTGGAGTTCGATCAGGTTTACCATGAAAGATGGAATACTACAAGATGCAAGCAGCTAAGTTTGGCCATTGAAGCACTGCAAAGTCTGGGAAGGGTCCTCGGGATGTCTATACAGGACTCGTCAATGATCTCGCCTCGAGCTCCGACTGTCGAAATTGGCAATTGCTATTTGGATCTTGGCATTGCACATCTTCTTGCACGCTTCCATGACCACGGTTGGTGTCCACGGGAAACCCGGATAATTTTTGACCGATTCACAACCGCGTTTTGTTTCTATCTCTCGCAAATCGAAAGACCAGGAGTTACGAAGAGTCATGATCACTGTTCCACAGAGTGTTGTGTATTGCTAAAGCAACAGGAATCACTATACCACACCCAACACGACTCGACTTGCGGAGGCTGTGTCGAGCTTTGCGTAGACCAGTAACAACTCGCAAGTATCTTAAAGAAGGAATGCCTACCAGTCGTACCTGTTTACCAAGGGGCAAAGGATGGCTACAACTTGCCTCTTGAACGAGGGGTAATGTTTACGGAGAAGATAGCCCTGCTTGCTGTTGATTATGTTGCATTCTCCCACGTTTGGGCCGATGGGCTAGGGAATTTGCAAATGAATGCCCTTCCCTGGTGTCAACTCACAAGGTTGAGTCGAATCATTCGACGACTGAATGTGCAAAAGCCCAAGAAGCATAAGATCACGCATTTTTGGCTCGACACTTTATGTGTGCCACCTGACGCTGCAAATCAAAATGATTTACAGATGTTGGCCATAAAAAACATGCGAGCCACTTATGACCATGCATCTGATGTTCTAGTTCTCGACAAGTGGCTATATTCCACAAACATTTTTCATATGTCGGAATTGGAAGTTTTAGCTCGTATTGTCTGCTCACCTTGGATGAACAGACTCTGGACATTGCAAGAGGGTGTTTGTGCTCGCTATGGTCAGCTTTGGTTTGTGTTTGAGGATCGCGATTTCGCTGGTAAAAGATATCACTTGGTAGATGGAGATCAAGCATACTTCTTCTTATTTCACGATCCGGGTCCCCGCTACATTTGGAACATCACATACTCAGTCTTAAGTGTGTATTGGGAGTTGAGGCAGTACAAGACAAGAATTCAGGACGGAAATCCTCAGTTGCATCAAAATGAGACCCTCGCTTCGAGTCTTCTCGCATCTACACTCAATTCTCTCAGAGGCCGTTTCACAAGTGTGCCATCAGATGAAGCTCTCTGTTTGTCCGTGCTCTCAAATGTGGATATCAAGTTAATATCCTCAAATCCAGTTGCAAATCGAATGGAATCGTTCTGGAAGGGTGTGAAACACGTCCCGTGCTCTCTTCTAGTGTGGGATACCCCACGTCTGAAGACAGTCGGATTGAGATGGGCGCCTCGTTCGCTACTTGGCTTTCGCGATACAGTATTGTCAGGAGCTGACTCAAATGCCCGATTCTCAGTTTCTGGCCGTGTTACGCCAGATGGACTGTTCGTCAAGACCCAAGGGCTTCGATTTCATTCTTCAGGAGATGCCCCAAACTTTCCATTGCTCTTGAGCTCTGATCATGGTCAATTCTACGAACTTGATGCATATATGCTAGCTACTCAGGAAGGATTGACCAGAAACGATAAATACGAATCGGCTATCATCTCATTAAAAGAGTCGGTTGCCAGAATTAGACCTGGATGGCTGAGATGCCGTCCTAATTTCGCAGTTATATGGGTCCTAGATGATACGACGCAAGGACAATCGGGACACTTACGCAGCCGCTTTCCTCACAGTGTACTTATCGGAATCAAGACGATCGTCAACGGAATCATCTATGGGGAGAGACTGTGCGGAACAGTGATGGCGAGCAGGAATTTGAAGGACATCCTTCGGAAGAGGAGCTTCTTGAACACAACACGGTGTCATTGGGATCGATTTGAACGTTGGAATATCATATCTGGCGAAGAGACTTCGGATAATCAGGAGTGGTGCATCGATTAACAACGAAGGAGCCAATCGTCCACTTATTTATGTCACCTTCGTTTAGCTTGAGAAAACCCTAAGTATCTTTTTGTTTCGTAAGCCTTACCTGCTTTGGACTATGTGATATTATTTTAGTGCCGTAGTAGCACAAACGGTAGGGGTAATTATTGACCTCGCTCAGCAAAAGGCAGACTCTATGGCACGTAGCTATTACTACCAACAACGCAGCTAATTACGAAAGTACTGGAACAACTTGTTGTCACCACCAGCTAATTGTTGGCGGTCATTATCTCTCAGCCACCATTCCTCGAAGCCAATTATAGGTTGCCATTATTTCTGCACTGCTTCAACCACCAACATATCATTGCTGCCTACTATTATCTCCCAGCCAATCCTAGCAGCCAATTACACGCTAGGGATACCACCAACAATGCACTCCCAGCCACCATTCTTCGCAGCCAAAACACAATCGTTAATTGGGTGCCTGATGGTCGCCGTGACATGGGGAGGCTTTGCTCAGGCCTTTTTTTAAGAGTAGCGGGTGAAACCGAATTTGCAAGCGTCCGTACGAACTAGCATCTTGGATTAAGCTTTTCTCCACGACCTTACCATAAATCAAGCGTGAAGAGCTTAAAGCCGTCGGATAAAGAGTTAAAGTAATGATATTTCTCTACTTCAGAAGAATTGATCGATAGAAAATGACAAATGCTTTGCCTCTTCTCAACTAGGCAGCTCAGGTCCTGAGGCATATGGCATGCACGGAGTGTGCACATTGCCACCAACACGCACATTGCCACCAACATGCATCTCATCACCAACATAACTTCTACTACCCTCTCTCTTATGTGCCCTATTATACCACCTGCTCGTGGGAAGCTCACCCATAAATTTGCAATGCTGCGCTGCTAGACACTGTGCCCACCTGTTACTTTACGTCTATCCATTTGAAAGATATCGATAGCTTCTTCCCCTGGAGTTTACTATCACTTACTCGATTACGTTTGCACTGACACAACCACTTGCCATGCTACCCAAACAACTCACAATAGTTACCCTTGTCGGTATGGCTCTCGCGAATACCGACATCGCCTCCACCTTGACCACAGCTCAAACCTACATTATTGGCCTCAGTGACGCAGTGGCTGGCTGGAATGGTGACGCCTTGGGCGCTTTTCCGATCGTTTTTAAATATGCGGAGGCCATGAGCCTTGCCGATGCTAGCACAAGGGCAGCACAGCTTTCAGAGCCCTTAACTGCCGAAACAGCAGGTCAATTCGAGAATGAGTATTCAGATCTCGCCAACTATGGCTGTCAGGCTATGGATACCATCATAGCTGCAAAGCCTAAGCTCGACAAGTTTGTCCCCAATTACGCGATGACTTTCAGCCTCAGATTAATCAGGGATTCCACTTCTGACTTTCACAATGCGTTCCTCAGCAGGGTGCCTGCAGACAACCAGTCAGTCTACATCACTGCAATCCAGGATTCCAATGATTGTGTCAACAACGCCATCAGGGTTTTCAAGAATTAGTCCTATTGGTGGACTAGAACTATATGGGATTATGCTACGGTCGTTTTAATATATTTGGATCTATCTTCATCAAGCAATGTGGACTGCATACTGTCGGTTGGCTAGGTCAATGAGGGAAAACAAGGAGGGGGTTGGTTTAAATCCGTATTCTTGCTTGTTGTTCTCTTACAGAGGTTACACCGCAGATATCCACCTACAGTATGTAGGCCAGGTAATTCCGCATTAATTGATTACCGTCCTCCGAATTATTCCTTATTTACAGACACATACTATATTGTGTACATTTTAGCTCTATAGAGGAATTGCTGCCGGCTGTTGCTCTTATAGCCGAATGGCCATCACATGAGGCACGTGGCTAGGGCTAAATGCGCGGGACGCAGCTAAGACGCTGGTACGACGCACGAGCCACAACAGCTCCTAGATTATGGGAGTGGGACTCTGATAAAAAGACAGTGACTTTCTTTAAGGCTTCTGTAAGAAATAGTCTGCCTTTAGAATTGATTTTTGCTTTAGGACACAGGAGTTGTTCCAGAGAATATGTGATACCACTGCCAGTGTTGCACCTGTGATTCTGTTGCGTCGAGTGGGGCTTAGTGTAGGTGCACGTGATAGGCTCGTATTTTCAGGTAATGATGCTCTGTATTTTCTAAGGGTGGGTTCAACCACCACCTTTATACTTCGTGACAGGACTAGAATTCCAAATACAGTCTCAAATAACTCAAATCAAGTGGTTTCAGCATCCTTAACATGTACTCCTTCACACAGTCTATAATATTAGTATTCAGAGTTCAAGTATCATCATTTGAGTTGGTTACTCAGCACCGAAACTGGACTAGCTTCCGGGATACCGCAACAGATTCCCTGCCTTTACGCCAGCCTCTAGATAGGCACCCCTTAGAGTTTCAAACTACAAGAACTAGAGTGTACGGTATTGTATCCCTGCAGGTGTAGCTGGAACTCAGATGTACACATGGATTTCAGTAGAAAAAGAGAAAATACTTTAACGATAGAGAGATTGAGGCCAAAAAAAGGTGTAGCTTAATCGGGCACTTCACTCGAGAAAGGGGAATAGGCCAGGGAGGGTGGGAGCGGGAATTATGAGGGCAGTAATTGGGGAGGAACTGGCGAGATCTATTCCCTTATTCAAGTCAGAGAAGTAAAGGAGAGTCTTGGCACTACTCTGTAGCGCGGTGCATTACGAGGTTTACAACAATATCAGTTTCAGGGGTAGGATATTCTATTCTAGGAGATTTCAAGGACCTACGATTCACGATCCACGATACTATTATAAGAGCATGAGGGCTAAAAAACTTACGAAACTGTTTATCCGATCTCCCGAGGGGCTTAGCAGGTCTATGTTTGATTTTTATTTAGCGGATTGTTCGGAATTCAGGTTTGCTTAGAAGATATGGGAGCAAATAGATATAACTACAGGGCAGCAGTGTTTGAAATACGATTTTATATACAAATTATAGTATAGTAGCTATTACTTTATAACAGATACCTTCAATCAACTTCACCATAGATGCTGCGATAGTCCGAAAACAATCTCAACAAATAAACCCATTATTGCGGCCATTCCTCATGCACACCCTACCAGCAACCAAAAGCATTAAGAAGCACAGAGCAAAGGCACAGAAGGCTATGAGCTTCCCGATGGAGGAGACAATATCCAAGCATAACCTGGAGAAGCCCGCAGCTTCATCTTTTGGATCTAAAGGTTCTTTTCTTTCTTGGGTGGTAGAGTATATGAAACCCGACGAGAGGAATGCGAAGAACCTTGGAGAAGATCAACTCGTACTTACCCTCGTAGCAGTTCATACAACCTATAAGTCTCTACGTATTATTGTTGAAAGTCGAGTGTCAGAAATTTAGGAATAATCTTCGTCCCAGTAATTGCCACCACTGCTGCCATTATGGATCTAGCTACATATCCGCAATATATCGAGCCTCTAAGACAAGAAATAGAATATGTTATTGAACAGGAATGGCTGACGCAAGATGATGACGGGCAATAAAAATTTTCAAAGAGTTCGATCGCGAAACTCAAGAAGCTCGATAGCTTTATTAAGGAGAGCCAGTGATAGAGTCCAATCCGATATCGTTAGTTTTTGATAGAATCTGTCAAATTAGGCCTTGGAGATCAACCAAGGGAGTCTCAACAACAACACGAATACACACATCGACCTATAAAGGAAAGGGGAAAGCTACCGAGCCTATTCGACAACTTTACAATGGAGTCGACAGGGAGCAGTTCAGTGCTGCAGATGCCAGCTGGGATGAAGCTAAAGGGCAACGAGAACTACGGGATATGGAAGAACGATATGCTCAACCTAGCTGGTGGTGCTGGACTGGAGTGGCACTATATACGGCTCTTGAACCTCTGATCTTATGCCAGGAGCTACCAATGAAGTCGGAACACTTGTGGAATCTCTGGGAAGGCCCTTGTGCTTAAGCATAGAATCGCCGTGGAGGCTTCTGGGTGGGTCCCTGTCGCTTCGAGTGTTATGTGTTGATTTGAAGTGATTTGAATGGGTTGTCTGCCTTTCTGACTCAAGCGCTTGACGCTCGGCTTCCCTCTTCCCGAATGTGGAGATTGGTGGAGTGAACTGAATAAAAGCAGGAGGATCAGGTGGATCCGTAATTCCGTACTCCCAGATTTCGGTCTCCCACGCTGCTCTTATCACAAAATATTCCATTCGGAGGGTCGTCCTTGGTGGGAAGTCCCAGCCAGGAGAGAGGAGTCTGAGGAGAGGATCGGGGCCAAAGAGATTTGGCATTAATCATACTGTGAGCTTCAGTCAACGCGACTAGACGTGTCATGAGAGATATTACCTTGTCGAACGGTATCAAGTTGCAGAAGGGGTCCAATATTGCATTTCCCCAATATGCGGCCAAGTTAGTTATTCCTAAGTATATCCCACAGGCAATTGACTAGATAATCACCAAACCTATTATGTCCCAGACCACCCCTACATTTTTCGCCATTATATAACAAGCAAACGAGCAACCTGCCACCCGATATATTTGAAGGTTTTCGTTTTGCCAATCTACGTGCCGCGCCCGGAGGGAAGATGAAACATCAAATGATATTGACGGGCCTGGACTCATTCACCTTTGGTCATGGCCCTCATTCATGCCCAGGGCAATACCTTGCCATTTATGAGATCAGGGCAATACTCATCAACTCCTGCAGAATTTTTGACATCCGACTAGTGGCAAATATTCAAGGCACTGGTGGCGAGAATAAGAGGCCGGGTGATAAAGTATATGGCCTGGATAGGAGGGCTGATTCCCATTGTGTGCTAGAGGTTAAGAGGAGGAGGCCCGGTGTCTGAGGGTGGCTCTGATAATACACACTACGCTAGATTTCATCTCTCAAACTGGGAAGAGTGAATGACTAAGAGAAATAGAACACCATTGTGTGTTATCCCTAACTTAAACACTCAGTAGTATAATAATAATCTAGCAATGACATAGAACTGAACTAGAATCAAACGCTTTATATGGAACTTAACAGGAACGACGATATATTGTATGTTCATGTATCAAAGGGGTTTAAAATTCCATGAGAACTAATAAGCTATTTCAGACTAGTTTCTCTTACACTAAGTTACACCAAATTATTAAACTATGCCGTACCTAATAGAAATATAACTAGATGTCTACTTATCCCTATACTCTATTCTAGGCGAATCTTCCTTAGAACTCCTGGGTAAGTAATTAAAGAATTTAGACTCAGGTAGTATCTTAGGAATCACAAAATCTTCTGCTTTCCGCCTCTTGGAATAGTTAATCAATTCAATTCAAGGATAAGGGTTAAAAGACTTAACAACGATTCTTTTCAAGATCTTAAATTGGTACGATTTATTCAGCAGTGAGAGGTTGACCTGCTAATTCTATTTCCTTAACACTCCGATGTTCGTACACAATATCTTCCCACGTCCGTGTTCTTTTATTTCGCGAAATTCATCCTGAAATGAGACTATCCATTTTCATGCCTTGTTTCCAAAAACGACATCTCTCCTTGTCTTTGTTTTAGCAATGGAAGCATATGGTTTAGTTCTATACTTCCTCTTCTGTACTAGTAAAATTTGCAAACCTTTAGATCGAAGATTGTAATATTGACAGACGCGTATGGAAGAGTCAGTTAAGTATTGACTGAGAATTTTATCATTTATTCATCACGAAGTGCTATAATGATTGGATCCTAGCACTCGCTCAATAACCTTCTTTGGCATGCAGCTGCAATGATTATTAGCAGAGCAAGAATCAGGGCAGCTCGAAAGACTTACAATGAAGCATCCACCTGCTCTAGACCAAAGAATCCTAGCAATCAAAGTCCAGCAAGTCCGAACACCGTGTGAAAAATATCGACCATGTCGTCCGGTCGGTCGGCAATGCCACCGTACACTCGATCCTATATCTAGTCAGTAAGTGACCGTTATTCGCCTCTACGTCCACGTACTTGGCACTTCAATATAAATTCCGTCAGCTTCCCCCCGTCAATCCAATGCAATTGTCCGATCATCGTTAAACTATTTGCCACCTACCAGATATAACAAACACCTTCCAGCTTCTCTGGTCGGCCATTCAACCCACCACCCTTAATCTGCCTCTCACTCAACCACATCCCAAGTTTATCTTTATCCACCGTATCCAACCTCCCCGCAATAGATAGGGCTGAAAGACAAACGAATATCTGACCAGAATGTGACTACCATCATCCGTGGCATAAGCAGAAGGGTGAGAGTATGGGAGTTGGGCGTCTCGCGTCCAGGTTATTACACTAATTATTTTGATTCTAAATTCTGTTCTGATAAAGCCCATTTGGTGGCGTATTTGGGCACAAATTGAAGTCGTTTTGACCTGAATGCTTGAGTCAGACGGGCCTTAAGCTGCCGGGCCACCTGCAATAGCCGCAGTGTTCAGCCTGTTCCACCTCTGGAACAACGTAATGATGATGAATGCAACTCCCGATGAGGCTAACCCAATGGCAAACGAGATCTTCAGCCCGCGCATGTACGCCACCAAAATCCCGGGGACCTGATCAGCCGAGAAGACGGTTCGGATATCTGTCACGCCAGTTTTCACCACAGTCAGAGGGTCGACGCCCGGAGCTGAGTGAGGGAGAACCTTGATGAGCACGTTGACGAAGGCGGCTTGTGCGGCGGAGACCATGAAGGAGCCGCCGATAGTTTGGAAGAAGAGAAGGATGGCCGTCACCTCAGGTAGATCTGCAGCTGTGGCGGTAGCTTGGACCGTGATGATAGGGATCTGGGATGCAATACCCCAGCCGACACCTCCGATGACCTGATATCCGATCCACTCCCCCTTTCCCGAGCCGATATTCAAGGTATAAAGCAGCCCCATACAGACCGTTCCTATACCAGTACCAATGACGATGATTGGCGCCACGATGCCGGTGATGGAGATGTAGGCGCCGCTAGCGAGCATGGAGATGGTAACGGTCAGAATCAGAGGCAGGTTCCGCACGCCACTCATCTCCGGGCTAACGTTATCGATGCTCTGGAAGTAGATAGGCAGGTAGTAGATGATCAGGAAGTACGCGCCGGAGAAGAAGAACGCGTACAACGACGACACTAGGTACACTCTGTCCCCAGCGAGGCGGAAAGGCACCATGGCCCGGTCCTCCTGGCACCACTCCCATATCGTAAAGGCCGCTGAGAGCACGACGAAGCCGACTAGCAGGCCCGCCACCTGAGACGAGTTCCAGGCGTACATCAGGCCCCCATAGTGGAGCGCGAGGATGTAGCTGATAACGGCGCCCATCACGAGCGTCACGCCCACGGGGTCCATCTGCAGAAGCTTCTCGCGGAGGCTGGCGGACTTGGGCCGAGCGGCGCTCGGCGTCTTGAAGAAGAGCAGGATAATGACGACCGCGATGGCGCCGATGGGCAGGTTAATATAGAAACACCACCGCCAGGTCACCTTATCCGCCAGCGCCCCGCCAATCAACGGCCCGACGACCGCCGCAATCCCATAACTGGTGCCAATAATCCCCGTAAACATCGGCCGTCGCTTTGGCCCGGCCGAGAAGGCGATGATAGTGTACGTGCCAGAGCCAATGCCCGCGGCGCCGAGGCCGGCAATGGCGCGCCCTACGATGAGGGCCGTGCTGTTGGGGGCGACACCGCAGATGAGGGAGCCGAGCTCGAAGATAAAGATGGAAACGAGGAAGCTGGTCTTCAGCGGGAAGTACTTGAATGCTTTGCCCCATGCCGACTGGAAGCCGCCGATCGTCATGAAGAAGGCGGCGCTGTACCAGGAGACGTCGTCGAGACCATGGAATTCGTCGGTGATTTTGGGGATGGCGGTGGCCACGATGGTCAGGTCGAGAGACACCAGGAAAATACTCAACACCAGGGCGAAGACGACGAAGACGAGTCGTGCTCCCGAAGGGTATTCATCGGGCTTGGCGTCGTCTGGGTTCGGCTTTTCCTCCCTCTCGTCGTCTACATTGGTTGTGCTCTCGACAGCTTCCTGCTTGTCGGAGATATCAGGTGCTGTTGAGAGCGTATTTGTTGAGTCTGGGTCGCTCGTCTTACCGTCGTGGACGGTCTGTGTTGGGATCATGATTCGGCCTTCTCTGTCGTCCGGCTTTGAGGCTTTTGCAACAAGGAGTAGAGGGGTATATATGTATATATACTCCGGTAGTTAGTACATGGCTGATATCAGCCACGATGAACGGCCCCAATTCGGCCGCACTGTTTCAACCCCAAGGTGGCGGGGATGCAAGGGGGAAGCTAGGACCTGAGCTGTGACCTCGAGATGTCAGTGGTGCAAATGCGCAGCCTGTTACAGTAGCTTTGTCTTGAATCCCAGCAGCTGAAAAAGTGACAGACGGCGTTTGTGTGGCACATTTTGCAGCCTTGTCACCTGACGATCACCTGTGGATAATGCCAGCCATTTTGAAGACGGAATGATTTCCCCCGGCTGTCCCCAGCGTCTTCAAAGTTCACATGCCATTCATTATAAGTTCCTCCTTTCCCTCTAAAATCAATGCCTCAAATTTCCATCATCTCACGTGTCTTCTTTCTGGTAGGCATCCCTTCAGATAGGAATCTTCCACCATGACAGAAGCCAGCTCTTAGATCCTCACTATACTGCTCGCCACAGACACATTGTCATCCATCAAGACTGTCTCAAGGAGACTCCCAGATGGTCAGTCTCCCAAGCTTCAAGCCCTCGAGGAAGGCGACACCTAAAGTGGATCGCCATGACACCCCCTCCTGGTTTCCCAATTCATTAGTGATCTTCAACGCAGTCTGCACTACCAGAGCGACAGCCGGCGGAGTCCAGGGTCAGTGAAGATCGACCACGACTTGTGCATAGACACAATCAATGGATGAGAGTGGCTGAAATATCACCCTTTGGGCTCTACACGATTTACGGGGCAGGCTTGATCACGCGTCGTCTGCAGCTTGAAGCTCCGCAACGACTCCGGAAGTCTATTCTAGCTACGCACTTCCATGTTCAGCGTGTCGTCCCCTCTGATACTACGCCACCACTCACTTTGCCGTACAAGTTCTCCCTCTTCCCCACCGAGCAAAGTCCAATACTTCTCCAAGAACCACACCCTCGCCTCCCAACTGCGGACATCCCACGGCGTACCCGTTGAAGCATATCCAGTAGAGACTTCTCGATCCCTCCTCCCAATGCCTGCACTTCCCCAACACACTAAACCGGTAAGCACGTCCTGGAAGAACTCATCCTCATCAATCTCTTCCTGATGGGTGATGAGATTCTTCCGTAGCATTGGGAAGGGCAGAATATCTATGTATGGATGATGCTTGACAGTGATTTGTTCGCTACTCGGCCTTAAGTCCGGCTTCAGTGTCTCGAATACTCTCTGCACCGTACAAATAATGTTTGCTTTAACCATATCATCCGCCGACTCCGCGCCAGATCGGAAGAATGGTGAGAGAGAATTTTCGTCACACAGCATCTCCTCGGTAAAGCCAACATACATTCCAAGCGTAAAAAGTGCAGCTATACTGCAGACTGTATCGATGCGAAGGTTGTTCGCATATGGATCTGGTGCAGTTGTACTTGGTCCAAAGCCGAGTGTTCTGGCCTTGCCATATCTGAATGCGTCTGGACCGGGTGTCCGAATCTGGATGTGTGGGATGGAGCAACCGCACTCGACGGTGGTGGTCCAGGATGGACCGAGACCATTATCGTGCTTATCACGAATGAGAAGGGAGGGATCAATATGTATTGTAGAATCCCATATGCTCAGTGCCGATGGAGTGTTATCTGGCGGTAGACTAAGGGGCCGACATTCTTCCAGAGTTGCCGCAGATGGGCCGGAAACAGATGCGTCTGAAGCATCGGAAGCTGGGAGGCTCTTTCTCGCGATAGGGGCTAGAGTGGTGACCACCTCGGACGGGCCTGTGCCGCCAGCGGGTGCCGTTTCAATAGATCGGCTCTGCACAGCAGATGCTGCAAGTGTTTTCAGATGATCCAGGCGCTCACGAAGCTTTTCTCCTAGACAAATAATCAGTATTTGTTTTTGGATTTTCCAGAGATTCCTGTGCCCATAACCCGTGGGTTGGTGACATGTCAATGCCAGAAAGACCTGCACTCACGGTACTTCTTTTGTGCTTGAATGTTCTGTTGCCGTCTCCTCTCTGGGTCACGGCGGGCGGGTTTCCGTTTCTCCTTTCCCACGCTTTCACTCCGTTGCACTACCTCTCGAGTCCGTGATAGCATCGTGGATAAGCAGGGAAAATGATGGGGCATGTGGTCGAAAGTGAGACGAGGCTGGAAGGGTAGGCTGCGGCACATGGCTGATATCAGCTACATTAGTGGTGGTTGTGAATTCTACGGCAGTGGGATTTCCTCTTTTGGCAAGGTCACATTGAGTATCAGTCTAACCAATACTGGTATTATCCGCAACGGCAGATCGACTCGAGTTTCCCGCACCCCCGAAAATACTACAACTGCACCTAGAGTCTTTCTTGTTATTGCCAGTCTTCCATTTGTACTAAAGTTCAGCTATCTACTGCGCCTTCCTCCGCCCTTCCCTGCCAACTAGCACAGTGGCACAGTACTAGCATAGGACTCGCACTTGTGGTGAGTCTCCTTCCCGCTCGGTGATACTGCTTAGGGTTAGTTAGTTGGTTCTTACTCCTAACTTGTACTGTACTTTTCTTGGCCTGGAGACCCAAGGGCTTCTATGTGCCTCTCCAGTACATAGACGCTAACTCCAAAATCCTCATTTCCAGGCCCAGCTCCTACCCCCTAGTTTCAGCCTGCCCCTCAGTATCATGCTACCTTATCCCATCTCTACTATCAACATTGGCGATCGCCCTGCGTTCTCCCATGCGCTGTGGAATGTAGTTTGATAACCAGGACCAGACAATAAAAGCTCAATGATTTTAGGAACTCGTTGTTGAGAAATCTTCTGCTTTCAGGGACCGATATAAACATGGTTATAGGCTTTGGAATCATTGTATTGTTTCTGCCATAGTCACGCCTAACTTCCCCACGAGAAATTGGTAAAAAGTCCAGTGGCTGATGCTCGCTGGAAGCGATGAAGCCAAGGACATAGACATGTCTCCACAAGTATGTAAGATATAGTATATATATAATTCTGTACCGACCAACGAAGTTGAAAGAGTTTGCTTGGCAGTGGGAAATGAAATAAGAAACAGACACTTATTTCCAGAAATCCAACACGCGAAGTATCCTCCTTAAACGCCGTGGTAGGGCACGTCTGCGTCATGGAATTGCGATTCCTCTCCTAAGCTGGAGTCACTCGGCCTACTCGGCCTAGAATAGAAGTTTGGTCCTTTCATCGTTCTCCCAGTACCGGCCTCCTGCGAATTTTTCTTTTCTTGGCCCGTAAGCTCTGTCTGTGAAGCTGACGACGACCTTGTCCTTGTAGTTAGGAGTTTAGTGACAAACGAGCCTAGAGATCCCGGCACCGACGCGTCGAAGAAGGCAGGGAAACTCGTCGCACAGGCGCAGATAATTCCGATGTTTATTTCCAGAACCCTGTGAAGTCGTTACACCTTGGTGTTAAAAAGACTAAGTGGAAACTTACGCCCAGTAAAGAATCCTTACACCAATATAGGTCTGATCGGGGTTGTTGACGTTTTGAATTGTCTCAACGAAGCGCATGATGCTTGCAACGCAGGTACTATGGATATGTTAGCAATTTTGCCTAAGACACTCGAGTTCAGCAAGGAGGAAGTACTCACAAAAGCCCCAATCCGAAAATGGAGGCAACACGGATCCGGCGGCCAAGTTTCATAGACAGTTTGAATACAGGCTGCATAGGAAGGAAGAGAATACAGAAATCGCTGATGATATTGAAGATCCCAGTGGCCCACGGGAATCCAGAATAATTTATGCAATGGCCTGGCACTAGGGGGTCCCAGGACTTTTGCACGGGGTGGCAATAGAAAATCACACTTAGAAAGGTCACGGTATAGAAGATGCTGAGAAGTCCGAGGCTGATCCAGATCAACCATTTGATTGTGCGGTTCGCTTTGAAGAGGCGCAGGAACCCGACTAGAAGACAAGACTTGATGGCCAGCATGACTGGGGAGTACAATATTTCAGTGACTGTTATGAGCTTTTATGTGTGTCAATTTTCGCAGCTCTTATATGATGGAAAGATCCATACCTTGAATGCCTTCAGCATCTCTGCAATCGAGACCTCGTAAATGTGTTTTCCAAAACCATAAATTGTAGCTATGAAGATGCCATCAGAAGGTAAACTCCCTCCAGTAAGATAAGCTTTAGACTCACAGACTCCCATAACTGTGGAAAAGGTAACCGCGAGCGCCTGGAAATAGTATTAATTGTCTGCGAGACAACCGATTGGATTTGATGCTTATCTACCCAAGAAAGAATAGCGAGATCTATCACAGGTTAGTCTTCAGAGTCTTTCGAGACGAACAAATGCTACTAACAATCGTCCAGGCCCATACTCTTCTTTATAACAGCATGGGTGTAGATTCGGATCATCACCACAATAGTCATTACTCCCACGGTAACTGATTGCATGACAATGATCGCGGTCTGCGACGGGTTTGGGCCATTGGGGTCGAAAGTTATTCCAGGTGGTGGCGCGACTGGTGGAATATTGTTGAAGTCGGCCATAATTAACCGTGGATAAGTTATTGAGCGGGGAATAAAGCGCTTGCGGTGACTCGTCCCTTCCGATACAGATGTCAAAAGATTGGCATCTGTGATATGGATGTGTATGGAATGTATTTCGTGAAGGGTATCTGGGAGTGGGAAAGCTGCATAAGCAAAGGAATGATTGAAACTTGGTCGTCAGCTTCGGGGGTACCTCAAATACCTGTAGTAACTTCCCATCCCAAGTTCATATGAATAGACACTGACAGGCGCAGACCTTGGAACCAATCAGGTCATGCGATTCAGGGTGGGCAATTATCAGCAACGTGATCCAAAATTACCAACTAACGGCGGCGGTGCATGCAAGCGGATGATGATGATACCACCCTGGGAATGATGATACCACCCTGCAGATGCAGAGACTACACTGGACATTCCCTGGCCCGTTCCCGCCTTCCAGGGGCATCTCAGGGCGGGCGGCAATTTGACGCCACTCGCTAGATCGACTAGTTAAATGCCAAGAAATCTGAACGCCAGGGGGAGGGATCGGCCAGACACTAACCTAGCATGTTGGTTTCGATTGGCGGCCTCGGTCAGAAGGCCACTTTTGGTTCCCCGCCCCCAACTTAGATGTTGTTGGATAGAAGCACGTTACAGTACATTGGGTTGTACCTCGCCGCGCACTAGAACGTAGTGGTTGCAAACAGTTGTGCCGCACAGGAAGGCCGTTTATGGTAGCCAACCCCGAATTTGATACCGCAGGATAAGGCACCTTAGATCGGCACTGCAGCAGTGCATCATGCTAGTGGCGGAGTGGTTGTGTTGGTTCCATGATGCCTGCAGATTGGAGTTGGGAATGATGAGGTTCAGCAGGAGGCCGCTAATTAGTCCGTAATATCTGCATAAAAGTCTAACGATAAATTATAACCTGAGATATAACGTATATCTCACTAGGTGATCTTCGGCCGAATGAAGTTGAAGCAAACTTAGCCTTGAGATCCTCTTGCTTACTAAAACGAGGTTGAACCGTGCTGGAAGTTAGATTTTTAACTTTGTCTTTCCATTGCTCTGAGTCTATGTGTTTTGCGGAAGAAAATTGTGAATGGAGGATTGTAGTTTAGCCAAAAGTAATCGGTCCGCTCAATTTAAACTTGTTCTAGCTAGGCTGAACGTGCAGTTGAAGATATTCTTTCCACGCTTTGCCTAGATCACTGGGCCTGAAAGGCTCGGTCAGGTCCCTCCACCAACCTTTCCGATGTGCAGTAAGACCAATGTCATTGAGAAGTTTGTCCACATAAGGAACGCTGTCGAAAGATGCAAAAGTCCCACCTTCACCATTAGATAGGTAACGTCGCCGGCACCATGCAATCCAAGTTGCAATCTCCTCCTCCTGTTTCTCGATTGGGGGCAAGACAAGGCGCTTGTCAAAGTATGCTACAGCCCAAATAGCTTGTGCTTCTGCAGCAAAAAGCTTATTCCCTGCGATGATGTGATTCATGAACAGAATAGAGTCATCGTTCAGCGGTGCCATGGTATTGTACATACGGTATGGCGTTGTTTGAAGGTGTTTTCGAGAATGGGGAGGTGGATCTCCTAAAAGACGAAACCTCTTCATCACTTTCTTGTCCGCTTCCAGGAGCAATCTATTCCACTTCTCTGACACAATGTCAGGTTCGAGTTCCTTGCCATGAGGTAGCCCAAGTTCTAAGATCAGATCGCTGCTAAAGAATCTCGCTCCAGTCTTCCATCCAGTTCCACACAAGAGTATATCACATGGAAGACTCGATCCATTTTGGAGGTACAACGTCTTGCCATTCAACCTCTTTACATCATCCCTGTACACGGTGACATTCTCTGCCACAAGAGGCCAGAAGTCGTCGTGATGAAGTGCACCACCAGTGGAGTTCTGCCAAAAGACACTTGGGAAGATTAGCCTCTTCGTGCTACAAATCCCATCACCGGAGAGTTTGATGCAAAGGTAGGAGCTTCAAGAAAGATATAGACTCACCCGGGATCGTACTCTAACTTTTCAAAGCCTTTCGTGCTTTTCCGTCCTGTGTAATCCGCACGTTTCCTGATCTCCTTGTCCACGAATGAGAACATTGCCTTCACAAGACCCGCCCCAATCATGGTACTGTGCAAGAACCGCGTCCACAAATTATGTGCATTGAGAAGCGAAGGTTGAAAGGATGACATGAGCCTGGTCTGTGCTGCTTCAGCTGGATTTTTATAAGGTGTCTTCATGTCCAGCGGCGCAAAAAATCCAGGGCCGGTTCCATTATTTGAAATTATCCACGAAACTGTCTTGCCCGCCTTGACTGATTCATAGATCATGTCGGCCGACGATTTGCCAGCACCAATCACAGCTACGTGCTGCAGATCCTTTGAAGAGATGACGTTTGACTCCCCAAAGTCTTCTGAGTGGAGTATAATGCCTTCAAAAGTATCTTTATCAGGCAAATCAGGGAAATGCTTACCAGCATTACCCCCATTTGCTATCATAAGCTTCTCTGTCGAGATGTGCAGCTTGTTGTTGGAAGAGTCAACGCAGCTCAGATGCCAGCTGTCTCCGAGTTTCTCAATAGTTTGGACTTCGACACCAAACTGGATCCTTTCGCGCAGCGAGTGGCCGGAATGGGACTTTTGGTCGACGTATTTCTCGAGATAGTCAGTAGTGTACTTAGCTCGGAAGCAGTCATTTTTAATGTCTTCATCTGGAGGTGGTTCCATTGGCATATCAGAAAACTCAGCAAGCCCAAATGTCCATTGGGTCCAGAACTCCTCATACAATCTTCCTATGTCTCCATTAGAGATAGAAGCTTTAAAGAAGGAAATACCGACGTTTGCTGAAGACACCTCCTACGCAGTGATCTTTCTCCAGAAGCGTCAGACGACATTTGGGGTGTGCTTCCAGGTAACGCTGAGCGGCGATGATTCCAGAAAGTCCTACGCGTATCATATCAATACCACTAGAGATGTGGCCTAGAAGAGCTGAGACACACCTGCACCAACAACGACCACATCAAAACTGTTGCCTGTGACAAACCCATTCATGATGGTGGCTTCGATGATGTGTAAATGGGTGGGAGTGGATTTCCTATGTCCGTTCTGGTAAAGCTACACGGATACCCCCTTGGAAAATTGGTCCTCGCCAGTCTTGAAACTACTCGCTGCTCTCCTTTTTTAAAAGAGCGCGTCGGAACACTCTCACCGGCAGTTGGTAAATAAGGGCCTCGCTAAATTCCTGCCACCTTACTTCTTTCGGATTGATTACTCAGCGCAGCTCTTGTAGGAGCGACACGGTCCATTTTATTAGGGACCGGCCAAATCGACGTAGGTATTCTGCTTCGGGGCAATTTACTGAATGTGACTCGTATACCTGCGCTCAGTACATTTCTCCCTGGTCGTAAGTCACTCCGCGGGATCGCAATCAGTGTATTGAAACAAACTGAACAGTAGTATCTACCTTAATACAGTCAATTACTTCGCTCTCTACTAGAGCTCAGTACTAGCTGCCGAGTACGATACAGTATCTGCATGTAACGGTTCGAGGTAAACGTTACCACGAATGGAGGTGTGACAGCCTGGTTTCAGGGCTGCCACCTATATTTAGTAGAATCGCAAACTTATTCATGTGTCTTTTTTGTCAGTTGTCGCAGTGGTAAAACCGATTCATATTACTGCTTATCGAGTCACCTGGTTAGATTGTTACCAAACCCATATAACTCAACAGCTAATAAAGTAATGAGATTAATTCTAGACTTAAACAAAAACAAGCTTAGTACTTAATCGCCCCTCCCTTATTTTTATTGTATAACTCCAGTCACTTAACTATACTCTTCTTAAATTTTTTAAGATATTCTCTACTAATTTCTAGCCAAACTTCGACCAATGTACATTATATTATAAATACATTCTTGACTAGGTCGAGGCTTTGACTTAAAGCTAGTATCCTATGATTCTAGCCTTCTGCAGACAGTATCTCCGACTGTGAAGTGGGGTAATCCCTCAACGCGTGAAACCGTGCGTATAAATGCCCCTTAAGGTATCGCGCCAAACCTGAGCCCTCTGGACTAGTGAAGTCTCTCAGGAACTATTCTTAGTCTCGCGCCCCATGTTATTAGGTCTTAGATGACTTAATTAATTCTATAGTGTGTGGGTAGGTGAAAAAGAAGGGTGGCGGGCCCTGAAACGCTAAGCAATTTTCGGAAAACATCACCGAAACAAAAGCAATTGAGGGGGGCCGATCAAGTGACCAAAGTGTCTCATGCCTTGTATCCTTGTCCTTGGGACATAAGAAACCCCACGTGCATTCATTGACAGGTGCGTTGATAAGGACGGGGAGACTTATCGGAACCAACTGTCCGGGACTCGCTAATGTAACTGAGTGCGGCGAGTGCGGCACTTGGTGCACGCTGTCAACATTAGGTCGGGTTTTCAGGTGGCGAAGTGCAGGCTGCATACACCTATCACATCTCCATCGGCTAATGTCTTGATGAGGCTAGTTAATCTTTGCGCCTATTCCCAATGGCACACGGGTGATGCCGTCTGACCACAATGGCTGGCTGTGCTGTGCCGCTCCTGTAGTGTGGCACAGCAAAACTGTTACAACCTTTTGTCAGCCTTGCAAAAGCCCCTAGCATATTTTCCCGACTTCGGCCCGTGATTGTCTACGTTGTGCTCAGCCTTGCTCACTTCAGCTCAAAGTCTAAGATAGGGTATTGGGCAAGGTGTGGCCTCTAAACGCCCGCCAGGACGTAATTCCGTTTCAGGCCTTCCGCTAAGGGCACGCAAGATACTCGTAATTATATGACGCAACATCAAACACTCCCTTTACTGGTTAGAATAAGCCGAGCCACATGGTTGGGCTTATACAATTATTCGAGTATTCAAGGGGGAGGAGGGTGTTATAATTTACTTCTTCTTCCAAGTTTAAGATCTTTTTTTAGTTAGTGAAATCGGTTTGATATGGCACCGGTCTCAGCAGCAAAGCAGAAACATTGCCAAAGTGATAAATAAACTTTTACGAATCCTTAGGATACCTAGGAGGAGGTGTAAGCTGAACTGGACAAAACCTGAAAGGGTTGAGACTCTCTTCGCTACCGTTAAGGTTGCACAAAGGATTCGTTTCATCATGTTCGGGACTTTGCACTGGAACTCTCATAACAAAGAGGTGGAATTTGTTAAGAGGCCACATGGATCATCAAATCTGGAGAAGAATTCAGCTTGTGATAGATGCAGGGCCAAAAAGGTAATGTCATACGAGTCTGGATCACATACAGCATAGAATCAGGACATGCATACTGACTCATTTGGGCTAGTGTAGGTCAGGTGCAGTGCTAATAATCATGACGGTTGCAGGCGATGCAAGCGCCTTGGAAAGACATGCACTTTCGGATATGTAAACCATAGAGACGATCGGAGAATAGGGAGGCTAAGTGTCAATATTGCACGGCGGGAGCGCTCACTAGAGTTGTCAATTCAGTCATTGGCTTCTTCGAACTCCAACAACATCAGGAATGAGGACAGGGTGTATTCGGATAAGCGGCCTCTTGGGCCTTCACTTCCAGCGGACGGCAACATTGATGATCGTGCTCGAGGACAATCACCACTTGTGGAGCCTCCAGCAGCCAATTTGGCCGACAGCCTACCGAACTATGACCTATCTTTTCTCGATGAAATTGGCCAACAAACTAGCGACCAAGACCGAGACGGTATCTTTAACCTTACCCCCTCACCACTCCCTTTCTTCTCTACGATTGTGCCCAGCACGCACCCTGAACCAACCCAATATCTCCTATCACCGTCATTAAGCCCAGGAGATGAGACATCATGTTACCTCCCGCCTACCAAACATACGCAAGACTCGTCCCTCCTCGAAATCGGCTCCAACACTACGCGCACATCCCTAGACACGCCCATCTTAATTCCAAGGGCGTTTTCATCCCAAAGCCCCTCCGGGCGGTCATGCCAGTGCTTGGTTGCGGTCATCTTTGCTGTGGAGGAATTCGAGGCTAATTGCAACTCCGGCAACCGCGCTGCGCTGGACTCCGTCGTCGCATATCAGAAGGAAGCCATCAAGTGCTGTCGCTCGATGCTCAAGTGCAGCAGTTGCATGGGCAAGAGAGAAAATCTTGTTCTACTGGTTTTTATAGCCGAAAAAATGATTGCGGCTTGTGAATGGATTGTCGTATTGTACCGTACGAAAGACCGCAACACTCGGGCTGGCTCGGTATCATCCTCGTTACCGGATTGCTTACCCACTAATCGCCCTTTGCATCGTGACAATGTTGAGGATCACAATTTTGCTACATCGGCTTCCTCCTTATCGAAGACTGAGCATACGAACTGTGATTCAACCATGTCAACGAGCAGGGGTAAGTCATCAGACTGGCGAGAACTCCTTTTTGGTGACTACGAGATCAGTTCCCCTCTGGAATGGGATCATCTAGTCCGCGTTTTAATCATTCTCCAATTAAGAGCGATGATGGAGTGGTTGGCTGACATGAAGGACATGGGTCACGAGGTTCTGGGAGAGACGCAGATGGCGAGCCTGGCGCAGGCTGAAATAAGAGTTGGTGAACTTGAGATTATATAGCTTCTTCTCTAGCCCCACGCACACTCGTTTTTGCCATTTAGCGTTTACCTCACTCTTGCTCTACATAACATCAATTTATCGTTCATTTTCTCATCACTTCTTAATCTTAATCCACTCGTACCTGCTTTTCTTTGTTCAACTTTTGGTGCTCTTCTTGGCCCTTGTGTCGTTTGACTTTGCCCGCTGACGGCAAAGTCCAGCGATGTGGGGAACATCAAGGCCAAGAGCTGAGTCAACTGAAGTGTACTGAATTGAGGTCCTCGAGATATCACCCACAAATTGCCGAAATCGAAAAGGGAAAAAATGCATCTAGAGAATTATCAAGCGATTCTGCGATGGCCAGTTTTCGTACCTAAGCCGGAGCACGAATATAAGCGGAGAATAGAATGGCCTTTCCTCGACGGCACTCCTTCCATAAGCATAGTCTATTTTGAAAGAACATCTTCCACTCGAAGACAGCTAGGGCCTGAAAAGATCCAGAGATGGGTTTTCAGGGAAACCGCCGGCGGCCAAATAACCCTAATACCTGTGGCCATCTCCCAAATCTCGCAAGGCGCAAAGCGCTATGGCGCCTAGTGGAATATGACCCGAACACCCTTTGTGTCCAGCCTTGGCATTGGTACTATCAAATCATGAACTGGCTTGACGTTCGATTCATCTGTCTCGTAAAGGGCGAAATCGACACCTCCGGGGCGGAAGAGGGCGGAGATGATGAGATTGATTTCACAATACGCAAGACTATTCAAATTGGCAAGTCAGAGACATTTTACCCTCCAATAAAACCGATTGGCAAGCAGGCCACGTCTAAAGGAGAGGCTTACTTCATTCCCAAACAGTGCCGCGACCCCTTTGAAAAAGGAATATAGTTATTCTTCATCTCCGGAGTAACGTTCTCTAGCCATCGCTCGGGTATGAACTCTAATGGTCGCGGGAAAATGCGAGGATCGCGGTGTTGGAAGTATGCGGACATGCCTACTGGGACGCCGGCTGGGATCACCCACTGCTTGAAGCGGATGGGTTGTTTTGGAGAAACACGCGGACGGCGGTGCATGGTGCCGTAGCTGAGGCTATTACAGATTGTCAGTCAGCTGTTAATGATGGCTCGGCCACGGGGAACACGCGGAAATAATACCGAAGGGTCTCCTTGATCAACGCCTGCATATATGGTAACTTCTCCAATTGGGCCCAGGTTGGTTTCTTCTCCGGGTAGCCCTCCATGGCCCCCTTCAGCTCTTCTTCTAGACGCTTCCTGATAGCTGGATTTGCCATTATGTAATAGCAAATGAAGCATAACGTTCCAGCTGTGGTGATGGTACCAGAACCGATCAGGACCTGGGCTTCCTTTGACAGGCGCTCGTCTGTGAGCTCAGATGGCGGAAGGTCACTGTTGACAAGGTACTGGAAAAGAGTGAGGCGGGCACCCGTTCCTGGCGTATCTTCGGATCCTAGGGCAGCCTTTTCACGCTTGACAGCCCCGAGATGGCCTTCGCACATCTAAAACACATGTCAGCAAATGTAATAAAGATAGAGGTGATGGTATTGGGGCTTATTAATACCAGCTTGAACTTGTTGAAGGTCTGGCTTCTGGGATCCAGCCTCACGAGAATGCGCTCAGGTATAAGACGGATAACACTGTACTAATTAACATATGAACTCTTGGCGTGCCGAGCTTCCTTACTGGATTAGCCATGGCAGACCCATGAACAGAGGCAACGATACGATACCAGTGTGGAACATGTCAAACCACCCTGGAGCAAACTCTGGGTTGTCCACGAAATCGGGCGGGTCATCAATACAAACCCTGCTGATGACATCGCCAGAGAAGGCAGTGAAAGCATGATCCAGCCTCACTACTTTTCCGGTCCCCTTAAAACTCTCGAACCGTCCTACAATTAGCTTTTCGCAGAGCTCTGCCACCATAGGCTCTAGCCTCGTCACGCCACTTCTAGAGAAATAAGGGTCGAGTGGCTTTCTCCTCTTACGGTGGAGATCATGTCCTATAGTTGCTAGATGAGATCCCTCGAAGTCGACAACACCACTAACGAAACCCTCATATCTGTCTGTCGGGCGGACAGAGCCCGCGACGTAGAGCTCATCGTAGAATTCAGGGTCACGAATGGAAAGCTCATACGGATTAATCCTTACAATTGGTCCTGCACAGTTTGAAATTTATAAGCTTCATTCCTTTGCAACATGTGCCGTGATCCTTGTGTGGTGGTACTATTGACAACGAAGAAAGCTATAATGCATACCATACTTGTCGTGCATCTTCTCAATCTCAAATAGGTATTTCCCTTTCTTGATAACATCGTAGTACAACTCGTACAAACTTGTAACTGCGGCAAGCTTGGGGCCTGGGAATTTTGCTATGGGAGAGAAGAAGAGGCGATGAATGACTAAGCCGAGAACATAGACCGCGCTTATGCTAAGGACGGCGACGGCAGCACGCAAACCAGCATCTTTACGCAAGTAGTCCTCCATTTGAGATAGACTGATGTGAACCTGGGGGAAAGAGGTCGAGGGACGTTTGGATGAAGGGGTGTTCAGGGTTAAACGAGGCCTGGAAGATAGTTCGAAGCGAGATAACAACGCACAAGTGAGGTAAAGCGACAGACTCTTAAGAGAACAGTCTTTAATTCACATTGTATATCTTATAATGGCTTGAGCTTCCGTCCGCAATCTTACGGGAATACGTTTCTTTAGGGACTTGCTGTTTCGCGTCCCAATCGAGAATAACGACCCCCGTTGGTTTACCCAGGATGACACAGATCGGTAAATCGCCTAATACGGCCGTTCCCCATTAGGTAGCTAGGTAGTTACTGCAAGGCTCCCTATCCTCTACAACAATCAGCCACATGTCGAGGGAAAACTAAGTCTCACTAACTCCCACTAACTCCCACTTTGAGCGGCGAGGTTTTTGATCATTTAAGAGAAGCGGATCGCTCCTCGAAGCACCTATCGGAGCAACTTCGAACCACACTGTTCAAACCAAGATACCTAACATGACGAAAATCAATTTCCCATGTCGGAAATAATACCAAAATATTGGAGTGATATCATCTCTATCATTGCTATCCATTTTTTTCTACTGAGCCTATACGCGTTCGTGTATTATAACTTATCCCATTTCTCGGTAGCTTCAAATCCTTATCATTAGTACCTTATACAAACGCCACCATTCTTGGCGTCTGTAAATAAAATGGACTACAAGTTTTCGACAATCATCGACTCTTCCGCCTACGACACGCAGGGTCTTTGCCATGGAATCGATCTCAGGAGGCACGAGGCTGCAGATCTTGAAGATGTCGGTGCGTTAAGAGCTCAGGAAGACTGGCGCCGCTTGGTTGGACCCTTAGAGAAGCCTTTCAAAGGCGGCTTGGGCCCAGAGTTTAGTTTCATCACTGTAGCGGTGCCCGAGTGTCTCCCGGATAGACTGGAGATTACCAGCTATGCACTTGAAATTGGTTTCATTCATGACGGTAGGTGCTAATTGACTGTGGGTCTGTGGGATATCCTTAATGAGGCTAATTGATTGCAGATGTGATCGATACAGATATCAACGACGCATCTTTGGACGAGATGGAGCAAGCTTTGGAACAGGGCGGTCAGATTGGCAAGATCCAAGAGAAAGGCGCTTCAGGAAAGCGTAAAATCGCCGCTCAGATTCTCCGCGAGATGATGGCAATTGACCCTGAGAGAGCAATGGTTGTCGCCAAGAGCTGGGCTGCTGGCGTACAGCATTCTAGTAGACGGCAGGATGATACGCACTGGAATACTCTTGAGGAGTACATCCCGTACAGGTGCCTCGATGTGGGATACATGTAAGCCTCCTGTACCTACCGGTGATCTCAGGTCATAGATCAAGTCTATAAACTAAGACTAATTTGATCCTGCTATCAAGGCTGTGGCACGGCCTTGTCACGTTTGGCTGCGCCGTTACCATTCCAGAAGAAGAAGCCGATGAAGTGAGAGAGCTTCTCACGCCCGCTGTGACAGCTGCCGCACTTGTCAATGATCTATTCTCCTTCGAGAAGGAGCGCAACGACGCCAATGTCCAAAACGCCATCTTGGTGATCATGATGGAGCACGGTTGCAGTGAAGAAGAAGCCCGAGAGATTTGTAGGGAGCGCATCCGCGTCGAAAATGCCAAGTACGTCCGCGTAGTCGAGGACACCAAAACGAGGACAGACCTCTGTGATGACGTGAAGAGATACATTGAGATCATGCAGTACACCCTTTCAGGTAACGTTGCTTGGAGTACTCAGTGTCCAAGATACAACGCAGGGGCTAAGTTCAATGAGTTGCAGTTGTTGAGAGCTGAGTACGGAGTGGAGAAATACCCGGCAATGTGGCCACCAAAGGACACAACTAACGGCCATTCCGTCAAGATCGCCCACAAGGAGTCTCATATCAACGGCAATGGAGTCAACGGAGTCAACGGAGTCAATAGAGTCAATGGTGTCAATGGTGTCAACGGAGTCAACGGAGTCAATAGAGTCAATGGTGTCAATGGTGTCAATGGTGTCAATGGTGTCAATGGTGTCAATGGTGTCAATGGTGTCAATGGTGTCAATGGTGTCAATGGTGTCAATGGTCACGGTGTTGGGCAGTATGAGACTACCAAGGCGAACGGCCACAAGAGGAAGAGAAACGGCCACAGTACGGATGACTACATCAGGATGAATGGCACGAACGGTGTCAAGAGGTCGGCTCATATCTCGCAATTGAGCACGGATTCACTCGTTCTTACGGACGTGGTATCTTTGGCCCTTGACTGGAATTTACCAGAATTGAGCGATAATGTGAGTTGGACACTGCCTCGACATCGATTCCACTCAAACAATCGACACTTCCCTGGAGTTATAACTGACGGTGCTTATCAGGTTGTTCTCCAACCATATCGATACCTTATCTCCCTTCCTTCTAAGGGTTTCCGTGACCAGGCCATCGACTCTCTCAACACATGGCTCAAAGTGCCTCCGAAGTTGGTTGTGATTATCAGGAACGTCATCAAGATGCTACATAGTGCATCTCTCATGTTAGTCTTCTCCCACTCATTCCGGCCAATTCCCTTGCTATCCTTCTTTCTCTCTTACACCCTGACGTGTGTCATTCAACGGCCTAACAATGCCCAGGCTCGATGATGTCGAAGACGGCTCGCCCCTTCGTCGAGGTAAACCCTCTACTCACAATGTCTATGGCACCGCCCAGACAATCAACAGCGCAACGTACCAATATACCCAAGCGACAAGAACGGTGGCCGAGCTAAGCAGCCCATCATGCCTTCGCATCTTCCTCGAAGAGATGCAAGAGCTGTATGTGGGGCAGAGCTACGACCTCTACTGGACGCATAACGCACTATGCCCATCCATCTCAGAATATCTGAAAATGGTCGATAAGAAGACGGGGGGGCTGTTTCGCATGCTGACACGGTTGATGGTGGCCGAAAGTCCGGTCCGCGAGAAGGTTGCGGATGACGGCCTGAACCTGTTGAGCTGCCTCATTGGGCGCTTCTTCCAAATCCGCGACGACTACCAGAACCTTGCTTCGGCCGACTATGCCAAGCAGAAGGGTTTCGCCGAAGACCTCGATGAAGGAAAGTACTCCTTCACACTGATCCACTGCATCCAGACTCTGGAGGCAGAGCCCAAGTTCGAGGGTGACGCGATGCAGTTGCGGGCCTTCCTCATGAAAAGGAGGTCCGAAGAGAAACTCAGCAATGAGGCCAAGCGGGAGGTGTTAGCAACCATGAAAAAGACAGGAAGCCTAGATTACACTCTCGGCGTTCTGAGGGCACTACATGGCGAGTTGGAAAAGGAAGTAGGAAACTTGGAAGAGAAGTTTGGTAAAGAGAATTTTTCATTGAGGTTGTTGCTAGAGATGCTGAAGGTGTAGAATATCTGCTGGATGAAGCAGAGATAGAAAGATGACTGTGGATAATTGATACTTCTCAAGAGGTGGGATGTTAGGTATAGTACAGATCACCGAAATGTGGATTGGCCAGTATTCAATTGAGTAGTTCGATGAGGTATAGGCGATTGAAGTCGTTTTCAGAGAAGATGACTCTCAAGTTTCGTGGAACACTGGACCTGGATGGTCCCTGGCGGCCGGTGAAGCAAGGCGGCATAGATCTCTTTCCATGTGCAATCAGTGGCAGCAAGATACCGAGGGATGGAAGCGGCTTCATGCTTTATAAATATCCTTAGCAAATTTCAAACTTGCGTCATGTTCCTGAGTAATAACAAAAGAAAATATTCCCTGTCAGTTTTGGCCGCAACATCAAAACAGTCACAAAAACTACTGACCTAAAATGTCGTAATCTTAGCCCGGTAGGTCAGTTATGCCACTGACTGAAGGCAATCGAGTTGTCGAGCGGTCAACTTCCACCATCCTCGATTCTTCGGCCTCAGGTCTGGCAAACATCCCTGCAGATGGGAGAAGACTGACCTTCTCCGACAGAGTAAATGGGAGATGATTTGTCGAGATTCTCAAATGACACGTCGAGCGATGGTTAACTTTGGGCTTTCCTCGTAAATGGGTGAGTCGCACTTTCTCCCTCTTCGCGTATTCTCGATTCATACTACACATTGACTAGCCATGCTCTCTTTTATGGCTTTGACTGGTGAGCTCCACGTGCTGTACAGTCAAGGAGAGACCAGAGAGGTCATAAGGATGCAGTAAATCTCGGCAGAAGTGTGGCTAATGAAAAATGCCACCTAATAAAGGGTCTGTTTTAACTCCATATGGAGCATGTCCAAAAAGACTGCCTGGATCTCATCATCTCACCTCGTATCCTCGTAGATGAAGAAAGTGCCCACCTCCCAACTCCAAACTCAGTCTTATTAGACCTAAGGAATATTAAGCATCGCGTATAATTTTATGTCATTTTTCGAGGGTTGCCCGCCTGAGCTACTCTCATGTACAGCCAAATTGGAATAGGCTTAAATGCCTTAGCTTGTACAGTGTGCAAGATAAGGAAAGAGGATAAACCCAATAGTAGGACCAAGAACGGAGCAGCAACAAATATTGATATGCTAAAGTTTACCACGATCTGAAGCAGGGGAAATATCCGCAATAAATTCGCTGGCATTTGTCAAAGGAGACTATTCGAATGCACCTGCAAAGAATCGGAGGAGGAAGAGTATTTGGCATTTCTGTGAGCCCGCACCCCCAGCATTGAAGGCTGTGAGCATGGCATAGTTTCCAAAGAAGAGGACCTGTCGCCCATGTATCTCTCGACATGGGAGCCCACAGTAAAACCATGATTGTCGTAGCGACCTCATTATAGCCTTACGGGACTTTCTAGGAAACCCAAGTTTGAAGAATCACCTCCTAAACGCAATAGGTAAGCTTAGCCCCTACTTTTCTGTCTCTTGTGGGCTTGTCTGTGCTACAAGGGATAGGACATGCGGCATCTTTCATAACATCCAAGTAGAGCCGTATAAGATCGACCAAGTCTTCCGCTACCACGGATTATCTGCTCGAGCAAGAGTGCCTGATATCTGTGCAATCTCTTCTTTCGCCTTCATAACAGCTTTCAAGTGCCCCAACCTACGAGCGTTTAGTTCGAATTGCAGTCTCATCTATTGATCAGAGGTTTTGGCTTTAGGAGGCATTGTCACGGCAGACAAGTAGGTCATTTAGATCTTAATGCTTATTGAATCACAAATTAATATTTTCAGGCTTGGAGGCATTCGGGAAAGGCACATTCTCCTTGGGCCAAAGACGTAGGCTATCTGATTTTCATCACGGATGATAGAAATCCCCTTCACTTCAGAATGTATGTCGGACAAACGGCACGCAGTAAGCGACGTCTGACCATGGAGCATGGACACGCCTTCCGAATTGGCAAGAAAATAGCCTTGCTGTACTGGATTAGCTCCAGGGGCGACGGTGAGAGGTGTGCAAACTCTATCAGACTCTGGGAGATGTCTCGCAACATTCCAAAGGGCCAATAGCAGGATATCATTATAAAATGCTCTGGAGATGGTTTTCTGCGAAGCATTTGAATCTCTTCCTTCGGCTTCCCAAAAATTGTTCTACAGCGCCTCACGACCGTCGAATAGAGGATTTGGGCTGAATGTCATGCCGCCCTTGCTCCAAGTACTGCGCTTAAATCCAGCACAAAAAACAGTCTGGAATATTCCGGTAAGTAGTTCGACTGATCCGAAGATTCGCTTGTAGATAGAGGTGAAAGACAATGAGTCCAAGGGAGGAGAGTGGTGCGAGTTGATAAGTCGTGAAGACTATGCGAAAGCTGTGGTACGAGCTGGTCCCGAAGATATAGCAGCGAAATGGGTAGCATCTACTCACTCTATAGTTGTCCCATCTGACAGAAGAACATTTGATTCGTCGATGCTCAGAGTCATGAAAATCTCAGAGTCTGTACGACCAACACGCTCGTTCTCTGCAAAGATACGTTTTGTATCCGGTTACTTGAGCATAGAAGATGCTAGATCAGAGACTCAGAGCCTAGCCTAGGGCCGTGGACTACCATGCAGTCTTCGGGACATGGGGTTTAATGAACTCAACTCACTCTCATGGACTTTCGACTTTGCCCCACGGCGACTGCCAAGAGGCATCTACCTTTACAACGGAGAAAGATAACCTCTTAGCCGAGACAATTACCTCAACGCATCAAATACTTCTAGAAACAACCAACCTGAAACTCGTCTTCTTACTGGGTCCAGATGCTGAACTCTACGCTCTTGGACCAGCAAAGAATCTAATCAAGTCCGTCCTTGAGTTGCACGGTATGAAATATGACATTTCTTCCAAACAGAACCAGGACGTGAAAAGTTGTTTATTCGGTGCCATAATCTTCCCCTAGGCATAGCCGACTTTATCTATGGAGCAGAATCTTCTTTTGAGGCCCTTTGTCAAGTTTTGCTTCAAGTCTCACTGAGATACCAGAAATTCGGCCATACTGTATGTAAACCGAGCACAGTCTGCATTTTATCATTATGCACTGCAATACGACAGAGAAAGGAGAGGGTGCAAGAATATCGTAGCCAATAAACTCCAATGTGGAATGTTACTTTGGTACCGCAGATAAGGATACGACAAATCCGATATCCATTTCCTTTTTCGTTCTGCCAGGCCCCTATCAGTGACTAATATATTGTTGATTTCAAATTTCAGACGCCGTATCCAGCGGATTTCTGGCGAGGCATTTGAAATACAAGTAGTAGATGATGATGTCAGTACAGCAGTTCGAAAGCTTCAAAAAGAGGACCCAAAATCGTTCCAGACAAGTATCGACAAGGTTGCTTCTCAATCGGACTCTCAATACAAGCGTGCACTCGAGATATCAACCTATTTCATACAGAAACGCGTCATCAAACACGAATACAATGATATGGTCAACTTAAAATATTTCACTTGTCTTATTGGAGATGAAGCCGAGGCTTTGATCGATAGGATTGAAGAAGGGGCTATTATAAAGAAACCCTCGACATTCACCATCGACACACAATTTATTCTCGCGAGCAGTAGTGTAGTAACTCGATACCTTCCTTCAGAACCTGTTTCTTCAATAAAACGGCTCAATAGACCGACGTGTGGAAGTAGAAATAGTGTCCCTGCCATAGCTGTAAATTGGATTTAGGGTATATACCTTGAGATATTACATGGTATTTTGTTATCTGGGCTTTTCCGGATACTCTATAGCAGAAGACTGGATACCTCTAGTATTAGGTGAATTATTACTTTCCTCCTGCTTTTTCACAACACTTTGTCCCAGCGTCTGGTAGTTACCGCCCATAAGTGCATTTCTGACACGTGCGGCAGTTCAACTCCTACTTTCAAAAGACCAATTACCTTCCACGCGTAGCATACTTTTCTATAGGCCAGAGGTGACCTGCAATTTGGTGTTCTATATAATGTGGACCGTTGCCTTATCGTATCGCTTATATTACAATATATATTATCATAAGAAGATGCGGTTAATTCGCCTTGTTAGCTCAGTGGTAGTGAGTGTGCCAAAAAAGGAAAATTTTTTCTATACCTAACCGAAATAGGAGCGCATCACTAGTAATGATGAGGTCGCGAGTTCAATTCTCTCACGAGGCAACTTCATTTTGGCATTTTGATTTTTATTTCTCCTAGCAGTCGATTTTGGTTGGGTGATTTGTCTGTAGAAGTAACACTTCCCGAAGTGCTAATATAAGTCTTAACGTCGGTTCGCTGACGGTGGCCTTCCTCGGCGCATTCGCTCCTTGTCTGCCAAAGCAAAACTGGCGTAACATTTCTCTTAGCAAAATACACACAAACTTCATCTTTTTAATTTCAACACTCGCCAGATTTGCTGTACAATTATAGCTATCCTAAAGTTTAATAAATATATTTATAATATTTAGAGATACATATTAATTATAAGACATTTAGAGAAGCTATAAAAGATAAATTATTTTAAATAAACTCTTTTAATATTTATTGATCAGGGCCTCAAGCACGCATTACACATCCCTTAGGATCTAGGATATCCTTCAGGATCCAGGATTCAGAGGATTCATATGAGTCAATAAGAGGCCGAATAGGTCTATATAAAGGGGTCCTTACTCCAATATAGCTGTGCTTAATTAGTTGTCTCTGTATCACTCAATAGTCAATATAACTGAGTTTCACCTTGATATCCAACTACAACCTGCGCATTAACATGACCTCTGCTCAAGTATATTTAAACCCTTATTAAAGATATTATGTATGTTAATAATTATTCTTATAAAAGAAGTTAACCTTAAAACTTAATTAATAAAACTGCTGCAAAACGTTCTCGCTCCTATGAAAATGAGGCCTCCGTTGCTAATCCAGGTCTCTGGCGTGGTCCTAGCATTCGGACGCGTCCGAATGCACCTATTGGCCTAGATTCAAATGTTATCTTACAAGGTGCTCCGATACGCCAGGGCATTTTATAGAGCAAGTTTACGTTATTTATTTTGTCAATTATTCCCGAACGCCATACACGCCAGCCATTTTGGACCGTCTACGACCGGCGCATATGCCTAAAGTTCAGGGCATTGGTGCAAATCGTCAATTTCCATTATCTGAAGATTTCATAGGAGGAAGCGTTGACATAGCTTCATACAACGCTTTACATTCTTCTGTTAGCTCATATTTCCAGATAAACGGAGTTTACCAACTCAACGTAAGTATTCTAGTTGACCTCTTTGGCTAGTACAATGAAATGGGCTGTCGATATTACACAGAGATCTGCAATGGATTTGAACGTCAAGTTCGCCGCCTCTGGCGTCGACAGTTCAAAGTCCGGGGAGTAATATGAAGTACAAAGTCTGAATTAAAATTTCAGCGGTACTGGCCAGTGCTATATTCAATCAAGAGGGCTGTTGGCCAGAGTATGCAGGGTCCAATCAATGATATCTATCAGCATAACGACCTGTATAAGCTCAATTGGGACAACGTGGTGAATTCAGCGAATAACAATCGTTCAGTCACAGACCCGGATCTCTTCACTATCAGGAGATATCGCATATGGTGGCACAGCATTCAGAAGCGATTCGGAAACTTGGTGTTCCATGAAGCTGTATGGTATAGTATTACAGTTAAGTCCCAGAGCGCACTTCGGAGTACGCAAGTGTTTATGAGATTATACAGAACAAACGCCCGATCATTTAAACTTACCCCAAGCCCCTGCCAACAAACGCGTCCCCAAGGCAGACTTAACCCGAGTACGACGTATCATTGCAAACACAATTTTGAGCTCGTACTGGATCACAAGCTACAATTGAGGACGGTCGACTCTGGGAAAGTTGACTTGACTGTACCACGTGGGATGTGGACTTGTCATGTGTTTCCTACCTTGCTCAAACGGCTCCAAAAGGACTCCTTTGAGGACTGTTCAATTGCGGATCAGGTCATTAAAAGGTGTAGCACATACCGCACAACTCACGATGTTCTTCGAAGTTGGTGGGAAGATGTCCAGCTAGACGTTCAATGTCATTGGAAGAGTGGAGCTCATCTGCGTCCCCTCTGCGATGGGTACACGACGACGTCACCATCGACCCTGTCAAATGGCACGAGGATAGGCAGACAAGAACCTGTGACAGATATCGCCTCCTATGATACTAATCGTGGTCATTATGTTGAGTGGAGAGAGATTTTGGGTACCTGTGCTACCAAGAATGACACCGATCTCCCGATATCTGCCTGGCTGAATGCCAGCACACCGAGACGGACGTCAGACACTGGCCAGAGCCAACATAACGCAACCTTAGCGCGATGCCGTATCACCAAAGGCCATCTTGCTACTGAAACGTACACATTTAAATTACACGATTCGGATTCCAAAGTTTGCCAGGAGAAAGTTCATGATATGCATCGTCCTGGAAGTTACGGCACCAATGAGCGACTCAAGACTGCTCAAGATTTGTCACGGGGCGGGATGAACTTTGGGTTAACGGACTCTATACCGAAACATGTTCACGAGCAGTTCGAGGAGCATTCAGTACAATCGATTAGCAAATTAACCTATTATGGTCTTTGCTCTCACATGGGTCAAGGATGCAATGGAGAAAGACCATGTGGTCATGTGTAAGGAAAAGCACCTCTTGTAGAGAGCAAGCTCGGCCACTCGCATCTAGTCAATATCCAAAGACTAAATGCCATGCATACTTTAAACAGGGGCAAAGGTGCTGCGGAAGCCGGCCCTGTGGCTTCTGCGCCAAGCATCGTATGCGATGTAGAGATCAAGGGGGTCCTTTGACAGTACCGCAAGATTTGCAGACAAAATGCCACGGACGCTTTAAAAGCGGGTCTAGATGCGACGGAACCCGGCCTTGTGGCTATTGCGTCAAATACAGACGCCAGTGTAGAGACCAAGGGAGAGACCAAGGACCGCCAGCAAAACGAAGGCCATCAATGAATCCGCGGCCAAGCTCTTCTCAAGATCCATAAACGAAGTGCTGCGGATGCTTTTTGAACAGTACAAATGCGACGGACGCCGCCCCTACAGCTCCTGCATTAAATAGGGCCTGGGTAAAATACAGCCTCCGTACTAGGGAATAGTAGAAGGCACAAAGCTACACTTGGTCGCCGAAAGCTGAGAAACAATGGAAAGTGGTAGGAGCAGCCGAAACTAAAATCCGAACGAGAACGCTTCAAAGCACTCGAGATAGGACGAGGGATTTTGCAAATGTTTATCTACGAAGGAAGTTCAATACCAGATGTATCGCCTACATTTGCTAAACTAGGAGAATACTAATAAAAGTTAGGGATTTTATCGAAGAAGGGATTCGGAGCACTTACGCATTCACACATCCATCCTGTTCGCAGTTGTTCGAAATTTGGGCCCACCGCCCCCACACAACTTTGCCAGCACTTGTGACTAGGCCAAGCTCGCTGACATTCACCTCAATGATTGTCCCCTTGGTTAATACGCCTAGTTGTGTATACATTGGGTTTTGGGGGTTCTTCTTGACGCTGATAATCGGTAAGTGAACAGTCACACCTAGTTCCGGATGCTGAATCATATGTTAGTATACCATAACGTCAAAGGGGATCGACTAACTGTGACATTGGCCTTTTTATACCGAAGTCCCATAGGTCGAATAAATCTTTCATATTTGACAGGCCGACGAGTAAAATCCGGTCCTACAAAGGTAGGCTTGGTGATCATACGTTTCCATCCTAAAAAACTCATTAATTATTATACTTTATATCCTGTCCGGCCACGCAGGCCCTGAAGGCACCGCTATTTCTCCGTATAACTGTCTGCAAGCATTCGAGAGCAATCGAAAGGCAATCCTGTGGCCGAACGAGTCTCTTAAAAGGGAAGATCCGACATACCCTTCTTCGCGGTCTTCTTCCCCGTCTTGACGACCTTAAAAATTTCCTCTTCAGCGATTCCTCTAACCCTGGGCAACGGTACAGAAAACTTGGCTGCCTTTTCGTTTCGTTTGTTCTTGACTAATCAGGGTTAGTGGGTGAATCGCAAACTCGGTCTAGTATTCGAACGTACTCGCGCTGCTCAAAGCTTTCGCATTCGTTGGGTTTGATCTATCGAGAAGATATTGAGGGAGAGGAGTAGTCGAAGGTTCGGCTGGTGTAGAAGATCTGAGGAAGAGCAGGGAGTTAGCGCATTACTTCGTTCAAGGCCATCTAAGCAGCGCATAATAAAGAATCAGGAATCAAGACAATCTTGTAAAAGGCCCAAAGACGACTCAAGACCCTGGAAACAAGCTTGTTGCACAGGAAATTAATAAAAAAAATCCTCGACATCTTACTTAAGGCTACGCTCTTCTAGAGCTTTAATTTGCTTTTTCATCTGTATCTTCTCATGATGTCGCTTTTTGTGGTATAGCTTTGCTCGCAGGCCAAGCAGACTCTGGGCCTTATTTGACTCCTTATGGCCTTCCCTCGCCTCTCTTTTGCGTGTTCTTTCCTCGTAGTCCAGCTTGCGCGCTCGTCAATTCGATGTCTTCGTATTTGGGGGCGGGGTCAAGAAGGGTCAGACATACTCTTCTCCCGTGGAGCTTCCTCCACCGTTCCATGCTATTTCAATCAGATTGATGCACAAACAAGACGTGGAGAGCAGCTGTACTTACTATTCATTCTGTGGCATCGTGAAGGACTGCGTACAGCGAGGTTACTGTACACTTAGGTAGGAGGGAGGTTGGTGGTCGCACGAGGTACCAAGTGAAAATAATTTTGACTTCTTGGAGCCTCTCATGCCTGAGGCACAAACCGTAGAAATCTTCAAAGCGATCAAAACACTACCTACCTATTAAAAGATATATCTATATGGACGGTCAGACGCCCCCAAACTCCCCGAGACTAATCCTAACCAACCCTAACCTCTAACCTCCTAACCGTTGTGTTTTTATAGTTATAATTGTCTTTTAAAAAGGCTTCAAAAAATACTTGATGCCTTATTAAAATCTTATGTAATAATTCTTCGCGTAACTATCTAAGAGAGGAAAGGTGGCCGGGATTTAACTAACACTGGCCGGGATTTAGCAGATCCCAAAAATTTATCCAGCCACAACCCCACAACCCCCACCACAAATAAAAATATAAATCGACATTTGTAGTCTAGCGGCCTCGCTGTAACGTAGTTGACAGGTAAGCGATCCAGATCAGTACGCGATCCAGCTAAATTTACTGCAAAAACCACGATTTTAAAACTGCAATAACTTACCCATTTCTTAATATTTTAATATAAAATTAAAACTCCCACCTATTTATATATATGCGATTAATATTTGCAAATATAAAAGAAATCAAGTTGTAAACTTTTGAGATACTAAATTTTGGCTAAATTTTGGCCTTAAATTTGACCTTAACCTATAGAACCTAATAACTACATTATGGATAATTAATTTAAGCTCAAATATTAATTGTATATAAGTAAATAGATGGGATTTTTAATTTTATACTAAAATATTAAGAAATGGGTATATTATTACAGTTTTAAAATCGTGGTTTTTGCAGTAAATTTAGCTGGATTGTATACTGATCTGGATTGCTCACTGATCAACTACATTACTACTTTGGCTACTAATACTACTTATTATTATTATTATTAATACTCTGTTTAGCTATCTAGCTACAGAACCTCTACTAGAAATATCATAAGGTAAACTATACCCCTTAGGGCTGGATAAAACCCTTATACATTGGTCCTTATATACATAAAGTGTCTTTGCCTAGTCCTCGCTACTACTTAGCTAGTCTTACTGCCGACTATATGATACTACCTAGAGCCTCTATAGCCCCCTTTCTTCCTCCTCCTCCTCCTGGTCCTGGATTGCTATATACCTACAGGCTTGCCGGAACTCAGGGAGGCAGCCGGTAGCTAGCAGCTACCTTATTACTATCCCTGTATAGGCTAGGTCTGCTGTTGCTGCTATAAAGTCACGGGTAGTTTAAAAGGGGTATAGTAGGAGGGCCTTCTAGAGCTCCTCTCTCTCTTATTATAGTTCTAGGCAATAGAGGACTATATAGGCTAGCGTTTCCCCTATAATGCTATAGTAATAGAGCAGTATGTTTACTTCTAGAACCCTTTATTAGAACAGGAATACTTAGAGCTCTATCTTGCTTATATAGATCTATATAAGAAAGGAGCTTTTATACTTCTTAAGGCTCTAGTGTTTCTAGAGTGCTTTCTTCTCTTTAAATTCAGGGTCTATATCTACTAGTTCTATACTAGATCCTCTCTAGAACCTTGTCTATATCTTGACTTTATCTTTCTACTATAGTCTTTAGTCCCTCTCTACTACTTTATCTGTTATTAGCTCCCTTTTAGTATACTATCTACTTGTTTACTTTACTTTCTATTCTCCTTCTTTAAGTAAGAGTTATAGTCTTACTAGCCTGATTCTTATCCTCTACTATTAGAGGTAGAATACTACTATAGTATAGGTACTATATACCTTCTTAATTATATCTATATATTTAAGCCTTGATTTAAATTCTATAACTTTCTTATTAAGGTATATATAGATTAATAGAGTAGCTACTTTAACCTTAAGGTATTAAATCTAGATTATATAATATCCTCTAGTTACTATATAGAGGCAGTTAGACTATATTATATTAAGGTAGTTAGTAATATCTCTAGAGTTTACTCTTACTTTACTAGGTTTATACTATATAGATACTCTATATACTATTATTGCCCTTATTACTTTAGTATAGATTTCTCTTATATAGGCTAGGCTATATCTCTAGACTAATACTATAAGCTTTATAAGTATAAGCTTTTAGATAGCTAGCTTTTTCTTGATTTCTTTTAGGTAGTGACTTTACTAGAGCTTTCTATCTAGCTAGACTCTAAGGAATTAGACTAACTCTATTAAGTTAATTATATATCCTACTAGATAAACTACTTTCAAGAACTCTATATACTTCCAAGTAAAGTATATAAGTTTATTCTTTTAAAGAGTAAACTCTATACCTCTTGTTTTAGTCTAGTATTTATAGACTTTAAATATACTCTTAAGTTACTAGTAGTTCTTCTAGATATTATAGCTAGCTATTAGAAGGTTTATATTATCTATAAATCCTATAATTATTAGGTTTCTATACTTCTCTAGAGCTTTATAGAGTAAAGCTATATAGAGTAGAAATAGGATTAATAATAAGAGGGATCCCTATAGAATCCTTACTCTAATCTATATTAGCTTTAATACTTTACTATTAAATATAAGCCTTATAAAGTATACTTTAAGATAACTATTAGTCTATCTTACTACCTATATTAGGAAGCCTTGTTTATATAAGGTATCTAGAAGCCTAGTATAATTAACTATATTAAAGGTTCCTTTAATATTAAGCTAGAGTAGTAAAGCTATTACTCTATAGCTTTAGGCTATCTATACTACTTTAGTAACTAGATATATAGTAAGTTCTATAGACTACTCTTTTCTGTTCTTTATTTAATCCTCTAGTAGTAGTTATTATAACTCTACTATATCTGTAATTTAACTCTCTATTACCCCTTTAATAAGTTTTCTAACTATATTTAGTAGAGAGATTAGTCTCTAGTCTTTAACTATTTGTTATTATATTAGTATCTTGTCTAGTTTCTTAAGGACTACTACTCCTATACTATAGAATTGCTTTAGGAAGTATTTAAGGTTAAAGCTAGTTTAGATTATAGCTATAAGAATCATTAAGAGAGGTCTACTATATACCTTTAGGAACCCTACTAGAAGGTTATTACTTAGTTCTAGTGCTTTCTAGGCTTCCTACTTAAGTCTTTCCTTAATTTCCTCTATAGTAACTACCTTTTTGATAGGGAATTACTACTAGATTAAAGTCTCCTTCTAGATAGTATCCTTAATATCTTAAAGGTTTATTTTACTACTAGAGAAGAACCTCTCTATTAAGGTTTTACTCTTTTCTTTATAAATAAATATTAACTAAAGGATATCTTTACTTTAATATAATAGTAGTATTATTAGTAGCTCTTAAAAGATATAACTTCTTAATTATACCTACTATTAGAGTTTCTAAAGGGTCTTTAGCTGCTTTAAGGCTCTAGTAAAGGCTAATCTCTAATACTTTATTTATACTTCTTGGATTATCTGCCTTTATTTCTAGATAGCTTCTTAAAGCTTTATCTATATATATTATAATACTATAATATAGTAGCTATATTATACTACTAATACCTTTACTATTACCTTATCTACTTCCTTATTCTATTATAGTTTACTTTAACTATAGCTAGTCTTATACTATAGAGTCAAAATGTTAGTAATTCTCTAGAGCTACTATATAAGCTAATTAGTTATATAATTAAAGGCTTCTAGAGAGCTAATAAAGAGGGGTATTTTTAGAGTTTTTACTTCTATAGCTATTAGGTCTTTATCTATCTTAGTCTATAACTACTCTAGTAGTATACTAGAGGGTTATTAGTATTATATACTTTTAACTTATATAAGTTAAGCTATATAGTCTAATCTAGTATAGTCTAGGCTTCTCTTATAGTATATCTATAATATCTCTATATACTATATAAGGTCTAATATTCCGTTTCTATCTTCTCTATACTTTATATTTCTTTATTTAGTAGGTTCTCTCTATAGTATAGCTAGTATAAGGTTCTAGTATTATATTAGTAAGAGGAATACTTCTATATATTGTAATATTCTCTCTTCTCTATCCTATTATAGATAATAGAGGTTTATATTATCTACTACTAGATAGTAACTCTCTAGTAGTCTCTTAAAAAGTATTTAGAGAGGGCTCTACTAGTCTATTCCCTTATATAATAAGTATATTAACTATATTATTAGTAGTTTAAGCTTAGCCTTAAAGGTAACTCTATACTAGTTTATCCCTATAGCCTATAACTACTCTATAATCCTATAGTATTTATAGATATATAGCACTATCTAACTATTACCTCTATAGACTAGATAGTATTTGCTATTAACTAGATAGTAGAGCTATCTAGTTCCTAAGCTTCTAGCTAGTTCCTATATAGCTATTATATTATACTTACTATAATCCTCTAGTATAATTAGTACTATCTTCTAGTTCTTTTCTATATTCTAGTATACTACTAATAGTATTATTAGAAGGGGTTAGAGCTACTTACTATAGTGTTTTAGGTACTTTATATTCTCTAGATTCTTGTTATACTTATACTATAGCTTTACTAAGCAAATATTATAATATCTTAATATATCTTTATTATCTAGATAGTTTCTAGAGGTCTTTCTCTTTTAGCTACTAGCTAGCTAGAGGTATACTAGAAGCTCTCTAGCTATAGTAGTCTTTTATATATAACTAGATAGAAGCTATCTGTATCTTCTTCTAGTTATAAGGCTAGTATATTACCTATATTACTACTACTATTTCTCTAGATAACCTTAAACTAAAGTAGCTAGTATAGATATATCTAGTAGGCTTTACTACTCTCCTGTTTAGTAGTAGAGTAGTTCTAGTCCTATATAGTATAGGCTCCTCTATAGTTAATATACCTCTTTTTGCTATTATCTTCCTTCTCTAGATAGTTAGCTTCTCCCTCTTTATATACTATATAGGTATAGTGACTATATCTAGCCTGTTTAGTATAGTATTATCTAATATACCTAAAGGTATAGTATCTAAAGTATTACCTTATTTATACTTCTATATAATAGAGTTTAATATTGAAAATTTAGGCCTTAAATATAACTCCTCTTTAGTAAGCCTTCTAAATAATAACTATACTATTTATATATAGGACTATATTAGCAAATAGTCTATAAAAGGTCTTAGAGAGTTATATTTTATATTAAGTAATACTAGATATATATTTCTTTAGTTTAATAAAGAGCTCTACTAGATTATAGATATTATATAGTCTAAAGGCTACTATTCCCTTTACTATAACTATAAACTCTCTATATTTTATCTATACCTATATTCTAAATATAGTTGCTATCTATATTATCTCTTTAGTAAAGCCTTCTATATTTCTTATAAATATTAGGACTATATTACTACTTTATATTCTCTTTACTACTACTATACTATCCTCTTCTAGTATTTTATTAACTACCTTAACTACTTAAATAGATATTCTTTTAGCTAGGTTCTTGCTTTACTCTAGAGTTTATACTATAATTTCCTAGGTTTATTACTCTAGAATAACTACCTTTAGTATATATACTACTCTCTTACTGGTTCTATATACCCTCTTTACTACTACTGCCTATATCTTCTTAGATATATTCTTAGGCTTTAGTAGAGCCTCCTTAACTATTTTTGCTAATGTCTTAATAGTAGTTTATAGGTTATTTAACTCTATTATAGTACTAGCTTCTAGTATATTTTAATATATTATAAGGATCTCCCTTAGTATTACAATAAAGCCCTTCTCTTTATCTAGTATTATATAGTCTTTGAATAGTTATAAGAGATCCTTATAATTACCCTCTAGCCCCCCTTCTCCCTTATTGCTGCTGCTTCGCTAGGTCTATATATATATACTTGTACCTACTAGTAGATGGTGTATACTTTGCTTAAGACTAGTGTATCTGTCGTTAACCACTATTGGAGCTGCTATAACACTAGAGGGATACAGGTAACTCGAAGGGTAGTAGAACCAGGGTCGCTAGTTCCAGATTTTGTAGTTATTTAATTTTATATTGAGGTTTAAGGTTGAATATAGAGTATAAATTAAAATCACAAAAAATTTTTTTATAATATAGTGGGTTATCAAAAGTCTGTGTTCAAGCGAATCCCCTACATTTTTCAGGGTAACTGAACTCAATTAAATTAATTATAACTCAACTAATTAGCTAGCTAGCTACCTAATATTAGTATGAATTGAATACCCAGCTAAATCCCTTCAATTCTAGTCGCCTAATATTTAGTGTACTATCCTCTTATAGCCTTGAGTATATTAATCCTCTTTTGTATCCCTGATATAAGCTTATTTAAGAGCTCCTCTTCAAGTAGCTCCTATACCTCCTTTACTGCTCTAATTAAGAATTGTCTGGTTGTATTATTATTATTTATGGTTATAAGCTCTGGATATAACTCAATTATCTTGGCTTTAAGTATTTTCTATAAGTTCTTGATTGGATTTATATCTGGTGAAAAAGGCAGATAATCTATTATATTAATATCCCTCTTAGCAAACTATTCCTGAACCAATATTGCTGTATATACCTGTATATTATTATATATAAAAAAGGTATCAGTTTCGAGTATTATTGGTATATATTCCTCAAGAACCTTGATATACTAGCATGCTGAAACTCCCCCTTAAGCAGATGTAGGATCACTAGGTATAGTGGCTAATTCAGTATACTTGCTATACCCAAATGCTGCCCAAAACATAGTAGTTTGACCCTTTGTACCCTCCCCTTAGACTACCCAAGGCATAAGACCTTTACCTATAATAATATATGAGTAATTGAGCCCTTAAGTTTATACCCCTCACTTACCCTGCCTCCGGTATACAAAGTCCCATTTGCCTCCTTTTCTATACTTAATTAAGCACTTATCTGACCAGACCTAGCGTTGCCAGTATTCAAGAGGCTGGTTATTATAATTGAGTGCCTATTAGAGACATATAGCAGCCTTTTTATCGTCTAGAAGTGGTCTCTTTTTGTAGCGCCATTTCTGGATACTAGATTTCTTCAAATATCGGTAGATCGTGATCTTTGAGATCTTAGGAGCGATCGCAACATGTAATTGAGCTGCAGTAATCTTTGGATTAATAGCTATTGCCCTGAATAACTGCCTGCCTAGACGTGGAGTAATTAACTCAGGGCGTCCTGAGCGTAGTCGAGAAATACAGGAGGTCTGAATTGATGTATTTAGGACGATTTGGCGACATGTTCCTGGTCGAAGATTTTCACCTCGTGCGATATTAGTAAACTTAATACCATACTCATAAGCAGCGACTACTCGGCTCCTAGAATTAGGGGATACCTTATATAGAGGTGGTCTAGGTATATTGGGTGGTCGAGGCATGGTTGAGTTGAAAGGTGGTTGGGGGTAAAACACGAAAAATCGCGGTTTTGGCGATTTGAGCACAGACTTTTGATAACATACTGTACTACTTATTACTAATACCACTTAATTAATAATCTAAAATTTGTCCGAGACTTCTCAAATATATCCGAGCCCTTATTTAAAGTTCCGAGACGAACTTCTAACACACCTAGTCTATTGTTTACTAAAGCTCTTAATATATTTGACTAATATTAGTTTCCTAGGGTTGTGATATAATCTAGATGTTTTTATGTAACATACGGTATAGGCCTGCAGCTTCCTCTTGTTCCCCAATCAGATACTCCAATTCGAAATCTATAGGAGAAAACATAATCTCTCCGCCAGCGGCCTATATAACGAGGATATCGAGCAGTTATGTGGGCCGATCGAGGTGCAGATCGAGCGTGGTCTAGGCAAGTTGGCTGCGGCCCAAGCCCCGTTTTCCCAAGTATAACTGGGCTACCTCGGCCCCGTCCACCCTACCCGTGTTTGTTACGGTGGCTCTGACTTGAGCAATAACATCCCACAGGTCGCTGGCACCTCCACTACCGATTTCTCCTGCAGGATATGACTGCGTGTAGGCCCCTTCATCCAAAGATATGGCCAGATCAGCAAATGAGAAGGTCGTGTAGGAAAGCACAAAACCGAACTCATATCGTGGAGTGACATTGTTCGCGTCAAATGCTTTATATTCAATATACACAAGTATAGGGTATACAAAGTTATATAGAGTATATAGAACTGTCTCCTAATGTATTAACAGCCTGATAGTTCAAGAAGTCAGCAAAGAAGCCGCGACCTGCAGAGACTGCTAATAGACTTGTGGACTCCCTGAATTATACTAGACGTCAGTATAGGCCGGCCTTCTAGCGGGAGATGGTGGTTGGGCATAAATTGGAATCAGGTCTGATAAGAAGACGAGTTTCGATCCATTGGGTAGTATAGAGGGTGCTTCGACTAATATAATACACCCTATAAGTGGGAGCGAATTATGTGTTAGGAGAGAGACTCAATTTAGTCAAATAAAACGGACGGGGAGCTAGTATATTATCATTGTAAATATAGTAATCAGTGGCGAATTGGATCAATACTATTCTGTAACTCCAAACGCCGAATGGGGATCGATGAAAAGGTATAACAACTTCATTAGTAAGTACAAATGGAATTTCAAGACTACATTCTGGAGTGCTAATAGATTTCTGTGCAGTCCAGACTGAGGTGTACAAAGTTCATCACGTTTTCCGTTCGCGAGGAAGACACGCCAAAAGGAAATGCTGCAAGGGATAGAGACTTTTAGACGCACTCAAAGTTCAAATTAATAAATTCAAATTAATAAAATAAGTTATAAGCCTCGTTACACGTTTCAGGGCCTCGGCATGTAGAGCGCGCATTACCAGTAAATGTTGGGTGCAGGGTAATTCTGAAAATGGCTTAGACTCATGGACTCGTCCGGTATCCCATTACCTTACTTCTTCGACCTCAACCGCACATCCCCTTCTTTCAAAATCTGTGCCCCCTCATCCCAACCCGTCGACGTTGCCATCTCAAGTATCGTTCTCCCTAGTTCATCCTTAACCTCTAAATCAACGCCCGCCTTCCGACATAACAACCTCAAGACCTCCACATCCCCATTTTCAATCGCCTGCATAAACCCGTTCCAGCCCCGATATATCTTATTCGGATCCGCCCCTCGGTCTAGCAGCAACTCTATGATCTCTGTATCTCCCTCGCCATGATATCTCCGAAGTGCTTTAACAATAGGGAGATGTTCGCCGGGCGCATTAACATCCGCTGCCGTCTCATTAAGAAGATAGGCCACGATTTCGCGGCGATCTTCACGGATAGCGGTCGTAAGGGGCGAGAACACGCCGCCGTTTCTATCCTCGACAGATACGCCTGCAGCGAGGAGCAACTTGATGGAATCCAGTTGGTTGGCCGAGACGGCCATCTCCATAATGCCCCTAAACGCCTGCGGTTTTGATGCTACATCCAGGAGACGTTTCAGGATCCGCGGGTTTCGGACTGCCATACAAATAGGCCAGTCTTGGCCGCGCATGTGAGGGTCTGCTCCTCGCAACAGCAGCAAATCGACCAGCTCGATACGGTTTTCGCGGATGGCAGTCGTGAGCGGGGTCATACCCTTGGGGTTCCTATCGTTGGGGTTTAAGCCCTGATCGAGCAGCCAATTTAGGGCTTCGACGTTGTTCGAACTGACAGCTGTTTCGAGTATGCCTTTGGGGCTGTGGAGGTTGGCGCCAGAGGAGACGAGGAGTGGGAGGAAGTGCACCCGGTTGTGGGTTACGCATTTGAATGCAGGGTACTCGCTTGCCGGAACATTTGGGTCGGCGCCATTATTGAGGAGGAGCTTGAGCATGTCTGGGCGGTCGTCACGGATGGAGGTACAGAGGGGGGTATAGACACCATCTTTCTTGGTATCGGGATTCACACCTGCTTTGAGTAGGATGCGCACTGATTCGATGCTGTTGATGCTCGCTGCGAGCTCCATAATTCCCGGACACTTCTTGTGGTCCGCGCCGTGGGAGAGGAGAACCTGCAGGCACGGAGGTTGGTAAGTCGATGGCCAGAGCATGTGCTTTGGACCGGGCAGATTCGGATCTGCGCCATGCTCGAGTAAGCTCGTGACGATGTCTGCTCGGCCGACTTGGATTGCCTCGAAGAGCGCAGTTTTACCCTCTCTGCTCTTAGCGTTGGGATTGGAGCCATAGTCGAGAAGGAGATCAATGAATTTCCTCGGAGTCTTCTTCTGGATGGCGCTGGTGAGAAGCGGAGTGCCGTTTGCCGTGACGCAGTTGGCGTCGCCGTTGTACATTAGCAAGAGGTGAGAGAAGTCTACCATATTAGCCATCGCAGTGACGGCAAGAGGCGATTCCAGGTCCGGGCCAGCCACAAGATTAGGGTCGGCACCGTATTTCAATAGTGTCGTTGCTCCTGCGAGGAATGATTTCTCGACGGATGAAAAGAGTGGTGTGATGCCATCTGTGCTAGGATCGTTGGGATCTGCGCCGAAAAGGAGCAAGAGACGGACACTCTCTTCGTCCCCGGCGAGAATGGCCTCCCTAAGTGCGTTCACATTTGGTCCCGTGTTGGCTGAGACGCCTCGGTGAAGCAATTGCTCGACGAGCTTGTGATTATTACCACGAACAGCAGATATCAGCATAGCTTGCATGTTCGAGGTGTCTCCTTCTGCAGGGTTTCGAGGATATAAACGCGGCATGCTGGTGGGGTCGTTACTGAGGCGAACGACCTTTGACGAGCCAAGTTCTAGTTCCGCGAGAGCATCATAAGGGCTGTCAGGCTCGGTTACGTTTGTCAAAGAATGAGAATTATCTATCACACTGTGCTGGTCATACGGCTCATGTGAATCAATCAAGCCCGATGCCGTGGACGTTGTAAGGAGCGTATCAGCGCCGCTACTTGTTCGAAATTCAGGACTCAAGGGATAAAGATGGCGAGGTCCTGGGTTCACGGGGACTGGGACTTCATTGCGGGAGGCTATGCTCAGTGACCCTTCGTGCTGGATTGAGGAAGATGCCTTGGGCCAGGGTACAGGCTGCTGTTGGAGTTGTTGAAGGGCATTCGGGACATCTAACACTCCGAAGGGGAGTGCCGGTGCATGTTTAGGTGGAGGAGTTGGAAGTGGAAGTGGTTGAGACGGGGCTTGAGCTTGTGGTTGCTGATGAAAAATGTCGCCCTGCGCCTGCTTGGCCCATTCATTGCCTAAATTATGGTCCATTTTATCCAGCGCGGCAGCCAAGGCGGTATAACCTATACCCTTCTCCATCTCAATCTTCTCATTTCCCAAACTCCACTGAAAGAGCAGCGAACTCATCCGCAGGCTTGCACGTGTCTTCGCCAGCGCAATAGAAATCTTCTTAATATCGTTATCACCAAAGAGTTTTCCCCAGCTTCGAGTAATGCGATTCGGAGGTGCGAGCATCTTAGCCAGAATCTGGTTAAGGACATAAAAGTCGGCTTGAGTCACTTGGAACTTCTGGCCGAGCTCCGTGACCATATCCTGAGGTAGTCTCTGCCCAAGGCGATTGCATTCTCTGAGGCCCGCCTCGATCGAAAAGAGAATTTGACACGTATGGAAGAAATCGCGTGCCAAAGGTTCAAAACCATAGGGAAGTTGTTTGGTAGTGGTCAGATACTCCAATATGCGGACCGATATAAGGTCGATGGAGGCAATGGTCTTTTGGCAAAGGTCCAAGCACTGGGCTTGAGCTTTAGGAAGGACCATCTTCGATACCGGTTTCCTCTCAGTGGGATTCAATGGACTGTTACTGATGGTGACGGTTCTCTGCAAGGCGGTGTTCTTCTCAGGCGGTGCAGGCGATGTAGGGGCTGGTAGAGATTGAGGCGATGGCGGCAGCCCTAGCTCTCTGATATTTAGGGAGGGTTCTTTGGAGTCAAAGGTCAAGGCTTCGAAGAAAGAAAACTCGCCTTGTCCTCCTGCGTTTACCACAGCGGCACGCTGAGAGGCCATGTTAGAAGGTACAAAGAAATTGTAGCGTACGTACTGTATCTCCCTGCAGCGGGAGGGCCGCGGTTATAGTAATTAGCTAGGAACAATTTATGAGCGCGTCATGTAGATTGACGAGGACCCGAAATCCTACCACCAAATACGTCTGGACACGGCCCAGGAATCGATAAACCGTGGTATACTGGTGCATTATTGGCTAGCCACGATGCAGGGGGGAACCCCAGCTCTGGTAACACTCTTATCAGCAATGTACTATTCAACTATAATATTCAGCTATGATATTCAACTATAATATTCAGCTATGATACTACTGTACTAAGCTCAAGAGAGAAGAAAGGGACCGAAGAACGGGAACACATAAGCGAATCGTAGCAGTGGGATCATACAATCCTTGCTGGCACGGTCCTTTGCGATGCCATGGGATGAGGGATTTTACTTTGTACCTGGTACTGTAAGGATCGAAACTTATTCATTGTGTGATGCGACTGGTCAGCTCAGGCAGGTCTGATCCCCCACTAGTTGAAAGTACTGTAGAATGCCCCTGGTGTTTCGGTTCTCCAAGGCCGAACCTGTCTCTGAGTGGGTCTTCTGAAGTAACACGCAGTTCACAAGTGGTTTGAATGCGGAGCAAGCCGCAGCTCTCTGAGATCCCTTCCCATCCGAGATTGATTGATCACGCCTCCGTAAGCACAGCACGGACAGGGCAAAGCGTCGGTTAGTGAGATCAGGCCCTCTACCTCGTATGATGGGGTAAGTAAGCCAATTGAAATTCTACCATGAAGTGAACTAAACTCCGTTTTATTATGACAGATCTGGAGAGGCTTAGCGCGGTACCTGACATGGGGCCAGCGGGTGTCAGAATTGATGGCACAGCCGCATACTTAGGCCATACTCCAAAGTCCTCAATTTCTTCTTCCACGACGTTGTATATTACTATAACGCGCTCTCCCACTAGACTCTCCACTACTAATGTACATCGATTAGGCCAGCATCTTTGCAATGCAGGAGGAGCTGTCTTTCTAGACGGCTCTTGGTCTTGAGGGAGGTTTGGAAGTGGGCTTGCGCGGTTTTGCTTGCGTTCGGATAAACGGTTAAAGCGAGTATTGTTGACGTACAGTATCGTAATACTTATTGCCTCAGGCTGCCAACAAATCTGGAGGCAATATGTGAGCTGGCCAATCAGGACCAGAGTTAAACTTTGTGGCACGTCGCAAAAAAGGAAATAAAGCAGGGTCCAGAGTTCGGTCGCGGTCCGTGCAAAACCAGCATCCCCTCCCAGCGCGGCGTGAGATGTCAGAAATGTGTCACGAGCTTCTCGGTTGATGTCGCAAAGTTTAAGCTCTTGGGGAATCAGAAGAGGAACGTCGTTACCAGCTTTCGAAAAATACAGCTGGACCGGTCGGCTGCAGAGATCGCCGGCTCCTTGCTCATATCATGATCGTCAACACGACGCGCAAGCATCGGAGGTGTATTAACGGGTGCGCAGCATGCGACCAGCAAAAGACGGCACGGTTCACAGGAAAATACGTGGCTGGCATGTATGCGGCTGGTTGGTACGTCCAGGAAAACGAGCTTCAGATAATGTAAAACTGATGATAAGGTTTATATAGAGGCGACGAAGAAAAAAAATTTAGTTACAATTTTGATAAAAGCACAGTATTTGGCTGTGACTATTGTTGACCAGTGGCACCAGGTTACTGGAAGCCCATTTCCATGCATCAAGGAAGTCATAGACCTCAATTTAACGCAAATTTACTTCTGGCTCTGAGCCTTGGGCCAAAGTGGTAGAGAGCAAATGTTCCTCCAATACATCCGACGGTGCAGCTCGCCAATATGCTAATACCAGCGCCGATTCCCAGGTTTTTATAGAGCGGCGTGGAAAAGAGAATTGCCCCTGCTGCAAGAGATGCCCGCGCTGCATCATTCCCAGCAAAGAGAGAGGCGGCATATTGAGGATAGCTTGCTGCAAGATACATAAAGAGGGACTGCATCATGATGAACATGCCAAATGAATATATCGATATGCCAATGACTGGAGCTATCCAGTGGATAGAGGTGCGTGATGTCCAACCTAATGGAACGAATAGTGTTAGTTCAGTCGTGGCATAATATGTGGTTCATGGGACGAGGATGTCTGGGAGACCGACCAAATAGAAAAAGGCCAATAGGCGGCAGAAAAGAGGCAAAGAGCGCGGGAACAAGCGCGCCCTCTGTTGGGCCCAGTGCATGCGCCTTGATCGCTGGCCTGACCACATTCCAGATCATGCCACAGTATATCAGAACCGATAAGAGCATCCCCACAACGACCGATAAGAATACCAACCCATTCTCGCCCATGTTAAAACCATATATGACAGGATACAGTCGTGCTACCTAGATTGGGCTTGAGGCTAAGATCTACTACTAACCGTACTTAGGTAGTGATATAGGCAATCTTACTTATAGACGCCGTCTAGGGGAGGTTGTTTGTTATCATATAGAATCTACTACTCTCTATTCGAAGAGCGAGAATCTACTACTCCCTATTCGAAGAGCGAGAACCCGGAATGCCTCAAAGAATGAGTAGTATATGCCATACACCAGGCTCGTGTATACAGCGGTGAATGTGATCGCGGGGTCCAAAATCATTATCTGAACTGGCCTCAAGAGAGACTCAACAACAACCTGCTTGAGACTCATGTGAGCCTGGATGATTTCACTATTCGATCGGAGGTTTTCGTTTCCGGTCACACGGCGAAGGCGAGCAGCTCGTCGCAAGAGAATCGTGTCTGGTGAGGTCTCGGGGAGAAGGATAAATAGAAGAACCCAAACGGGGCCTGTCCCCCAGAGCATTTCCCAGAGAGCCCATCTCCAACTTTACAGATCTTAGCTCTACTACTCATCAAATGGAGTCAAAGTGAAGCGCGTACCCTTTTGCTGCCACACTAAATCCAGAGATCAAAGGCCCCAAAGCTGGACCTAAAACTGCACACGCAGACCAAAATGCTAGCGAAAGAGGAAGGTCTGCCATAGAAAACTGGGACGATCAGCAAGAGATCATGCGTCGAAGCAGGGCCAATATGTACCATGTCTCCCATCGAGGCTGCGCCAGTTGCCAAGCATGGTGAGCCAAAATAGCCCTGGAGAAACCGCAGAACCAGAAAGCCCGCAAAGCTGTTCGTAAGCGCGGTAGGGACACATAGAATGACAAAAATGGCAAAAGTGATAATGTAGGGCGGATTTCGGCCGATCGCAGGAACCTCACTCAGAGGGGAGAAGATAAGTGGCCCTAGCCCATCTATTCCGAGATATTAGTACAATGCCACTAGGAAGCTTCAAATGAGGGAACTGACATGCCAATACATATAAAGAGAGCCCAAGAGATGCGGCTGTAGAAGAGACGCCAAATGTTTTCATTACACCCCTAAGCAGACATTAGTTTGGAGCAAGGACTGCTGAAGGGTGTTTTGTACGCAATACTCGATGAATATATAGAAGAGCCCATGTACACAACAAACGTATACAAGCTGCGTTCTCAGTCAGTACCCGATCCTATTGCTGGCTAAATGATAAGGCTCACTTAATCAAGGATGCCACTCCCAGCTTTTTCGATAAAGACCAATTTTGTGGATTTTCGGGATCGGTAACACAATACCAGTCGACCACAATGGCTGCGCTCTCGTTACTCCCATGCCCGTTTGTTGCTTGGTCAGAAGAGGTACTCCCATCCAAAGCGCTACTATGCTTCATGTATTGGGGAGGACACTGCCAGCCGGGCATCTCTTCTGGATACTGGAGTATCCGTCGGCCAGAGACAAGCCGGAGCACCTGCCCTAGCACAGAGTGGCGAAGGTCCCCCATGGTGATTAAATTTTTACGTTCGGGGCTCGCGGGTAGTCGATTAAAGGCTTAATGAGTGTGAAACTGTATGGGATGATGTTCAATCGGTAGTTAAGGTAACTTGGGGGGTAAGATAAAGTCCTGTTGGTAGTCAAACGATCTTTCTCGGCTTATATAGTGATTGAATCTCAAAGCTAGCTATTTAGATCCTCCTGTACCAAACTAAATGCGATAACTATGCCGGAAATAAAACTACGCAAAAAAAACTCAGAGCCGCTTTGGCCCAGGATCATTTGCCGTAAGGGGTTTCTTATTGCCACATCGTTGTACTAGCAGCTGGACGCGACTACTGCTCAGCTACCGACCAATATCCTGTTATTTATTCTCCACAAGAGCTGTATCTCAGCAAGACGGGCTACAGATCGCCAGTGGTAAACGAATCAGCACTATAATTTTCAGTAGTGGAGCTGCTGGGCTGATATCCGAACTCTGTGAAGCTCATTACGTTATGAAGTAGAATATACAATGAAACGATGCCTAGATGCGGGCATTGTGCGGGTTGTTACGCCCCGGACGCACTTCTGTGCCGTTAGTCGCGGCCCAAGTACGCAAATACTCGGGGGTTGACAAGTAACAAACCTGTTGTCTCAAAATGCGCACAAACCACGCAATCACAGAATACCGGTTAAGATAACGAACCGGTACGAGGAGCTTCCTTGCCAAAGCGAGAATATTCTACAAGCCCACGCCACAAGGCATCGTCTCGAAGTCATCAACCGCAGCGGACAACTTAACTTCTGTCCACAATCCCAAAGGCAGTTATTACTTGGTAAGAAACCGGCAAGCTACTGTACACAAAACTAAGAAAGCTCTTGCTCCTCTGGACCTGCTTCTTACCCGTACAGTAAAGACTAATCCGTTACTCCTCTCCTAGCTCCTACAACTGAGATTATTACGGCGAGAACAACTTCTTCATAGTAACGCCATCTGTACCCCCTCTTATGCTATAGTTAGCTTGTATTGCACGCTTGGGAATAAAAGCACTTATTATAGCCTGTAGAATCACTTACATGTCTTTAGACCATTGTATTCTGTATAGGTGCCTTTGGGATCATAGTTGTAGCCTCCAGCAAGTGTTACTGGGGATCGGGGACAACATGCTTTGCTTATTGTTTCCATTTCTTGTGGGTGCTAATTGTCTGGTTGAAGTCGAAAGAGTCCTTTGGAGAATAAGTCAGCATTTATTTGAAGATAGGTCATACACAGGCCTTTATATACGTACATGCACAGATTTGTTATCTTCGGCGGTGTCATTTACCTTGCATCTCAAATCTCGTTGTATATGTTGAGTCTTTTATACTGAGGCTGACTACTGGTTACATTATAGTAGCTATGCTTAAGCTTTTGATTTCATCATAGCAATTATGACGAAATATATCTATCTAATAGGAAAGATGCCCACTGATTGGCCACTTATCAGCATGTCTTGTGTACGGGGTTCTTGATCTGTTATCTATGATGCATTGACAACAGACACTTGATTTGGACCAGACACTACTTAGTGAAATCAGATCTCAAGAAGTAATCTAAGTGGTAGAACCCACAATTATTTCCTTTACAAATTTTATGGATAGTATATATATCGGGGTTTCGAAATGTATGATTTGCAACTATTGAATTTCAAATGACGAGGTGTTAAGTATGAGGTTTGAAAGTCGGATTTGAAGTTCGGGATTTGAAACCGAACCCGGCTAATGGATTAAAGACCTTGCATGGATCCAAAAGCCTACTGACCATTGTTTATACGATACCTCTCAATATATTAGACGCTGTACCCATTTAAGAGATCAGTGAGTTAATGAGGGGAGTCAAGATCGTGTTGTTAGCATACTCGCTGACCTCGCAATGCGCGATATCACCATCGAGGGGACCTATGAATCGATCTATGCCCTCCTTCTCCCATATCCATAAAAGCGAATATACGGCAGCGGATAGCTCGCATTGAAATGGATTGCATTGAGATGGGGACTCGGATCGGCCTTCTGCGAAAGAACATATGATAGACATCTTCATACTCGCAGTCCACCCTTCCGTCAAATACACTCCAAAATTCTCTGTTCTAGCATGATATATACGATCCCTTTGAGGCTCTGAATATTACTGATAATTTGACTAGTAGGAATAGAGTCAGAAGCCTTGACCATTAATAGAGAGTTTGATACCATGCGAGTGTTCGGCGTCCTAGAGGACAATATCGCGATATATACAGACCCTGTACAAGAAACGGCTCCTGACTAGCAAAGCCTTTCCCACCGCAGCATTATACTGTATCGTCTGCACGATTTACTATCCAAGACGTGTATTGTATAGATTACTCTGAAACTGTTCGCATAACCGGAGAAAAGGTTTCGGGGTTGAGCAAGCCAGCACTTTTGCGCTGGATATATACACGTAAACAAAACCCTCATTTTAGAGATTCCAAGATCTATAGTTTGAAGCTAGCCGAGGTGTTGAATGTGCTGGTATAGCAGGGGTGCTGTTCGTCTCAGAAACGCCGTGTCCCGGGAAAGAACTCAGGTTACATATAGGTCTGACCAACCTGTCGTGACTCCGTGAGTAGAGGTTTATGACTATGGGGACGCCCTAAATCTTGTATCTCGACGTCTCTTAGATATTGTCGGTTTTGGTGAACGTCACAGAACCTCGAGTATACCAGCCATCGCCCAGTATGCAAAATCGGCCAGAGGCACAACCATAGCCCAGCTCTCTACTAGAGTAGCTGCCATAGGTCTATATTACTACTATAATATAGCAAAGTGTTGCATATACAAGGCAGATCGTAACTTGAGTGTGCTGCTGGACGGAGTCGGCTAGCACTCATTGAAACCGGAGCTGGGAACCGGACACTGTTTGGCTCACAATGGGCGAGTTCGCGTCTGGCATATGTCGAATCTCACCTCGTTGGCATCGTACTGGTATCAGGGCCTCTACCTCTCGTAAATGCGGTATCCCAATGTACACTCGGCCGGGCTCCATGCAAGAATCAGCATCAAACTAGGCCTTAACCAGAGCTGGCATACCAGTAGAGCTACCTCAGTCTTCCGCTATTTAGGTTTATGTGAAGATCCACAGTATCTTACGCCTGATAAACACCGTTGGACCTCCACATCGACTGATGGCCGCCGTCTTCCTTGGTGTCTAGTATAGTTGGGAGAAGAGGAAGGGGGGACGGTAAGAGCTTCAATAGAGGGGATATTCTTCTCGTCATCCTCGAACATTACAATTATGAGGGCTTACAGGGTGCAGCGATAGGGCGGTGACTACTAGAGGAGGAAGATGACTTGGTTAGATCATGATTGGGCACGGGCAGCGCGTCCCGTGCGCTATTTTCGTCACTATGTCTGGCGGCACAGACGCAAATACTGCCCGTCAGCGAGCCAGGGAAGCTGCAGTTGGCCCCGAACATACAGATTTGACCTCCTGACCACCGGGGATTAGAACAGTCTGACGAAGGTGTCTGCAGTGTGACGGCAGGGGGCGAGTTAGAGCGTGCCATCTGCAGCAGGGCATATGTTGGTGATTAAGAAATTGGCCACATGTGACAAACCCGGCAAATACAGCAAAGAGGGCATATCACTAGGCGCCAACTTTTATCAACCTTCGCTCTCTTTATGCGACATTTACGTACTAGTGGTACAGCACATGTGCTCCGTATGTATAGCTCCTCAATAAGTTTGCTCCGTTTGTCTTTCAAATGTCATCTAGATCCCCCACCTTTGTCCATTCCAACGTGGTTTCATTTTACGACCTGGCAAGACAAGCATAGGCCGGTGTTGCTTCAATATCTCAATCGGTAGCGTTGCTGTTCAAACTCTGTTCCAGACACTTGAGCTCTTATTCAGCAGTTAGTAGACGGCAAAAAAACGCCCATCGCCCACAATGGATTTTGCACCTGGCGACGCCGTGGCAACAAAAAATCTCCCTCCTTATTCTTACCTATTCTTCATCGTCGCAAAGGTGGGTCCTGGCGAAAGTCATCGCCCAGTTGCGGTAGCTCTGTGTCAAGGTGATCTCGGTGTGCAATCCGGTATCAAAGGCCATCAAGTGATCCGTTACTGCCTACAGACTATCGATGTCTTGTCCGATCATGGAAATCGTATAGCCATTCAAGCGGAACTAGATATGGCTACCGGCTTTTATAAGAATGATACAGAGGAAGTCCTTCTGCCACGGGTGAAGCTTCCAGAATTATATCGCTGGGGTAGTAGTCCCGAGCTGGATTCCAAACGAGTCAGAGGGTGGGACTGTAGCCTTTCACAGTTTCCTTTCATCGCTACATGTCTTCAAGTTGGCATTGGCTACAATCCGGCGGATGGATCTGAGGACGCTGTAAGGAAAGAACCGCTCGGGACGTTCTTCTACGACAACACTCTCGAATACGGAATGGTTGTTATCGATATATCAGACTTAGAAGACATTTGCTACGGTATTATCGGATTTTCAGTCCGCCAAGCACAGCGAGTGTTTGGATCTGCAAAGCAGCGAAGCTTTCCCCCATTTGTTAGTCAATTTATCATTGAAGACTATCCCCTTTTTGAACTTTCCAGGAATTGTAAGACATTCTTAAACGGAAGGCCTACAGATTTTGAGAACATCTAACTGCTCTTGAAAATATATAAATCAAGTATGCTGACTCAGAGATGTTGACGTATAGGTAGAAGAGCATCGACTAAGGCGACCATTGTCAGCTGTCGAATATATGAGTAAATTCTATCCTCAGAGCTCTAGAGACCCTTTTTACCCTAGTGAAGCCGTAAACAGACTGGAGGAACATCGTCGGATTAGGGTTTCGGCTATGGATTGTAAGGCTATATCACTCTCTTACACTTTGCTTCTTTGATGTGCTTCTTTTGCTGACATCTATTTCCCAAGTCATTTGGCCTGCTGATGCTAATAGAGATGTAATGGCTGCGACTAACGCCCAATCACAGCTCAGCAGTGGCAAGACGCCTCCTAGTGAAGAAGCTACTACCAGTCTGCTTGAGAGGATCTCTATAATGCAGAGCTTTGATATATCTCTCATCGATAAGCTTCGTACCCTCCCTGACTTCCAAATCGGATTATTTCACTATCTTCGCGAACGCTTAAAAGAGAAGAGTTTTCTTCCGCCAAAAATACTTGGAACATTACTAGGGATTGTTTTCGATACGCAGCAGCACTTGGACTGGGTCTCCCTTGATGGATTGCCTACAGATGCAATTGCTACCGCATTAGAGACGCAGGAGTTGAAAGGGGCAAACTCCATCAGTCTTTGTATCGATACCATCCAGGGTAGCCCCAAACAGCTTCTCAAAGCTAAAGCTCTCTCCAGGAACTGTATTTCCTTCAGGGGCCAAGTAGAGAGGATGATAACGCTAGTACGGAACTATTTCTGGAGTTGTTATCAACAAGTCACCTCAGCCTCTATAGATACAAGATCGTATTAACAGGTCCCTTCTCTAGTTCTTTAAGCAACAAGATCTGGCTTCCACAAACTGATTTTAAACTTAATACCCGTGCTTTTCCTATCGAATATATGTTTGTGCGCCACCAAATCACAGGCTCTAGCCTAACCAATCCCATCTTCTCGCCAAATCATTTTTATCTCGGCGACGCTTTGCTGAAACCGGAGCGCTTTGCGGCCGGTTTTCTCCAATACCTAAGGTCTCTGGTTACAGGAGATGTTGAGATGGAAACGCAGCTATACAGCTTTGCATGTGCTCCTTCTACGCTTACTGACATATCTGGCAAAGAGGTCAGCCCCATTCCTGCCGAGAATTTTACTATTCCTGTACGTCCCATGAAACGGGAAGTCAAACGGATGCTCATGGGCGGATTGCACACGGAATTAGGACATGATTCTATGCTTCCCGAGTGCTGGCCCTTGGTACGTGATCTCGTCTGCGGGAGCTGGGTGGTGCTTGTGTCAAAGGATCAATATCGTGATCTAGAAGCGATAAGAAAAAGAGATCGGAATATTTTCCCATGGCCATCCACCAAGGCAAACTTTATCAGGTACGCTTTTGTTCGTCTCAAGACACAAATTTCGGTAGAGAGCGTCCCGGAGAACTTGGGACCGGAGATGCTAGAGGTTGGTGGATTGAAGGAGTTTCTACAAGCCACAGCACCAGAAGTCGACCATGATTTGGTGGACCAGCGGCTGAAAGAGCTAGGGGTATGCATCTCTAATGCACCTCAGCAGATACCGCTGGGCCCAGGATTGGAATGGCTTTCTGTATTAGAGCTCCAGGATGCGTGCATTGTTCTCAAAGACTTCTTAGAGGATGCCGCGTACGTGAAAGGAAATTTGAGGCTGGCTATGGAGGATGATCCAGAAGGTATGCATTCCCTTCTTCTACTACTTTCTTTTCGAGTGCCAATTTAGGAAAATAATATGGATGATAATTAATCACACGGATGTTTCCTCAGGGCGAAATTGGTATCCGGGACTCCTGCAAGCAGGTGGGCAAGATAATGTTAACCTTAGCGGCAGCGGCAGTAGAGAACGAGCAAGGTAAGCCAGCATCCACTACTATGACTGTTAAGACTGGATTAAGAATTCAACCTGTGACGTAGGAATGCCAAAGTGTTCATCGAGTTTGCTTGAGACATCGTGGGATGAGGTTGAGTAACGTACGAAACTAGGGGTTTCAGGCAACTACGGCTCATTGAGCGTCTCGCATGACGACTTTGAAAGAAGGATGGAGTGGGAAAACAGATGGCACGGTATCATCAACCGAACAGATCAGGAAAGATAAATTTTTAAAAGTATATAATAATTTAAGCATTCCAATTTGTATATATAAATTCATTTCTTCATATAAAAAAATTTTAATAAATTATGATACTAGAAGTTCTTAGTCATGTCCCAGCTTGACTTTCTCTCATTTTTGACATTTTTCCACTATTCGGAAGGATTCTTCAGGAGTGGGCTGCAGAGGAGCTCTGTCGGCGTTATGAACAGGTAGAAAAACATATTAAATTTACCAAGTTGCATTAATTCTCAAGCCAATTCCTACGTACATTACTCTTGGTAGGATCTTCTAGCCTTACACGTTGCAAGCCCTAGCTTCAGGGTGACGGCGATGGGGCTGTGGCTTTTATCCGGACGACGAAAATAAGAAACTGCGGATCTTCCATGTCGGTCAATGCGCTTGTGTCAAGTTGCCATGGTGTCTTTGGACTTCTTGCGAGGCTGGAGATTCTGTCTCCGGTACAGAATACTGTATGGGTGACAAACTGGGCCGATATATCCGAATATAAGAAGCAGATAACCTATGATATGGTATTATCTGTGCCGCTATTACTCTGTTTGAAGGTAAGAGAGGAGCGAGGCAGCAGGTAAGGTTGAATTGGTGGTCACGCAGCTATTAGGCGGCGTAAAAACGTACGGAGCGAAGAGCTTGGCCTCTGCACTATCCCCGCCGGGATGCAAGATGGATGTGGCCGGCAGCGAGGGAAGCTTGGCTCGAACCTCCACAGCTAGAACTACGGACGAAGGTACCTACAGTGAGGCTGCAAGGGGGGATTGGGGCTGAGATCCCTGGCGATTCGCAACCACCAATCTCAGTTTAATATAAAAGCAGGCCCAGAAGGGGCAGCTGTTGGTGATTGATGCTAGGGAAGAAATAATAATGTTGGCCCCTTTATTTAGGATTTCAGGTACTGAACTACCTTCCTAGTTTGGCACAACAGCCAACAACCCCGTATTAAATTGACCCCCCCCTTAGAAAGAACCAACATGTATAGTTTACCTTATAATATTTCTAGTAGAGATTCTATAACTAGATAGCTAAATAGAGTATTAATAATAATAATAATAATATATATATAGTAATCTTTATAATAACTAAAAAAAATTTTTCGCGATTTTAATTTATACTCTACATTTAACCTTAAACCTCAATATAAAATTAAATAACTATAAAATCTGGAACTAGCGACCCTGGTTCTACTACCCTTCAAGTCACCTGTATCCCTCTAGCGTTATAGCGGCTCCAATAGTAGTCAATGATAGATACACTAGTCTTGAGCAAAGCATACACTACCTACTAGCAGGTGCAAGTATATATATATAGACCCAGCGAAGCAGCAGCGATAAGGGAGAAGGGGGGCTAGAGGGTAATTATAAGGATCTCTTATAACCATTCAAAGACTATATAATACCAGGTAAAGAGGAGGGCTTTATTGTAATGCTGAGGGAGGTCCTTACAACATATCAAAACATACTAGGAGCTAGCACTATAACAGAGTTAAACAACCTATAAACCACTATTAAGACACTAGCAAAAACGGTTAAGGAAGCCCTACCAGGGCCTAAGAATATATTCAAGAAGATATAGGCAGTAGTAGCAAAGGGGGTATATAGTACCAGCAAAGGAGCAGTATATACATTAAAGGTAGTTATCCTAGAGCAATAAACCCAGGAAATCGTAATATAAGCTTTAGGGCAGAGCAAGGACCTGGCTAAAAGAATGCCTGTCCAAGTAGTCAAGGCAGTTAATAAGGTACTAGAAGAGGATAGTATAGTAGTAGCAAGGAGAATATAGAGCAGTAATACAGTCCTAACGTTTATAGGAAATACAGAAGGCTTTACTAAGGAGATAGTATAGGTAGCAACTATATTTGGAGTATAGATACAGATAAAATACAGAGAGTTTATAGTTATAGTAAAGGGAATAGTAGCCTCTAGACTATACAATATCTATAATCTAGTAGAGCTCCTTATTAAACTAAAGAAACATATACCTGGTATCGCTTAGTATAAAATACAGCTCCCTAAGACTCCTTATAGGCTATTTGCTAATATAGTCCTATATATAAGCAGTATAGTCACCGTTCAGGAGGCTTACCAAAAAGGTATTATATTTAAGGCCTAAATTTTCAACATTAAACTCTACTATATAGAAGTGTAGGTAAGGCGATACTTTAGATACTATACCTTCAGGTATATCAGATAGTACTATATTAAACAGACTAGATGTAGCTACTATACCTATATAGTATATAAAGAGGGAGAAGCTAACTGCCTAGAGAAGGAAGATAGTAGCAAGAAGAAGTATATCAACTATAGAAGAGTTTATACTATATAGGACTAGGACTACTCTGCTATCAAGTAGGAGAGCAGTAGAGCCTACTAGATATACCTATACTAGCCACTCTAGTTTGAGGTTATCTAGGGAAACAGTAGCAGTAATATAGGTAATATACTAGCTCTACAACTAGAAGAAGAGACAGACAGCTTCTGTCTAGTTATATACAAAAGACTACTATAGCTAGGGAGCTCCTAGTATACCTCTAGCCAGCCAGCAGCTAAAAGAGGAAGACCTCCAGGAACCGTCTAGGTAGCAAAGATATATCAAGATATTATAATATTTGCCTAGTAAGGCTATAGTATAAATATAGCAAGGACTTAGGGAATATAAAGTATCTAAGATACTATAATAAGCAGCTCTAACCCCTTCTAATAATACTATCAGTAGTATACTGGAATATAGGAAAGAACCAGGAGGCAGCACTAATTATACTAGGGGATTATAGCAAGTATAATATAATAGCTATATAGGAACTAGCTAGGAGTTTAGGAACTAGATAGCTTTACTGTCTAGCTAATAGCAAATACTACCTAGTCTATAGAGGTAATAGCTAGGTAGTACTATATATCTATAAATGCTACAGGATTATAGAGTAGTTACAGGCTATAGGGACAAACTAGTATAGAGTTACCTTTAAGGCTAAGGCTAAACTACTAACAATATAGTTAATATACTTACTATATAAGGGAATAGACTAGTAGAGCCCTTTCTAGACACTCCCTAAAAGACTGCTAGAGGGTTGCTATCTAGTAGTAGGCGATATAAACCTCTATTATCTATAATAGAATAAAGAAGGGAGAATATTATAATATATAGAAGTACTCCTTTTACTAATATAATACTAGAACCTTATACTAGCTATACTATAGAGAGAATCTACTAGATAGAGAAATATAGAGTATAAAGAGAATAAAGACAGAATATTAGACCTTATATAGTATATAGAGATACTATAGGTATACTATAAGGGGGGTCTAGACTATACTAGATTAGACTATATAGTCTAACTTATACAAGTTAAAAGTATATAGTATTAGTAACCCTCTAATATACTACTAGAGTAGTTATAGACTAAGATAGACAAAGACCTAGTAGCTATAGAAGCAAAAACCCTAAAAATACCCCTCTCTATTAGCTCTCTAGAAGCCCTTGATTATATAATCAATTAGCTTATATAGTAGCTCTAGAGAATCGCTAATATTTTAACTCTATAGTATAAGACTAGCTATAGTCAAGGTAAACTATAGTAGAATAAGGAAGTAGATAAGGTAGTAGTAAAAGTATTAGTAGTATAATATAGCTACTATACTATAGTATTATAATATATATAGATAAAGCTTTAAGAAGCTATCTAGAAATAAAGGTAGATAATCCAAGAAGTATAAATAAGGTATTAGAGACTAGCCTTTACTAGAGCCTTGAAGTAGCTAAAGACCCTTTAGAAACTCTAATAGTAGATATAACTAAGAAGTTATACCTCTTAAAAGCCATTAATAATACTACTACTATATTAAAGTAAGGATACCCCTTAGTTAGTATTTACCTATAAAGAAAAGAGCAAAACTTTAGTAGAGAGGTTCTTCTCTAGTAGTAAAGCAAACCTCCAAGATATTAAGGATACTATCTAGAAGGAGGCTTTAATCTAGTAGTAATTCCCTATTGAAAAGATAGTTACTATAGAGGAAATCAAGGAAAGACTTAAATAGGAAGCCTAGAAAATACTAGAATTAAGTAACAATCTCCTAGTAGGGTTCCTGAAGGTATATAGTAGACCCCTCTTAACAATTCTTGTAGCTATAATCTAAGCTAGCTTTAACCTTAAATACTTCCTAAAGTAGTTCTATAGTATAGGAATAGTAGTCCTTAAGAAACCAGGTAAGATACTAATATAGTAACAAACAGCTAGAAGCTAGAGACTAATCTCTCTACTAAATATAGTTAGAAAACTTATTAAAGAGGTGATAGAGAGTTGAATTATAGATATAGTAGAGTTATAGCAACTACTACTAGAGGGTTAAACAGGGAATAGAAAAGGGTAGTCTATAGAACTTACTATATATCTAGTTACTAAAGCAGTATAGACAGTCTAGAGCTATAAAGTAGTAGCCTTACTACTCTAGCTTAATATTAAAGGAGCCTTTAATATAGTTAACTATACTAGACTTCTAGATACTCTATATAAACAGAGCTTCCTAATATAGATAATAAGGTAGATTAATAGCTACCTTAAAGTATACTCTATAAGGCTTATATTTAATAATAAAGCATTAGAGCCAATATAGATTAGAGTAGGGGTCCTATAGGGATCCCTCTTATTACTAATCCTGTTCTTACTCTATATAGCCTTGCTCTATAAAGCTCTAGAAAAGTATAGAAACCTAATAATTATAGGATTTATAGACAATATAAACCTTCTAGTAGCTAGCTATAATATCCAGGAGAACTACTAGCAACTTAAGGGTATATTTAAGGTCTATAAACACTAGACTAAAACAAGAGGTATAGAGTTTATCTCTTAAAAGAGCAAACTTATATACTTTATCTAGAAGTATATAGGGTTCTTAAAGGTAGTTTATCTAGTAGAATATATAATTAACCTAGTAGAGTTAGCCTGATTCCTTAGAGTCTAGCTAGATAGAAAGCTCTAGTAGAGTTACTACCTAAAAGAAGTCAAGAAGAAGCTAGCTATCTAGAAGCTTATACTTATAAAGCTTGTAGTATTAGTCTAGAGATATAGCCTAGTCTATATAAGAGAAATCTATACTAAGGTAATAAGGATAACAATAGTATATAGAGTATCTATATAGTATAAACCTAGCAAGATAGGGGTAAACCCTAGAGGTATTACTAACTACCTTAATATAGTATAGTCTAACTACTTCTATATAGTAACTGGAGGATATTATACAACCTAGATTTAATACCTTAAAGTTAAAGCAGCTACTCTATTAATCTATATATACCTTAATAAGAGAGTTATAGAATTTAAGTCAAGGCTTAAATATATAGATATAGCCAAAAAGGTATATAGTACCTATACTATAGTAGTATCCTATCTCTAATAATAGAGGATAAGAATCAGGCTAGTAGGACTATAACTCCTACCTAAAGGAGGAGAATAGAAGGCAAAGTAGGCAAGCAGATAGTATACTAAAGGGGAGCTAATAATAGATAAAGCAGTAAAGAGGGACTAGAGACTATAGTAAGAAAGTAAGGTTAAGATATAAGCAAGGTCCTAGAGAGAATCTAGTATAGAACTAGCGGATATAGACCCTGAATTTAAAGGGAAAAAGGTACTCCAGAAATACTAGAGCCTTAAGAAGTATAAAAGCTCCCTTTTTATATAGATCTATATAGGCAAGATAGGGCTCCAAGCATTCCTGTTCCAGTAAAGGGTCCTAGAAGTAAATATACTACTTTATCACTATAGTATTATAGGGGAAACACTAGCCTATATAGTCCTCTATTACCTAGAACTATAATAAGAGAGAGAGAAGCTCTAGAGGGCCCTCCTACTACACCCCCTTCAAACCACCTGTAACTTTATAGCAGTAACAGCAGACCTAGCCTATATAGGGACAGTGGTAAGGTAGCTACTAGCTACTAGCTGCCTCCCTGAGTTCCAGCAAGCCTACAGGTATATAGTAATCCAGGACTAGGAGGAGGAGGAGGAAGAAAGAGGGCTATAGAGGCTCCAGGTAGTATTATATAGTCGGCAGTAAGACTGGCTAAGTAGCAGCAAGGACCAGGCGAAGATACTTTATATATATAGGGACTAATATATAAGGGTTTTATCCAGCCCTAAGGGGCACGGTTTACCTTATGATATTTCTAGTAGAGGTTCTATAGCTAGATAGCTAAACAGAGTATTAATAATAATAATAATCTTTATAATAATACTAGTTATAGATATATCTCTATATTTATTTAAAGTATATACTATATAAACTAGAATAATTATATAATTTTGATATTAATTATTAAGGCTTAATTTATATATATAACCTTTAATTAAAGAGCTTAAATAAAAGTAGTATAAAGATTACTATATTAAATTATATATAGTTACATATCTGAAATAATAGATATCTAGTAGGTGAGTAGTTATCCTTAATAGGTTACCTATAGATACCTATTATACAGCCTAGTTATAGGGTATTGAGTAGCTGGTGAATATTTATTAGAGCTTAAATAGCTTCAAAAGTGGTATATTAGTTAGGGGTTTTAGGAGGTTGAGAACCCTTACTTTTATTGGCTAATAACCCCTTGTAATCTGACCCACTGTTACATTTATTTAGGGGGGGGGATAGTAGCACTATATCGATGTAGCGTGACTGTTCGTTGCAACAGGCCCTACGGAGGCACATGATAAGTTGTTTCTCACAGCCTTGCGGCGCAGAAAGTAATCAATTGTTCTGTTTCGTAAAGATTTCTTTGCACTACCCCAAAGGCAACGAGACACAACTTACGGTATGTACCTCCGTACGCTCAGCTCGCTTCAATCCTGGACCTTATCAGCGGACCTTTCCATGCAGACTCTAACACGCTGCTAGGAAGCCACTGTGGTGGGCCTGCTGGTACTGCGCTGAAGCAGCGTGACTCTTCCTCCTAGAGGTATATAAGTAGCCTCCCGTCCCTTTGTCAACCCAACATAGTTGTACCATTCAGCAGTCAAACTCAAACTTTATCCAGCTGTTCTACCCCCGCATCATCTCATTTATGTTGCTTATATCGCTATTGGTTGCGTGTGCTGTGTTCGGACTCGGCCTTGCAACGGGTCAGGTCGTGCAAACGGAGCTTGAAGAGTCTGTCGTGCAGGAGTTATTACAGTGTATCAATCTATTGCCAACTGGTTATAGAGTCTATGTGGACGTTGATGGGAACGTCGTTGTAATACCCGCGGGACAACGAGCCATCGACTTAACGGGTATCGACAAGGGATTGCTCAAATGCATGCAACAAGTACTTGGCGAAATGACTGTGCTAGCCGAATCGTCAGAGTTCGAGGACCCCTCACACCAATCTGCGCTGGCTACGGGGAGCGCCGACTTTGCCTTCCTTCTTGCGAATGGCGCCAAAGGGCAACGCATTCAACCAGGGCTTGACGCAGGCGCGGATGCTATTATTAATACTACTGCTCTGGTCGACAGATCGGAACACCGACTGACCAAAAGATGTGCGGGTTACTACGGCGCATACCTCGATATTTACACAGGATGCAGCAACGCTGATTACGTTACCCAATACTTCGGAGGATGTATCAACTACATGAGCTCTTACGCAAGCGTCTTTTTCTGGAATCCTGACACGTGCAACGATATGCTCACGACGATCTGGCCACATCATGATTGCGGGCAAGGCAACCAGGTGTCATTTTTGGTCGGCGTCAGTTCCAACTCAATATGCTACACGAGAACCACCTACTCGTACACTGCTAGTCCAGTGTCGAGGTGACTAACGGCAAGTAGAAACGGAGTTAGCTAGGTCGGCGGTTGGTCATATCGCCAAGTTTCGGGCATCACGGAGGAAGGACTTAGGAGGTGTCTTCTATTCCACGGCTAGTGGCTGGGTGCAGATTACTTTGACTAGGTAGTTCTCCAATCATTTTGATGGGAATAGAGGTTTCAACAACCTTGGTTTGATATTTCATAACTCTGCACAGTTTTATTTGGCTGGTCTCAACACCTTTTACTTTGGATTTTATTACTCAATTGTTGATATTTACTATAAGGATGATCACGAAATACTATTCTATCTCGAGGCGATAAGTTTTAATATTACTATTAAAGATGACGATGAACTCGACAGTTAGGAAATTATAAGCAGAGAACGTTGCCAATCCTGTCTAAGAAGAGCCATTTTAAGTTATGACATTCTTATTTTGTAGCACTAATGCCATTGAGTTAGTCCCACGCGATTGTTCGGCTTGGAGAGATACCAACAACATCGATTCTGAAATCTGAGCGTTGGTTAAACCTACACTCGCTGAACTGAATTAATAATCCATTGGTGTTCCCCAATCACCTACTAGTCTCTAGGAATCTATTTTACCAGATCTGCTTCCAAGTTCAAACATCTCCTCGATCAATTGGCGGTGGACAATTGCATCGGCCAAAGAATCAAGATTGGCCCTTGTAGCGCCATTCGAAAGCAACTTAGTAACGGTGGCATCGTCATCTCTGAGCGCTGCTAGAAGAAGCGTTTTGTCATATTCTAATACCCAGATCCATGAGACTGACGTTTCCCGACCAGGAGTCAATAGATTACCGATTGACAGCCAACAGATATCGCAACATTTAAGAGCTTATATTTAGTACGGCTTTTTACCGGGACCGCCCACAAATATCACTTGTTTTTTGTGAGAAATTCTGGCCATTTGGGTCTTATACAGGCTAACACTAGTCCTAATGGTCGATGGTGAGCTCGACAAACGTACGTCAAGGCCATATGGCTGCTAAGATATAGCTACAGTTAATCTTGGGGTAAGTGGGTGTCTGTAAGATATAGTATTGTAAGCAGTTTCAAGAAGAAGCCATAGCACGTTATTCACTATAATCAAGAAGGGGCCTTCTGGATGAGGCGGAAAGTTGGCCTCGAAATTGTGCGAGTCTTTATTGAATTGAAGGGAACGTGAAGAGCAAAAGTAAACAACTGAACGGATCCTCAGTAGGGACTGGAAGACGTGGGGGTCGATTTGACCCTGAAAACTGGACAGCCTGCCCGAATTGGCTTCTAGGAAGTTCGGAAGAAACTTCCATTCAGCTCTTATGCATGTAATGTTAGTTATGCACTCGTGTTGGGTTATGTACGTGGTGTTGGGTTATGTACGTCGTGTTGGTTATACACGTTGTGTTCGTGTTAGTGTGTATACCATGTTAATTGTTACCTACAATCAGGGAAACATTCCAAATACGATAGATATCATGGATGGTTATTACCTACTGTGACTGGCTTCTCGTAAGTAGTTGCTACTACTAGGGCAACCGAAGAGGATTTGTAACTAAAGTTGATCTAAATGCGTAGATGTACGACTTCTCGGCATCCCCTTATACATGGATCGAGGACCATTCGATAAGCTATGTCAAAGTGGTACATTCAATATGTAGGACCATATATCTATAGAAAAGGCTATATGGAGCAGAGCAACGAACGTGCAGTAATATTGATTTCGGCAATTTATTATATTTTCGAAAATTACTAAAACCAGCCTCAATTTTTCATTAATTACTGGAACCAGCTTTTGACCTATTTAAGGCTAGGTTAAGTAGTAACCTAGAATGCTTTAGTACTTCTTAATACTATAAATTACTAATATAAACTTAAGTACCCTTCTATTATATATTATATTTATTTACTATATTATATTAACTTCTACATCCGCAAACCGGGAGAGCGCCAGTGATTTCATCGTTTGCCAACAGTCACCAACACCCACCAACGCTGCCAACACCGGCCAGCCGCACAGACCACCCGCCAGTAAGTAGCCAGCTAATAGCTATTGGAGCCATTGGCAACTCACTGGCGGGTGGTCTGTGCGGCTGGCGGGTGTTGGTGACTGGTTGGTAAACTATACACTCATAATTGAAGCCTTTAAGCTAGCTAGCCCTTTGAGCCAGCCCTCCAAACCTATGAAGCCTCTGAACCTACGAAGCCTCCGAACCCTCTGAACCATTTGAGCCAGCCCTTCGAGCCTACGAAGCCTCTGAACCTACAAAGCCTCTGAACCCTTCGAACCCTTTGAGCCAGCCCTTCAAGCCTATAAAGCCTCTAAACCTTTTAAACCCTTTAAGCTAGCTCTTTAATTATAGTAATAATAGTAGTAATATAATAATTATAATTAAGTTAATTAATAGTAATTAGAGTATATAAATATTAGACTAAGATAAGAGATATAGAGTTTACTCTCTAGAAAAGTAAGCTTATATACTTTATCTAGAAGTATACTAAGTTTATAAAAGGGGTTTATCTATAGAATATATAATTAATCTAGTAGAGTTAGTCTAGTTTCTAGATATATAGTTTAATAGAAAGCTTTAATAGAGTTATTATTTAAAGGAAGTTAAGAAGAAGCTAGTTATCTAAAAGCTTATACTTTTAAAGCTTATAGTATTAGTCTAAAAGTATAGTCTAGTCTATATAAAAGAAATCTATACTAAGATTATAAAGATAATTAAGCTATATAATAGATATCTATAGATAATCTATTAAGAATAACTACTTATTTACTAGATATCTAATCTAACTAAATAAATAGTATAAAATATAACTATCTATCTAGTAGATATCTATAGATATCTATTATTTTAGATATATAACTATATATAATTTAATATAGTAATCTTTATATTACTTTTATTTAAGCTCTTTAATTAAAGGCTATATATATAAATTAAGCCTTAATAATTAGTATTAAAATTATATAATTATTCTAGTCTATATAATATATATATTATTATTATTATTAATACTCTATTTAGCTATCTAGCTATAGAACCTCTATTAGAAATATTATAAGGTAAACTATACCCCTTAGAGCTAGATAAAACCCTTATATATTAGTCCTTATATATATAAAGTATCTTTGCCTAGTTCTTGCTGCTATTTAGCTAGTCTTACTACTAACTATATAATATTACCTGGAGCCTCTATAGCCCCCTTTCTTTCTCCTCCTCCTTCTAGTCCTAGATTACTATATACCTATAGGCTTACTAGAACTTAGGGAGGCAGCTAGTAGCTAGTAGCCACCTTACCACTATCCCTATATAGGCTAGGTCTACTGTTGCTACTATAAAGTTATAGGTAGTTCAAAGAGGGTATAGTAGGAGAGCCCTCTAGAGCTTCTCTCTTTCTTGTTATAGTTCTAGGTAATAGAGGATTATATAGGCTAGCGTTTCCCCTATAATACTATAGCGATAGAGCAGTATATTTACTTCTAGGACCCTTTACTAGAACAGGAATACTTAGAGCTCTATCTTGCCTATATAGATCTATATAAGAAGGGAGCTTTTATACTTCTTAAGGCTTTAGTATTTCTAGAGTACCTTCTTCCCTTTAAATTCAGGGTCTATATCCACTAGTTCTATACTAGATCCTCTCTAGAACCTTACTTATATCTTAACCTTATCTTTCTATTATAGTCTTTAGTCCCTCTTTACTACTTTATCTATTATTAGTTCCTTTTTAGTATACTACTTACTTACTTACTTTGTTTTCTATTCTCCTTCTTTAAATAGGAGTTATAGTCTTATTAGTCTAATTCTTGTCCTTTACTATTAGAGACAGGATACTACTATAGTATAGGTACTATATACCTTCTTGGCTATATTTATATATTTAAGCCTTGACTTAAATTCTATAACTCTTTTATTAAAGTATATATAGATTAATAGAGTAGCTGCTTTAACCTTAAGGTATTAAATCTAGATTATATAATATCTTCTAGTTACTATATAGAGGCAGTTAGACTATACTATACTAAGGTAGTTAATAATATCTCTAGAGTTTATTCCTGCTTTATTAGGTTTATACTATATAGATACTCTATATACTATTATTACTCTTATTACTTTAGTATAGATTTCTCTTATATAGGCTAGGCTATATCTCTAGACTAATATTTATTTATTGTTATTGTTTATACTCCGCTTGCCTAAGGGGCACGGTACTCCTATGATTTAATTCACATGGTAAACCTTGCTGGCACAGACGCTCCTGCCGCTGGACAAAACCCATATGCTGCTGTATTCGGCCAATGGCCCTGTGATATGACAACCCCTTTCCCTGTCTCTCACCCAGTTCTAGAGGCTATACTGGTCGCTTCGTTACTTGGACTGGTTGCGGCTGCTAATAGTTCTCGTTGGCTGCGCGTGTCTCGAAATTATCGGTTTCGATGTTTTTGCCATATAAGGTTATAGAGGGCAAAGTGGGGGTAGCTAGAAATAGTAAAGGCGTGCAGACCCTTCAAATTCTAGCTAACCGAGGGCAATAATAACGGTATTGTGACCGAGCACTCTTTCAATCCATGGCGAGTAGCTAAACCAGAATGAACTGGCTTATGAAAAGCCAGTAGTCGTCCCCTAGGGTGAAGCCTAAGAGAGGCAGCCAGAGCTGGGCTTGAACCAGCGACCCTCACATTCAATCAAGTTAAATGACTTTTGGGACTGCCGGGCGCACGACCACTGCGCCATCCGGCCTCTCTAGACTAATACTATAAGCTTTATAAATACAAGCTTCTAGATAGCTAGCTTTTTCTTAACTTCTTTTAGGTAATAACTCTACTAGAGCTTTCTATCTAGCTAGACTCTAAGGAATCAGACTAATTCTACTAGATTGATTATATATCCTACTAGATAAACTACCTTTAAGAACTTTATATACTTCTAGATAAAGTATATAAATTTACTCTTTTAAAGAGTAAACTCTATATCTCTTATTTTAGTCTAGTATTTATAGACCTTAAATATACCTTTAAGTTACTAATAGTTCTTCTAGATATTATAGCTAGCTACTAGAAGGTTTATATTATCTATAAATCCTATAATTATTAGGTTTCTATACTTCTCTAGAGCTTTATAGAGTAAGGCTATATAGAGTAGAAACAGGATTAGTAATAAGAAGGATCTCTATAAAACCCTTACTCTAATCTATATTAGTTCTAATACTTTACTATCAAATATAAGCCTTATAGAGTATACTTTAAAGTAGCTATTAGTCTACTTTATTATCTATATTAGAAAGCTCTATTTATATAGAGTATCTAGAAGTCTAGTATAGTTAACTATATTAAAGGCTCCTTTAATATTAAGCTAGAGTAGTAAGGCTATTGCTCTATAGTTCTAGACTATCTATACTGCTTTAATAACTAGATATATAGCAAGTTCTATAGACTACTTTTTTCTGTTTCCTGTTTGACTCTCTAGTAGTAGTTACTATAACTCTATTATATCTATAATTTAACTCTCTATTACCCCTTTAATAAGTTTTCTAACTATACTTAATAGAGAGATTAGTCTTTAGCCTCTAACTGTTTATTATTATATTAGTATCTTATCTAGTTTCTTAAGGACTACTACTCCTATATTATAGAACTGCTTTAGGAAGTATTTAAGGTTAAAGCTAGTTTAGATTATAGCTATAAGAATTATTAAAAGGGGTCTACTATATACCTTTAGGAACCCTACTAGAAGGTTATTACTTAGTTCTAGTGCTTTCTAGACTCTCTACTTAAGTCTTTTCTTGATTTCCTTTATAGTAACTACCTTTTTAATAGAGAATTACTACTAGATTAAAGCTTTCTTCTAGATAATATCCTTAATATCTTAGAGGTCTATTTTACTACTAGAGAAGAACCTCTCTACTAAGGGTTTACTCTTTTCTTTATAAGTAAATACTAACTAAAGGGTATTCTTACTTTAATATAGTAATAGTATTATTAGTAGCTCTTAAGAAGTATAACTTCTTAGTTATACTTATTATTAGAGTTTCTAAAGGGTCTTTAGCTGCTTTAAGGCTCTAGTAAAGGCTAGTCTCTAATACCTTATTTATACTTTTTAGATTACTTGCCTTTGTTTTTAGATAGTTTCTTAAAGCTTTATTTATATATATTATAATACTATAGTATAGTAGCTATATTATACTACTAATATCTCTACTACTACTTTATCTACTTCTTTATTCTACTATAGTTTATCTTAACTATAGCTAGTCTTATATTATAGGGTTAAAATATTAGTGATTCTCTAGAGCTACTATATAAACTAATTAGTTATATAATTAAGGACTTTTAGAGAGCTAATAAAAAGGGGTATTTTTAGAGTTTTTGCTTCTATAGCTATTAGGTCTTTGTTTATTTTAGTCTATAACTACTCTAGTAGTATACTAGAGAGTTATTAGTACTATATACTTTTGACTTATATAAGTTAGACTATATAGTCTAATCTAGTATAGTCTAGGCTCCCTTTATAATATACCTATAGTATCTCTATATATTATATAAGGTCTAATATTCTATCTCTATTCTCTCTATACTTTATATTTCTTTATCTAGTAGATTCTCTTTATAGTATAGCTAGTATAAGGTTCTAGTATTATATTAGTAAAAGAAGTACTTCTATATATTATAATATTCTCTTTTCTTTATTCTATTATAGGTAATAGAGGTTTATATTACCTATTACTAGATAGTAACCCTCTAATAGTCTCTTAAAGAGTATCTAGAGAGGGCTCTACTAGTCTATTCCCTTATATAGTAAGTATATTGACTATATTATTAGTAGTTTAGGCTTAGCCTTAAAAGTAACTCTATACTAGTTTGTCTCTATAGCCTATAACTACTCTATAATCCTATAGTATTTATAGATATATAGTATTACCTAGCTATTACTTCTATAGACTAAGTAGTATTTGCTATTAGCTAGATAGTAAAGCTATCTAGTTTCTAAGCTCTTAGCTAGTTCCTATATAGCTATTATATTATACTTGCTATAATCCTCTAGTATAATTAGTACTATCTTCTAGTTCTTTTCTATATTCTAATATACTACTAATAGTATTATTAGAAGAAGTTAAAGCTACTTACTATAGTATCTTAAATACTTTATATTCTCTAGGTCCTTACTATACTTATATTATAGCCTTACTAGGCAAACATTATAATATCTTGATATATCTTTACTATCTAGATAGTTTCTAGAAGTCTTCCTCTTTTAGCTACTAGCTAGCTAGAGATATACTAGAAGCTCTCTAGCTATAGTAGTCTTTTATATATAACTAGATAGAAGCTATCTATATCTTCTTTTAGTTATAGAGCTAGTATATTGCTTGTATTACTACTACTATTTCTTTAGGTAACCTTAAACTAGAGTAGCTAGTATAGGTATATCTAGTAGGCTCTACTACTTTCCTACTTAGTAATAGAGTAATCCTAGTTCTATATAGTATAGGCTTTTCTATAGTTAATATACCTTTTCTTACTATTATCTTCCTTCTTTAGATAGTTAGCTTCTCTCTCTTTATATACTATATAGGTATAATAACTATATCTAGTCTATTTAGTATAGTACTATCTAATATACCTAAAGGTATAGTACTTAAAGTATTACCTTATCTATACTTCTATATAGTAGAGTTTAATATTAAAAATTTAAGCCTTAAATATAACTCCTCTTTGGCCAGCAAAGTCGAACTCCCACCTGTACGTGGTGCTGGCTACGAACCTAGGGTCAGTTCTACTGCTCTAGAGCCAACGGGAGACCAGCGCATTCGATGGAGCTGGTTGTTGTGTTGTTGCGATCGTACGAAGGGGTGGCGCCCTGATTGTGACTGTACGGCTCAATACCAGAACAGAGGACTACCATCAAAACGGGTATGAAAACCATCCGACATACGATCTGCCTGTCTAGGGAGCAGGCCCTTGATATATAACTGCAGAATCAATCAATTAAACTTATCGATATAGAACTGGTTGCCCAGATTATACAACAGGATACCTCTGGGGTGTATAAAAAATTTTTACTAGATGGTATTGGACGTACAGAGTGCAGACAGTCACCAAAAGGACCTACGAATCGATTATCGGAGCTCTCGTTAACCAAAGGGACTCGGAGCTCTCGTTAAGTGAAGGATATATATCTGTTACAAAGTCTGATGTAGGATAGAGGGGTCGTACAAGGCGACCGAGGGATAGGGGGGACGGCTGTACAGATAAACCTCGCTATAGAGGCAGGCCCAAGGACAGTCGACTACTACAATCACTTGACTCCTTACGACTTACCGTACGAATATATATCTGGATTATACGGGCAAAGCAGGGCTCTGGAGGACGGGTATAGCAGGTAGTCAGGGAGGGGGGAGGATTGGACATATGCTTTGGTTAGTGGGAGCAGAAAAGCAGTCGTACGGTGCATGGCTACGGTTGTATGGTCTGTAACTCCTGCAAGATACGGTCGGCCTAGCTGTAAGGGGAGACCTGGCTAGGTAACGCGAAGCAGTCTTACAGCTATAGGGCGTGGCATATAATGGCAGCGACAGAGACACTGTCTATATGGCCTGAGAGGACGGATACACGTATCGGTCTACAGAGAGAGCAGGGCAGCTGGCCTGATGGCTGATATAGGCTTAAGGAGCAAACAGGGCAGAGGGTGTAGGGGATTATATTCTGGTCCGTACGATCCCTCTGAACTAGGTAACAAGATAGTGAGCCTAAAGGCAAAAGTCCTGAGCCCTAGGGGGAAGCGTGGAGGGGACTAGCTATCCCCTCTTATATTGTAGATTACTATAAAGGTTACTATAATATAATTCTGTTCCTGGGAGGCAACGGCCAGGCAGCGCTATACATCCATAAACGCCACGGGATCGCAGGGTGGTCGCAGGCTACAGGGACAAACTGGTGTAGGGTCACCTTCAAGGATAGGCCTGAACCGCTAACAATATAGTCAATATACTCACCATGTGAGGGACTAGACTGGCAGAGCCCTCTCCAGACACTCCCTAAGAGACCGCCAGAGGGTCGCCACCTAGTAGTCGGCGATATGAACCTCCACCACCCACAATGGGATAGAGAAGGGAGAACCTCGCAACATGCAGAAGTGCTCCTCTCAATGACACAACGCTGGAACCTCGCACTAGCTACACCGTGGGGAGAACCTACTAGGCGGAGAAACACAGAGCATAGAGAGGATAGAGACGGAACATTAGACCTTGTATGGTATACAGAGACGCTACAGGTACACTATAAGGGGGGCCTAGACTACGCTGGATCAGACTATATAGCCCAACTCGTGCAAGTCAAAAGCATACAGCACCAGCGACCCCCTAGTGTACCACCAGGGTGGTTGTAGACGAAGATAGACAAAGACCTAGTGGCAACAGAAGCAAAAACCCTAAAAATACCCCTCCCTATCAGCTCCCTAGAAGCCCTCGATCATGCAACCGATCAGCTTATACAGCAGCTCCAGAGAATCGCTGACGTTTCGACCCTGCAGCGCAAGACTGGCTACAGTCAAGGCGAACTATAGTGGAACAAGGAAGTAGACGAGGCAGTGGTAGAGGCATCGGCGGCGCAACGCAGCTACCGCACAGTAGCATCGCAATATACATGGACAAAGCTTCAAGAAGCCACCCAGAAACAAAGGCAGGTGATCCGAGAAGCACGAACGAGGTGTTGGAGACTGGCCCTTGCTAGGGCCTCGAAGCAGCCAAAGACCCTTTGGAAACTCCAACGGTGGGCACGACTAAGAAGTCATGCCCCTCAAGAGCCACCAACAATACCGCCACTACATCGAAGCGAGGACACCCCTCAGTCAGCATTTACCCATAAAGAAAAGAGCGAAACCTTAGCAGGGAGGTTCTTCCCTGGCAGCGAAGCAGACCTCTAGGATATCGAGGACACTACCTAGGAAGAGGCTTCGACCCAGCAGCGATTCCCTATCGAAAAGGCAGTTACTACAGAGGAAATAGAGGAAAGACTTAAGTGGGGAGCCTGGAAAGCACCAGGACCGAGTGACGACCTCCCAGCAGGGTTCCTGAAGGCATGTGGCAGACCCCTCTCAACGATTCTTGCAGCTATAACCCAAGCTAGCTTCAACCTTGAATACTTCCCGAAGCGGTTCCGCAGCGCAGGAGTAGTGGTCCTTAAGAAACCAGGCAAGACGCTAATACAGCAACAAACAGCTGGAGGCTAGAGACCAATCTCTCTGCTGAGTACAGTTGGAAAACTTATTGAAGGGGTGATAGGGAGTCGAATTGCAGACGCAGCAGAGTTGCAGCGACTACTGCTAGAGGGTCAAACGGGGAACAGAAAAGGGCGGTCTACAGAACTTGCTATATGCCTGGTCACCGAAGCAGTACAGACAGCCTAGAGCTATAGAGCAGTAGCCTCACTACTCTAGCTTGATATTAAAGGAGCCTTCAATACAGTCAACTATACTAGGCTCCTAGACACCCTGTACAAACAGGGCTTCCCGATATAGGTGGTGAGGTGGACTAACAGCTACCTTGAAGCACACTCCACAAGGCTTATGTTCAACAGCGAAGTGTCGGAGCCGATACAGATCAGGGCAGGGGTCCTACAGGGATCCCCCTTATCACCAATCCTATTCCTGCTCTATATAGCCTCGCTCTATAAAGCCCTAGAGAAGCATGGAAACCTAACAATTATAGGATTTGCAGACAATACAAACCTCCTAGTAGCTAGCCACAATATCCAGGAGAACTGCCGGCGACTCGAGGGCACATTCAAGGTCTACAAACGCTAGGCCAAAACAAGAGGCATAGAGTTTGCCCCTCAAAAGAGCGAACTTATACACTTTACCTGGAAGCATACAGGGTTCTTGAAGGTGGTTCGCCTGGCAGGACGTATAATCAACCCAGTAGAGTCAGCCCGATTCCTTGGAGTCTGGCTGGATAGGAAGCTCCAGTGGAGTCGCCACCTGAAAGAAGTCAAGAAGAAGCTAGCTACCCAGAAGCTTGCACTTACAAAGCTTGCAGCATCAGTCTGGGGATATAGCCTAGCCCGTGTAAGAGAAATCTATACCAAGGTAATAAGGGCAACAATAGCATATAGAGCATCTGTATAGCATAAACCTAGTGAGGCAGGGGCGAACCCTAGAGGTATCGCCAACCACCTTAGCACAGTACAGTCTAACTGCCTCCGTATAGTAACTAGAGGATATTGCACAACCCAGATTCAATACCTCGAGGTTGAAGCAGCCACCCCACCAATCCATATATACCTTAACAAGAGAGTTGCAGAATTTAAGTCAAGGCTCGAATATACAGGCATGGCCAAGAAGGTACGTAGCGCCTGCACTATAGTAGCGTCCTGCCTCCGACGGCAGAGGACAAGAATCAGGCTAGTAGGACTGCAACTCCTGCCTAAGGGAGGAGAACAGAAGGCAAAGTAGGCAAGCAGGTAGTGCGCTAAGGGGGAGCTGACAACAGATGAAGCAGTAGAGAGGGACTGGAGACTATAGTGGGAAGGTAAAGTCGAGATATAGGCAAGGTCCCAGGGAGGACCTAGTATAGAACCAGCGGATATAGACCCTGAATTTAAAGGGAAGAAGGCACTCCAGAAACACTAGGGCCTTAAGAAGCATGAAAGCTCCCTTCTTATATAGATCCGTATAGGCAAGATAGAGCTCCGAGCATTCCTGTTCCAGCGAAGGGTCCCAGAAGTAAATACGCCGCTCTGTTGCTGCAGCATTACAGGGGAAACGCCAGCCCATATAGTCCTCTATTGCCCAGAACTACAACAAGAGAGAGAGGAGCTCCAGAGGGCCCTCCTACCGCACCCCCCTTCGAACCACCCGCGACTTCACAGCAGCAACGGCAGACCCAGCCCTGTGCAGGGACGGTGGTAAGGTGGCTGCTAGCTACCGGCCGCCTCCC